>CM024243.1:46161090-46485185 GCA_013421045.1 Propylea japonica | reverse complement strand
TTATTATTCATGAAGTCGTATGATTTTGAAAAACATAGTTATTATTTTGAAATGTAGAGAATTAAAAAAAGCTGGATCACAGAACATAAATATCTCTTAAGCTGATAATAAAGGAGCACAGAAATGTTCAAAACTAACCACAGAACACCGATGTCAAAGAATCTAGTGTTACTTCTGTTCACCATGCGGACCACCCCTGAAATTCAATCTCCCCCAACTGGTTTTTATGAACGTGAAACGTCATGCGTGTTGCTAGTGTTTATTAGGCAGCTCGCACTTATTTTATGAATGAGTTGTTTTGATGTCGGAAACTCTTGCACGGAAGATTTCAAGAGATATTGGAAATGAATGCTATAGCTAGTATAGGTGGTTTTAAAGTTAATCCGATATAATAAAAATGATATACATCAAGAAGAGGTTATTCTGTATTCATCACTAACAAATTTTGGATGAATCAATCATACATTAGAAAATACAACTGGTATTGAAAAAGTAAGTTCATATTTTTTCTTTAATACAGCAGCTTATTGGAAAATTCTAATGGTAGTTCTACTCGTTTCTTCGATACAATAGCTTATTTCATAGGTTGAATGCTATATCTCATATTTGCAAAAATTCAGTTGTTAGTTTACCAGTGGCGGCATAGATCATCCTGAAAACAAAAAAAGGGCTATATCTATATTTCAATTGAAACGATATGAAATTCTTAATACTATATCTCAATCAATACATAATAATAGCATAAATGCACGAACAAAATACCTACTTTGCATCGAAAATCTGAATAGGACCACTTATGCACAAACGGAGTTCGCAACGAGGAATGAAACGATGTGAGTTGTGTTCATACTTGTCGAACACTCCTTCTTTCTCCTCTGCCACCCACTCCTCATGACGTATGGTTCGCGAGATATTCGTTTTGTTTTCACGCCGCCCACTGTTTTATATTGTACCCAGTCTCCCCTTCTCATGAATACCTCTTTTCTTCCCAATGATTTCTCTTCGCGTGACTTAAATCTATTTTTGCCTGACATGGACACAACTGCTGTTGATGTTGGGTTTTTCACTATAATTTGACCCACCTTTAACTTCGTAACTAAAGGAGATAAAAAATTTTTTTTCGTATAAAAGTTACACGAAATCAACTGAGGTTTTTTGATATGAGTTCAGAAACTGAATATATACAGGGTGGCCAACATATTGATGGCAACTTCATTTTTTCAAATGGAACACCTGTATATTTTTACATGTTTGGCTATCACTTTTCCTCCTGATTTCAAAAACGTAACATATGTTGGCCTATCTCTCTCTATTCTGACAACCACAGAGTTTCAAATTTAAAGAACTACCTGCCAGATCTGTAATCATTTTACAAGTGGCTGAGTGCGTTTACTGAAATTGCTCATTTTTGGAGTTATAATAACGTCAATGGAAAGATATACAGGGTGAACAACAAAGAAATGAAGAAATTGTTCAAATGACCACCTTCATTCAATACAATACACATAGTTCATATAGTTATCTCAAGTTGTTTAGACTATTTTTGATAGCATTATTATGGCTCTGATCAAAGTCAGTAATTAAAGCTTCAAAATTGTTTTCAATCATTACAATATTATCATTATTCTTTGTGAGTTGACTGGATAATTCCGAATTATGGGTTTAATATGGTTGATTTTATATCATCAATATTATTTTCCGCTTTCATTGTTTGTCATTATAGCTGCAGTAAATTTTTTCCTTCAGGGACGGCAATAAAAACGTGTCCAATGGTGTTAAATCAGGACTTTTTGGTGGCCATAAAATGGGTGCGCCATTACCAATCCAAAGATCAAATTGGCCACTAAAATTCAGGAACTTCCAAAACGCTATGCCTGATGGTTCTTGAAATTTGAAACTCTGTGGTGCTCAAATAAGAAAGATAGACCAACAAATGTTACATATTCGAAATCAGAGGAGAAAGAGCTAACCAAGTATGGTATACAGGGTGTTTCATTTGAAAAAATGAAGTTGCCATCAATATGTTGGCCACCCTGTATATATTTAGTATCTAGACTCATATCAAAAAACCTCAGTTGATTTCGTGAAACTTTTATATGAAAAATTTTTTGTATCTCTTTCAGTAACAAAGTTAAAGGGGGGGTCAAATTATAGTGAAAACCCGGTACCTGGTTGCAAATCTGGAGTTATTCCAGAACTGCCACACGTTCTGAACACTTTTCCTGCAATTTCTGTTCTGTGTGCCACCGATTCATCAACAACATGCTCTTCAGCCACCGTTGATGACTTCCAATCGCCATGTTTCTTCAGTGTCATCAAGTCTAGCCCAGATTCAACTGAAAACAAATCTCCTGTTGACATCATTCTTTGTTTGCTTCAGTTTCACATTAATAATTTTCCCGAATCTTCAATTCATCTAATGTTACCTGGCTGATTTTCACAAGCTGCTGCAATCCCAAAACAACAACAACCTTGGCCATCAAATAACTTCATCGGGTGCATTATTCAAGGAAATCACTAATTTGTGTACTCGTAAAATCGCAGCTTTCTTGGCGTGCAACCTTTTCCATTTTGTTTCAGAAATGTAATTAGTTTGAAATGTCTACATTATGATTGGATCGTAACATACTGTTTGACCATTGAATAATTCAACCACACTGTTGATGGCTTTTGTTGTTGTGTCAGTTCCGAAAAATAAGCCAATAACACTGTCTCCGAGAAAGAACTGCGTGTCTTTTTCATTGTTCATGCCATGAGTCTTGAATACGCGGATTCGTAAATTTTCCGCGATTCAGCTGGTAATAATTTTCGTGGCTCTACTTGCGCTGCTTCTATCAACTCAGGTGGAGTCAGAGAAAACTCGGAATCATACATTTTTATCTCTATAATATTCGAAATAATTTATAAACAATTATTACTGAGTTCGCAATTTCTGACGGTCTTCTCGTGTATTTTTTTATAATTTCTTCTTTGGATACTGTCAATGCTTATCACGGGAGTACGACAAATGGGACAAGTTGTATCAGCTGCGTCATTCAACTTCATCGGCAGAGAACACTTCAGGTTCAATAAATGTTGTCATGGATGCAATTTTATAACTGCATTTCTCAACATTGGAACACGACAAATTGCACAATTATCCTTTAAATCCATTGATGGAAATTGCGAACTGAATTAAACTTTTGACTTTTCTCTCGAAAAACCTGACTTAAGTCACCATTTTTCACATTTCTATGTGCTTCAAATGATATCTCTACTTTCTAAATTACAAATGACGGTTTCTGAAATACAATTGACGCTTTCTGAAATAGAAATGACTATTCTGAAATACAATTGTTTTCTGAAATACAATTGACGTTTTCTGAAATACACTTGGAAATGGTGTAGAGCAATCTATGGGCCGTATTCATAGTTCGCCCTTGAGGGTGAGTGAAAGTTGATGTCACCTTTAAGGCTAGTATCCATAAGGGTGATAAAAACTCACACTCATCCTCAAGGGCGAACTATGAATACGGCTCTATGTCGAGGCTAGAAACATATGAGACAATCAGATCCTCCGAAAAGGCTCACAATAAGATAATATAATAATAAGCCATTTATATAATTAAAATAAGATCAAAACTCGTTGAATGTCCAGAATCCCGTTCATTTTGGTCTTTCGCCTAAGCTGTGGGAAAAAATTCACCTCCAGCTCATTTCCTCCTGTAATCAAAGAAGATGGAACACTAGCCACGACTGCCCAAGAAAAAGCCAACATTTTTGCCCGTTTATTTGCTGGAAATCCCCCTCTGGATTCATCTGGAAAACAACTCCCGAACATTACACCTATTGACAGTCATATATGCCAGAGGTCAGACACCTTCTTCAGACAAACTCGTAAAATCTTCAGAATTGTGTGTTTTTTCATTTGCAATCTGATTGACATTGAAAGTTGTCAATATATAGAGATGTTGATTTATTTGATTTTGAAATTTCCTCATATCATTTCTTTCCTCAATAAATCAATCCAAATACGATCTATTCCAACAGAACAATTGGCCAAATTATTTACTTCATCTAACAAAATACATGTGGATTCCTTAGTTTTCCTTTTATAAGGAAGGGACTTTCTGTATTAGATATGGAGAAAACGGTGTTTAGCGAAAGGGAAAAATTGGTTTTGGTGCAGTGACGAATGTCACATATTACAAAATAAAAAAACGGACGGAACTACTTTAAAATTGAAAAATGAAGATTGGCTCAAAATCACAAACAATAGCCAGGGATTTCCGTTTCGTTCTGCAGAGCAGTTGAAAAAATAGTGGGAGAACATTGAACAGAGGTAAGTATGTTAAAATACTGTTAAACCCTCTCTTCTCGACCGCCGAGGTAGACGGACGTGCGATCACGATGGTCGGATGTCTGTGAGTTAAATTGGGTTCTGCGCGTCGGAAAAATGTAGTGTTAGTGTCCATTGTAAAGAGTTAGTGTTTTCGGTAAGTTTGGCGTTTGGATGAGGAAAATCGGCCTGCTAGAACGGAAATTATGGCAGTTCGAAGATTTTATATTTTCCATTCATGCGGGAAACTATACGTCGAAAACTCGATATTATGCGCATAAGGTAAACATCTAGACCGGCTACATGCGTTTATCTCAGTTGTTTTCGTTTTTTGTGATGAACTGAAATATCGCGATCTTATTTATACCATAGGCGTAGATCGCAACATACCAGAGGGGTCGAGAATTTCCGGTTCCCTACAATTCTTACATTTTCGGCGTTCATCTGCCACGTCATCACCATAAATCGCGGAGACATGCGAGGTAAGACCCTTCTTGACCATACAGGACTTGTCTTTCAGAAAGAGGTCCAATAATGGATTACTTTTTATCAGAAAAAGAAAATTGAATATAAGCATACGACAGGACCAATTGAGAACAGGTGGTGGATCACCTAAGATTAAATGTGAAGATCCAGTAATGGATTTCGTGGATGCAGCTGCTCTAAATTTGGATTTAGGAGTGGGGTGTCCATGGGACTGTACAGCTGTGTATGAAGGCAATCAAGGTGAATATATTATATAACATTTCAAAAGAATAACTTATTGCTTTATCGTTATAGCTGGTAATGCCACAGCCCGAGAGGACAGAAATGTAGAGAGATGTTTCAGTGCCGAAATAATAATCATTGAGGAAGAAACAACACCTTATTTGAGGGGGAGAAAGGTGAATAGAGAGATCTTCGAATATTCAAAATGAAAAAAGAAATTGAAAATCAGAAGGAGATTCACGCAATAAGGAAAAAAACGGCAGAAATTGAATATAAGCTTGCCCTGCTAAATGTGAAGGAGTAGATGAAGGCCATGGATTCTAGATTTGATATGAGGACTGATGTTGAAACATTAAATATTATTCATTATGATTTTTCATAAAAAAATTCGTGTAAATGAAATTCTATTCCACAATAATTGGATATACCTATTTCTTCAATTCTTTCATGAATTGAAAAAACAATTTGTTTAACATTCAGAAATTAACATCGATAAATGCTCTTCGAAATGAAAGACCTTCACCCGCAACTTCCTGACTATTTGTTATTTCCAATTCCTCTTCATCATCGATTCCATCCAAAATCTCATTCTCGTTCTATTGTAGGTCTATATGGTACAACACAGCTGTTGCACAAACAATGGCTACCGAAGTATTCAGTTTAGTTCTTGAACTATTTCGTGGGACCAGAAACTTCCTTTTCTATATTCCAAACAGTCTTTCAACAAGAATTCCTTTCCTTTTATGAGTCACATTATAATTTTTCGGAATAGTTGCGGGGTCAAGACAGGAGTCAAAATAAAACTCCAGCATGCATATCCATAATCCGCAACAAGCAGACCAGGAATTTGTTGTTCCTGAAACCTGGGTCGAACAGCACTTCTATTGAATATTACATTGTCATGCGTTGGAGAATGTCTCACAACAATATCTAATATCTCCAAATGAGATCCACATACAACCTGAAAAATCATAAGAATATAAGAAAAGATGTTATTACTGATTATTACTATGTTATTACTAATATCATTATTCATCATCCTTAAACAATGCTTATATCCTACAAACATACTTGATATTGCATAAACGAGTACGTGTAATAATTAATACACAACAGAATGAAATTTATTTATATCTGTAAATTTAAAGAAAACCAGCCTTTTCTGTTTCTGAAAACCTCACCATGATCACCCCCTGGATTTTCGATTTTGATGTGCGTACAATCAATGTTTCTCTAGGAAAATTGGCTATATTGTAGAATTCAGCCGTGTTTCTTCTAAATTCATTTTCATTAACAGAAAAACGTACTTGATGCTTCAGTTTTTCTGCTAAACAAACTGAGACATTTTTTACAATCCTACAAATACTTGATTGGCTGAATCCACGAAGATCTCCATGAACCAGCTATAAAGAAATTAGTTGGGGAACGAACTTCATTATTACTTCAAAAAATTGAATATTTATTCAGTCTTCAGTATTTTTCGACATTATTCAATAAGGGATTGCGGATATCTAGAATTGGAACCGAACTATCGGTCTGTTGGAACAAATCTAATATTTTATATATAAAATTTAGGTTTGTTCAAGTTTTACCTGACTGTTGGTAGCATAAAAACGAAGTGCTACCAAAAGCTCATAATCGGAGCTATTGGTAAACCCTGATCAGAATATTTGAGCAATTTTTCAGAAATCATTGGTAACAATACATTTGATACGCAGTTTTTGCTAAATCTGTATCTTCTCTTGAATTCTGTATCTTTTATTTCTAGTGGGTTTGCAATATTTGTGAAGTCATTTTCTTCGTAAAGCCGGGAATAGACGAAGCGCACCTACTCGCGCACCAGCCTCGCTTCCGCTCCCTCGCATAGTGTAAACATGCTCCTCGCCATGAGGCCCCTCGTCCTCGGGTTGAGCCATTGCCGGTCGGTTTTCAGTCGCGCATCAAAGAAGTCTTGCTGTGTCGTTTGAACAAGCTTCTGAAGCTAGTCGAGTCGAGCTGGTCGAAACTCAGACTCTATACGAGGCTGAAGATGCCGCTGTAGCTGTTTGCAGATAATCGAAAGCGAGTGCTATTTCTTTTTGTTTGACGGGGTGGAGATGTTTCGGAGATTTGAAAATTTCAGTTTGCTGTGACCTGTGTATGACTTCAGGTTGGGCTTCGATGTCTTCTAGCAGTATGAACGTATCTGTGTATTGTACTGCTTCAAGGTTTCCTTCTGGGCTGTTGCTTCCAACTTCACTGTTCTCCGCCCGCAGACTCTAAGAACAAAACATACACGCAAATCCCTGATTAAATTATAATATGTAAAATGTTATTCAATGTAGGACAACAGTTTTGTTCTCTTTACAGCTGCCATCGTCACCTGCAGAGTGGGAAGAGATAGCCAACAATTCGAGAATGTATCGAATTTTCCTAATTGTTTAGGAGCTATTGACGGTAAACATATCGTTATATAAACGCCAATTAACCTTCATAAACCCGTGGTCCGAAACTCACATTGAATACCGAGTGGGGTGCAAATATACCCCAAACATTTTTTCGGCGAAGAATAAATTTTTCAATATTATAATCAACGGATACTCAAAATTGAAAATCTTGAACCAATTGAACCAAAATTAAAAATTTTTTTATTTGGCGTTAAATGCATTTTTCTCTGAAACGATTGCTCCTAGCGACTTCGATGAGGTATGCCTTTTTTAAGTGAAATGGATGAGAGTTTCGATTTTTTCAATTCCAAAATGGTTTACAGGGTAGCACAAAGAAGTTGCAACGGTGTACATGGGTTGAAGTGGTTGCTGGTGGCACCCCTAGAAAATACAACTAAATCGACCACAAATGTTAATTTATCGTCCCAAAAACCCCTGTTTACGAAATTTCATGAAAGGATTTCGAAGCAGTCGAAACATATTGAAGAAAACGCGAATCATTTTTTCCACTTTAACACCCTGTATCTCGGAAACGAAGCATTTCCGGGCCCATGTTCATAAAAACTTTTTTGCTTAAAATAATGCGATCTATCACCCATTTCAGTTTGTCGGAAACAAATCTGAACACCCTGTATACATGCATTATTTAGCTGTTCTGTTCTTCCATATTCTTCGGCAATTTCTGCCCAGGCGTCATGCTTCTTGATTTTGTTATAATAATAGGGATGTTTTGTGTCAATTGTGTCCCATAAAATTTCTTATCTGCGGTAACTATTGATGAAATTAATAGTTGTCTCTTCCGTCCACTCCATGACATTCATTTCTTCCTCTTCAACTGAATAAAAGAAAAACGAATCGCGAATGTGTACCCATCCCGTGCACACATGTAGGAAGTGGTGCAACATCAGTGCGTATCATTCCTTTGATGCGGTGTGAAAACCGACAAGCAGCGGAACGCCGAGATGTTACTATGTTACGGTGTTGCGCTGTTACGCAGTGCCGTCCAGACTTGTTACGCGACGGCGGTACGATGCGATGTTTTTTCATGTTTGTACGCACCTCAACGCCGAGATGTTACTATGTTACGGTGTTGCGCTGTTACGCAGTGCCGTCCAGACTTGTTACGCGACGGAGTTACGATACGATGTTTTGTTCTATATCTATACGCACCTTTAGCTTAACAGCGCAACACCGTAACACAGTAACATCTCGGCGTTCCACTGCTTGTCGGTTTTCACACCGCAATTACACTAATCGTTTCTCCTTTCTCCCCAGAAGATATTGAATGTACATCTTTTGACCCTTTTGTGCTATCACATAGCCTGTTCTGTTGTTCAACTGTAGCCCTGTTTCATCAACGTTGAATTTAAAACCAGGCTAATTGAACAATTTGTTCTCTTCTAAATGGAACCTAGTAAATCAAAATAAGAATGTACTTCTACGCGGTTCATGCCGAGACCTCTTGCAGAGACATCGTCTCCGTATTTCTAATGCTCAGATCTCGATTTATAGATTTATGTTTTATTTTTAGCTGTTCAGCCAAATTATATTCAAGCGTTCTAATGTCGTCGATTGTTAATGGAAAGCCATGTTTCTGTATATTCTTTATATGTGTAACCAGTTTCTTTCATTCACATTTCCGAATGTCGAACCTCGTCTCAGTCTATTCTTTTAATGCAGTTATTTTTTTAACCTTCTTTCTAGCGTTTTGCGGGGAATTCCAAATTTTTTGCACCTCTCATGACTGCCATTCCATTCTGCACAGCACTAATTGCGCTTCTGAAACTTTCTTCACTCGACTCCCCTCTAGTAGTGGTCCCTCTGCTTTCATATTTTGTAGGCATCTCGCTGAAAATACAAAAAACAAAGTAATTATTATGGCCTGCAGATGGGTGGCTAACTCTACCAAATGTGAGGATTAGATGGCCACCTAGATTTTTACAATTCAGCTTATGGTAACTGTATTATTTTTAGGTTAAAACACAACTTTAACAATCACTCTACGTAGCCTGTATCAAATTATCAATAATTTAGAATGCATCCAACATACATCGTATAATTAAATTCGGCCCGATAAAATTTCACCCGGCCGGCCTACTCACCCTGAATTACCCTACGATTTCTTTCAAAAACCCCCATACGAATAAGTCCAAAGGGGTAATATCGGGGCTCCGTAGAGGCCAACTGACTAGCCCGTTACATCCGATCCATCTTTCTAGCACCAGTTTCTCACCTTTCTATGAAAGTGGGCTGGACAACCGTCAAGTCGAAACCAAGCCGCTAATCTTTATATTATATTTTCCATATATTAGCATGCTCTGCCATTATAAATTGTAAAAAAATTTTCATCATTAACTTCTTCTGGTAACACTAGGGTCCAAATGCCTTTTATTAATATTAAATCTAAATTCTACTTGGAAATTTCTTAGTCGAATGGGATGAGGATTTCGTGGGACCATAAATGCTGGTTATGAAAGTTAACCACGCCCCGACGAGTAAAACACGATTCATTAGTCCATAATCAAATATTTAAAAAGTGTCTATTCTGCTCAATTGAACGAAGAATCCATTGGCAAAAAAATAACCTTCGCTGTTATAAATGGAAAACATGTCGACTGTCCTTTTTAAAAACTCGAAGAATTTTTGACTTACAAAATTGAAGTGTATGAGCTGCTATTCGAATGCTTGTTGTTGATTTCTATCATATTTACGAAGAATCCTGTTATTTATTGTTCCTTTCTTGCCCAATATTCACCCTATTCTGCCGTTCATCAGGTCTAGTACTAAGTCCTTTAGTTCTAAATCGTTCGTGAATGTTGTCAAATAGTGAGGAATGCGGATGCGTCTTCTCGGAAATCTTCTTCGTTACTCCCTAGCTGCTTCCGCTGAGTTTCCATTTGCCACTCCATAACAAATGGATATCGGCTTGTTCCTGATTCGTAAAACAAGGCATTTAGTTGATAAAGAGAAACTGACATATCACTGTGATAAATTACTGTCACTTCAAATAAATGTTCGAAACTGACCAGTTTTTTTTTCCCTGGCACACTTTGCTTTCCACAATAAAGAAATCACATTTTTTTATGGTAATTGGAAAATAGGAGTTGGGCGTGTGTGTTCTTCAACTTGCACGGTTTACATTACACCTGTCATTTACTTAATTGAAATGACATCACGCCCCACTTAATACGTATTACATCTACAGGGTATATCATCATAAACTGGACAAACATATATATTCGTTTGAAGGACACCGGGAGAATCATTTTTTCCTCATACAATATTTCCTGTTTTCGAAGCATAAGCGAGAAACGTAATTTTTGAGCATGATTTAATGAGTGTAATCAGTTATGTCTAAACTGAAAGTAACGGTTTTTGGTCTAATCCCAGTATTCCTGGGTGCTCAATCAAAAAAGTTGACGAAAATTCATAAAATGGCGAAAAACCTGCAATGTTCATATATTTTTTTCGGTGATCAAATTGTAAATTGTAAAATATCGAACAGCTTCGTAACAACTTTCATTCAAACGTTTCCTTCAGATCTCTGAAATAAAAAAAAATATTTCGAGTTCTAGATTCCAAAATACTTATGTAATTAAATTATTGGTATGTCCAAACATTCAAGATGAATTTTCAAAAATACATTCAGTGAAGCTTAGTTGGGACATCGGCAATAACTTACGACCAGCAATTATTTGTTTATTTTCATTACGTATTTCGTGATCAATAAGATTTCTCGTCAACTTCAATCCATACTAGCATTGATATTTTTACATCTGATTTTGGATTTGTGCCATAGTCAATAATTCTCAGAATGCCTGTAGCACCGTTCGCTAAACCATCACTGGAATTAACATAGTTAGTCGTCATATAAAGTGCGCCAACTTTAAATGTTTAACGCAAACATAAACCGTAAGTCTTTGATGTTTTTCTGTGAAAAACGTATATACCAAAGAATCTTGGGTGGTGAAGTCACTTTCTTTAAGATCCACCGACTAACTATCTTTGTACTTCCGATAAATTCCGGAGGAAAGGGTTTCGGAAAATATTTGGATCATTTGACTTCAGTCGTACATAAAGCATTTGCATTAATTCGTCCACATGATGCATGCAATTGAAAATCGCTAGTTTTAAAGAAAAGGTTGACTTATGCTGTCCGAAAAGCGCGCACTAATAATCCTATCCGCCATCTTGACAACACTCAACTTATCGTCCTCATGGAAAATTACAACGACTATGTGGGCACGTGATAAATCCCTCTTCTGGAACTCAATTACATATTGGTGGTTTGTCAGTACGCCATTCAACCGTTTATGAACAATATAGTTCAAGAACTCTGTCAATTTCATTTGAAATACACTACACGCTAAATCGGAAGATGACATGAAAAGTTGTTGCTAATCTCACTTCACTAAGGATTACACGTGAAAGTGATAGACCGATCAGGTGTTCCACACCTTGTCACAAAGAAGCATAAGGCAAAATAACAGCACAACCCTCATGCTACCGTCGTCTATTCGTACACAAAGCTTCATCAGCGGTACTCCTAAACTCGTTTTGATGTTGCCTCAATCACCATAGCCTACCCATCTCATATTTAACGTGACCATCAATATTATAATTTAGAAACAACATTCTCCCATTGTGAAGAGTCGAGAAGTAATCCCTAATACATAATATATATAAACCTTGTATCTGTAGTATTGTAAAATAGTAACAGTTTCACAGCTAAACCTACCTTTTGTTGAAGTTTAATTTGAACCAGTCGAATAGCCACTATCACCTCATGGAAACAATAACGGATAAACCTTCAGATCAGCCAACGGGTTCATGAGATTAAATTCCAGATGGCGTTCAGCAGGATCAGGATCCTCCGGATTTTGTGGATACAATTCGAGATCAACATCAATTGGTGGTTCTGAACCTTTGAATATGGCGGCGATATCACTGCGTCGGGGACTCCAATTTTCTTCCTGTTGTTCAGCGAGTACATTTATAACTGTTTTCTTCGTCATTCCGATTATAATATTGTCAACATCTAAGTGTTGAGCCTTTCTTTACTGTACTTCTTGGGCTAATGGCCGACATATATTTATTGTTAGTCCTCTCAACTGCGCCGGATCGACCTTTTCATAGAAAATTTCATTATTTTTTACAAACGCTTTCATGACATCCAAGTAATGATCTGATTTAACTGAAGCCTTCACATGTCCTGCGAACGGGGTATACCACTGACGAAATGGTAAATCCGACCACATTTGGAAATACCCAACGTTCTTGACAGCTTCTCTCCAGCACAGGCCTTGTCGATTTGAAAGACGCCATACTATTTAATGAACGAATCTGCGATCGAAATTTGACGCCAAAGGACCGCCATGTATAATTCTTTGCGTGCAAGAGGACAGGTGCTCAAGACTGGCAAAGAAAAGGCTCCTTTATTACAACAACTCCTAAATTCGCTATCACGACTGGATTTTTCCTTAGAAAAAAGAGTGCACCACACTACGAACAAGGAACACTCAAAGAATCACGATTGCAGGGTCGAACACAGAGGGGCTCCAGTTCTTCAGGAGTGGTCTTTTTTATATGTGACTCGATGTGGAATAATTGCGTGCCTGTGTCTCTTATTACTGACTCCTGCAACAGAAATATGTCGAGAAGATCTTTCTCCGTTTTCCACAGAATCCATCAAAATTACCTCAGAAGTCCAAAGTCTAGTTCTAGCTTTGAATACGTGAAGGTGTCTTATCAAAAATTAAAATCAGTTTTGAATTAAATTTTGTTTGATATTTATAATGTGTAGCACTGAAATCAAACAGCGTCGAGGTTTAATGATTTATTCTCTAATTCTCAAAGTAATCTCAAAGTCTCAAAGAATATCGAAACACTTGTTGATCGCTCAGCTGATTTCGATAAAGAAGGCAGATTCTAGGTTAGCGTGGGCGTAGGTTTACAAAGCCGGCTGTCACCATTGAAGTTGTTCTTCTTCTTCTCTTAAGTATATACTTAATAATAATAATAATAATTTGTTTATTCCTTTAAGACATGGTTCATGTATAGGACAAGTCAATTAACAAAATAACAATGATTAACTTAAAGAAAATGAAAAAAAAATATATATATATGTATAATTCATTCAATGACAGAACTCAAAAATTCAACTTTGCTGTAGAAACATCTTTCCAGCAGAAGGTTCTTGAGTTCCCTCTTAAATCTAAAGTATTCCAAGTTTTTGAACCTATTTGGTAGTTTGTTATAGAGTTTTATTCCACTGTACATAGGTGAATTTTCAAATTTGGATGTTCTATGCACAGGGATCGAGATAGTGTTCTTATGCCTTGTGTTATATTCATGATATTCAGAGCATTTCGTGAAAGATTGCATATTTTTGTGAATATGCAATAAAGATCTTAAAATATAAATACCAGGAAAACTCATTATTCTATGTTCCAAAGCAGTGGTTTACAGGACTCCTGGGGTTTCAGACCAAAGATCAATCGAATAATTCGCTTTTGAGCAACAAAAACCTCCATACTTTCTGATGACCCTCCCCATAGAATGACGTTGTAATTCATATGTGAGAAGGCCATTGAGTAGTAAATATTAATTAGCACCTCTGATGGGAATATATGCTTCAGACGCTTCAGCGCATAAAACGCACTGCTGAGCTTTTTGCACACAGATTGGATGTGACTCTGCCAACTTAAATTTTTGTCGACCATCAGGCCCAAAAACTTCACACACTCAGAAGATTCTAGTCTTCCCAGAGGAAGTTCAAGGACCAACTGTTCAACAGATTCACGTATCTGAAAATGGACTAGATTAGTCTTATCAATGTTCAGTATCAGAGAATTTTTGCGGCACCAGTCCGAAAAATACTCTACCAGCATTTCGCATCTTGTCTTTAGCTCTTGTAAGCTTGATGCTGTTATCAAGAAGGACGTGTCGTCTGCAAACAATAATATTATAATATCAAACAAAATTATTATTCTAATAGAGTCCGGTAAATCATTAACAAATAAAATGAACAATAGTAGCCCCAACACGGATCCCTAAGGGACTCCCATTTGAATGGGATAATCTTTAGAATTTCTTTGATTGCAGTTAACGAACATTTTTCTATCCTCAAGATAACTTTTCACACCAATCGAGAAAAATTCCCCTGAATCCTAGATGGTACAATTTTTCTAAGATGAAATCGAAATTGAGACAATCGAAAGCCCGGGATTCGTCGAAAAATAACCCTGCCACTAAAAGTCCACCATCCAGGCAGCCATGAACATAGTCTACAAGTTGACATGCTGCGGTCTCAGTCGACCTACCAATATAATAATATTAATAATATGCTCGGAGATCTGAGGAGCTATAGCTTTTAAGGCTCTCATTGAAATCATATCATTGGCGCAACTAACTTTGTTCTTCAAATTCCTGATGGCGCTCATAACATCATCGGGCAGAACTGGTAGGAAAAAGAAGGTGTTATCAGTTTGAACATGTGTCGTACAGGATGTGGACCTGCTGATACCATAGTGCTCATTGAGGCTAACAACACTGATACTGGAGAAATACTCACCGAAACACTCAGCCACCTCTGATGGGTCGGAAATGACTATATTGTCCTTTCTTAAAACAATCTGTCGAGAAGACTGATCTGTGCCCAACTCACCTCGTACCAAACTCCAGATGGTCCTATTTTTATTGATCGAGTGATCCAAAACACCCCGACAATATTTGGACTTAGTGAGCTTCAAAAGACTTGTGTATTGACTTTTGGCTTTTCTATATTGTTTTTTGGACTCTTCGTTTTTCAAATTCTGCCACAGCCAATGGAGATTCTTTAAATCACTACTCGCTTGCCTGACCTCAGCCGTAATCCAACCAGGCCGTCCACTCGAAGCAGAACGAGTTCTCTTGAGCGGACAAGAAGAGTCGATCAGCGATGTCAGAATGGCACAAAAACGTTCAAACATGATGTCAACATCATGAGACTCATAGACCGCATCGAAGTTAGTACATGAAACCACCAACGAAAGATTTTCAAGATTTTTATCTGATAACATACGAAAAGTTCGCGAAATGGTCTCAGATGATGAGGCATGACCCTCGCAATTGAACGAAAGAATAATCACCATATGGTCACCAATGTTTGCATCGATCACTTTCGTGGAAATGAGATCACTACTTACATTAGTTAGAATGTAGTCCAGCTTACTGGAACTTGTGATTCCATGCCTGTTGGTGAACACCCTAGTAGGTTCAGTAGAAGTTATACTTAGGTCGAAGCTAATCTGAAAATTTTCTAAGTAACTGTGGGGTTCAAAGTAATTTATATTAAAATCACCACATACAAAACATCCCTGGAACCTGTTAGACAAAAATCCAGGACATATGAAAAAGTCTCAAAGAACAACCCCAAATCACCACCAGGAGGCCTGTAGCAACTGATAACACAAATATTTTTTATGAATAATTTTTTATATTTATAGCACAAAATTCACATTGCAGCTCTAATGAAAATTTCTGAATATGCTCTATTTCTATTGAATGAAATGTGGATTTAACATAAATTAATGATCCTCCATGTTGTCGTGTTGGTCGACAATATGACGCGGCTATAACATAACCATTGAGCGACATGGAGGATATTTCACAAGGATCACACCAGTGCTCAACAACACTCAAAATATCGGGATTCTCAAGAGCCGTGAGAATTTCCAGTTTATTTATTTTGTTAGATAGTCCCTGAGCATTGAGTTGAACTAGCTTTAACCTTTTTGTTGAGATAATGTGTTCTTTCCTATTTTCAACATCCCTGTTGCAGTTTGTATTGGGGTGCGGATGTATTGTTGGTATTGTTTCAATTGAAAAATATATCGTAGTTTCAGCAGCAGCAGCTGCATTAAAAATAGGAGTTGCTGCTTGTCGGCGACGACCACGTCCTCGTAGATTTTGGGTGAGGCCTAGTCTCCACAGAGGTCGAAAGAAATATGGGACCAGCGAACTCATGAAGGACCCACTGCTCGATGAAGTCGATCAGCTGAACTTAGAGTATCGGAACGACCGACGTGGGATTAATTAATTAATTGGTTGGTTGGCACCACCAGTTCTTTTACTGTCCGATAATTTTTTTCTTTTCCTCGAAAACTGGCTTCGAAGTTTTTTTTATTTTTATTTCCTCCCCCTGTTTCTCAATACCAAACGCCAGCGCAATTTCTCTTAATGAATAGTGTCTCCTATTTTTATTCTCATAATAAATATGGGTACTATCTCATAATTGTGGGCGGCCACTAAACATTTTTATGAAAATCAATCTCTTCCGTTCACCTCATTTTGCCGAAAGAACACCATTTTAATGATAATCATTTCTGAAAAGTACTAGATCCGACAGAATTGAAACGGATTCGACACGTACACACTATGAATTTTAATTTCATTCCGAGAGACTTGCTTCGATCCGGACCGAGCTGATTCGAGTTGGTAGCGACATGATTCAATTCGACTTTTAGACGATTCGGTTTGGTTTTTGTGACGTCCAAATTTATTCCGTTTCGTCGCCCGACACAGGTCGAATTATGTCGTTCGGCATAGTGTTGATGTGACTTAAGACCCGAAGTGACGGAGTATTCAGTCACAATAAAGGGGGAGGATTTGGATTTACCACGAAATTATTATCTTGTTGACCAGACAGCATGATTAGCCCGGTTGTCGCATAGAGCAGCCCGGTTGTCGCATAGAGCAGAAGCAGGAACATAATTAAGTTTTGTCTGTTCCTGATCCTGTTTCTGTTCTATGCGACAACAGGCTTAAGTCATAGATTTATAATACTAACTAGATGGCGAACCTGTCAAAAATTTTGAGGCAAACGGCGGCCATTTGCAGTTTGGGGTGAATTTGAGAGGTGTCACTTCTTCTATGAATTGAAATATTAGAATTACCAATATCCCTTTATTTATTTTATTTCAACGAATTAAAATTATAGGATGTAACCAATTAAGTGTTTCTCCTCTCTTCAGAGATCTATTATTAAGCTTCAGTCGGAGAGGTGGTCGGGGTTATTAGGTTTTAGCTAGCCCGGAACCTATTCTCAAAATAGAAAACAATTCTGAAGGCTTTGGTTCTCACACAAAAACAAGTTATCCACTTTCAGAGGTTTATTACCAATTAATAATATGAAATGGACGAATAAATTGCTCAAATTCGAATAAAAATTGTTGAGTGAAATATTGAAAAATAGCTGCTTACAATTGAATTACAACAATGAAAATTAATATGAAAAGCTTCGATGCGAAAAGTCTCAAATGCAAAATGAAATAGAGCATACGAAATTATATAAACTGGATATCAAATGAAATTATAAAATACATAACAGAATACTTCCATTAACAATCAAAATCCAGGTGAAGTGCTCCTATGCAGAAAGAACCATCTGATGATTTGGTACGATACTGTCCACAGCACAATATAAGAATTTCCAGGTTCCCGTGACCACAGTTTTCAGGTGTGATAGATTCTTCGAAGTTGGATGATGGTCAAAGGAGTTCAATCTTGGAAATATATATATTCAAATCGAAATTCTGGGCTTCACCCAAAAACTGGAAAATATTAATTTCTTTCAGAGACCGTTCAGTAAAACATATTGTCCTTGCCGTCCATGTTCCATATAAAAAGTTGTGTACTCAAATATAAAAAAATTACATATGTGAATCGACAGCCATTTTTCAAAAAAATTAATAATTTAGAAAATATAATTGAAACTGATTTTAATTGTTACATTGAATTTTGAATATGAATAAAAAAAAATATTTTAATGAATGAATTGAATTGAAGGGAACACTTTAGTGAAGATTCATTTTTTATGACGTGAGATTTTGAATAGGAAAATGATCTGAATAATGAAAGCTATAAGAAAAATTAATTTTGAAGTGAATGAAAATGAACCTGAACAGCAAGGATGAATCGAATTTCGAAGTTGAAATGAGAAAAAAAAATTTTTGTCGGGCAGAGGAGATTGTAAAAAAAAGTTAAATTTCAAAATATATCTTACCTCAATTTTTAATTGAGTTTCACTTAACCAATAGAAATTATAAAATATTAACTGAATCTCAAAATTTAATAGGTACCAAAAATTATCTAGATCAAGAACTCAACTCTGATGACTGACTTATCTCATTCACCAGAAAAAGCCGAAAGAAGAATAAATATCTTCGAATAACCGATTAATATCTTATCAGATTGAAAACATGCGCCAAACTGCAGATCTGAATTCTTCCGTATAGGTACAAATGCAGTGGCGGTGCAACAAATATGTAATGAATAAATTTGAATTTCAAAAAGAAAAAAGTTGTAACGATTGTATCGTTACACATCTCCTCTACCCACCAAAAAAAAAAAAAAATCAGCGCATAAAACCCCGAAAGTGGAAATATTTTAATGTTTAAATATTGAAATAGAAATTATATTATAATACATATTCGAAACAAGTACCTATCAAAAATAGAAAAGACATATGGAATGCTAGATGGTCAGCAAACCTATTGGACAGTGCGCTACAGGAAGTTTGTGTCTGTACCCTCTTCAGTCCAATAAAAAAAATTACTAATAAACATTACAACATATAAAAGATATTTGTCTCCACATCAGATTTCTGAACAAAATATAAAATTATTATAATAACTAATCACAAATAAGTCAAAGTTATTTCATGTTGGATACCTCTCAATGATATGAGTAACTAAAAGAGAACAGTTTTACGGTTCTTCTTTAATTTGGTTTGAAAAGTTCTAAAATAAACCACTCAGTGAACAGTTCAAGGTTGGCAGTATATAGTTCCAAAAAAAAACCATACACAACCAACCTGACTCTCCTCCCTACCTCCCTTCAGATCAGAATGAAATCAAAAGATAGAAACAACAACAAAAAACTAAAGTTGGGCGCCAGTGAGATACTATCTCACACTCAAAATACCACACTAGGTAAAGCTATTGGTGCTAATACTTATATTCGAAACGATTGTGAATCTAAACAAAGCAGTTTAAAAATCTATCCAAAAATTAGTTTCACTGAATAAAAATCTATCGCTTCTGATAAATTTCGGACAGACAGAACCACAATATTTATGCAAGTTATTACTTACTAACATACTCAATGCATAGCCAAAATAACCAAAAATATGGGAATTCAATAGTCACAATTGAAAGCCCCAGCAAAAACTGTCCGTCCAAGTTTATTAATTGAGAAAATTCAAAATAAAAAACTAAGCTGAAAATCAAATGAATGACCTCAACAAACAAAAAAAATATGAACTAATTCAAAAAAAATCACAATTATATCACTAATTGTCGATCTGATCATCAGTATCACTTATATCCAACTTCAAATGGCTAACATGAAAATTACCCAGGTCATTTCCATTGAGATCCCTCAAATTGTATACCAGGGGTGAAAGAACTCTATGAACCATACAAGGGATATACTTAGGTGCTAATTTAGAGGAAAAATCATAAGCAGCATTGGATAATATAAAATTCTTCTTCCAAACCCTATCTCCCACTCGGAATCTGACATCCCTACGTCTTAAATTATATCGACCCTTATTTAATTCATGAGAATGCAACAACCGCTTTCTTACATCTTCGAATAGTTCAGGGACTTTAAGTTGCACTTCGGGGTCTAATACATTCCCAGAGATTTCGATAAAGTTATTATCTCTTTCCGAAATCTTTCCATAGAATGAGCCATCAGTTGGGACGTTCCTCATAAAACATAAATATGAAGGGGATAACTTAGTGACCTCATGTTTAGCCAGGCGAATAGCTTGTGCTATTTGATGGATATTTTCATCCCAGAGTTTGTGATCATCCCGTATATAAGATCTTATAGCAGTTACAATAGTCTTATTGACTCTTTCAGTTGGGTTCGCCTGTGGAAAATATCGAGCATTGAACCAAATTTTCTGTACTCTATATTTATTCATCAAATTTTTGAATTCACTAGAAATAAACTGAGGTCCGTTATCGGCAACGAAAATTTGAGGTACTCCGAATATCAAAAATACATTATATTCTAGGAATTTCACGATAGATTTACTAGTTGCTTTTGCTAAGGGATGTATGAAGACAAATTTGGTGAACCAGTCAGTTACTACTAAAAGATATCTATTGCCGTTTTTTCGATCTAGGATAAGTTCCTAATAAATCAGCCGATATTAATTGAAATGGAAAACGTATGTCCCTATTTTTGCCCATAAGTCCTGCCTGAGGAAGATTACTACTTTTACAAGAAGCACAGACTTTACAGTTCAAAATATAGTTTCTCACTTGTTTTCTCATTCTTGGCCAATAATATAGTTGTGATATACGTGACAATGTTTTATAAATACCTAAATGCGCAGCAAGAGGATCATCATGATACATATTCATGACTTCTTTCCTATGAGGGCTTGGAATGACAATTTTCCATTCTGGAGAATCGTCACAGAGTCTAGATTGAGGAAGTATATGTTTGTATAAAACTTCACCTTCTACTTTAAAATCGGGATACTTTTGAGGATTTTCTGTACTTCACACAGCATCCGTCGATACCAAGTGTCAGTTTTCATATCCTTCAGATCCAGCACAGCAATCTCGTCTTTATGACTTTCCGGAATTCTGGATAGAGAATCCGCCACTTTGTTGAGAGAACCACTTCTATGGACGATATCAAACTTATGTTGTGACAGCTTTGTTATCCATCTGGCTAAACGTGGAGATGGATCCTTCATCGAATTCAACCACTTTAAAGACGAATGATCAGTGATAACAGTAAATTCAGTACCTTCAATGTAAGGTCTGAATTTGTCGATAGAGAAAACAATAGCCAATAGTTCTTTCTCGGTCGTGGTATAATTCCTTTGACATTTGTTAAGAGACTTACTGCAGTAAGCAATAGGATGCTCAAAGCCATTTTCTTCCTGGAATAACACTCCTCCTACTCCATAATTACTAGCATCAGCAGCAACAAAGAAACGTTTTGTGAAGTCAGGACTGGCAAGTATTGGAGCTGTAGTCAACATTTTCTTAATATTCGTGAATGCTTCATCAGCCTCCATTGTCCAAACGATAGGTTGCCCCTTCTTTCTTCCTTTGAGAAGATCAGTGATAGGAGCGCAGATTGTTGAGCTATTCTCCAAAAATCTCCTGTAATACCCAATTAAACCAATTAATCGCCTGACTTGAGTAGTATTTGTAGGAGTGGGATATTCTAATACTGCCTGAACTTTATCGGGGTCTGTTCTCAGCCCGTCCTTATCCACAACAAAACCAAGAAAATTCAATGAAGACCGACAAAATTTACATTTATCGAAATTAACAGTCAAGTTAGCGTTATTGAGTTTTGAGTAAAGTTCCTTCAACACACGAATATGAGTTTCGAAATCTGGGGTTACTATAACAATATCATCAATATAATAAAATACATAAGGTTCCAATGAAGGACCTATAACTCTATCCATTAATCTACACATAGCTTGGGCGCTATTATTCAAACCGAAAGGTACAACTTTAAAGCAGAAGAGACCTCTACCAGGAATAGCAAAAGTTGTTTTCAATTGAGATTCCCTGTCTAAAGGAATTTGGAAGAAGGCTTGTTTCAAATCTAATGAGGAAAGATATTGTCCATCTCGGACTTTGCTGATAATAGAATCTATTAAGGGCATAGGATAACTATCCGGTAACGTGATAGAATTTAGTTTCCGACCGTCGAAGCACACCCTATATGAACCGTCTTTCTTTTTGACTAACCACAGAGGACTTAACCACGGAGAACATTCAGTTACCGGTCTGATTATGTCCAATTTCAACATTTCGTCTACCTCATTATTCAAAATCTTTAACATAGCCGGAGACAAAGGATATTGCCTCTGCTTAATTGGTTTCGAACCCTGGCTGTCTATGTGATGGGTGTATAAATTAGTTTTACCAATTTTATCTTTAGGACTGATATTCTCGAACAAATTGACAACACTATCGAGTTCAGCTTTTTGCTCTTTAGTCAGAGATTCAGTGCCCTGTATAGCACGAATCGCAGAAATATTTAACATTTCTGAATTGAATGAATTATCCCTAAAATCTATGGACAGTTCAAAAGATCGGATAAAGTCCATCCCCAAAATTAATTTGTGCGTAATAGAAGGAACAACCAAAAGTTTTATTGTTTTCGATGTACCCTCTAAACAAATAGGAACATGAATAAAACCTAGTGTATTCTGCTCTTGTCCGTCTGCTGTCGAGACCTGAACAGATACATTATAATTCAAGGACAAATTATATTTCTTCAACAAAAAGAGAGCCGAATTACCCAGGATTGAAACGTTGCTTCCACTGTCCAACAAAGCTGTTACCGAATCATCGAATACTTTAACCGATATGTAAGGACGGTTATCACCAAATTTATTAGCCAAAATTGGACTCATCTCAACAGGATGACATTTGGAAGATTTCAAGTCTGAATGAGATGGTTTTGTGGGTAAAACTTTATTACTATAAAAATTTTTAACTGTGATAAGCCATTCACGCCACCTTCCCCTTTCAGACTCATAATCTATATGAATTACTTGTTCCCGTTGTGAACTTGGTTGGCAGGCTTTGATTGTTCTCCCGAAGGTCCTGTAACGTCTGCCTGATTGCAGTACCTGCTCGCGTTTTTTGAACAGTTAGGGCAGTTACGTTTGGTAAAATCAACTTTTCCGCATGAATAGCAAAACTTTCTCTTTGCTTTTTGACAATCCGAAAAAACATGACCTGACATATTACAATTCCAGCATTTTACATTAGAAGAAATTGAGGAGACAATAGTCCTTCTAGGACCTGAAGAAAGATTGAGTGACAGAACATTTTCAATTTTCTTACAAAGGAAAGTTAAATCCGTAATAGTCTCAACATCCTGAAAAACTAAAGCTTTCACATAATCGGGTAATAAATTATTTTTTATAATTCCAACAATCTCCTTTTCAGAAGGTGGAGAATTTAATCTATTGAATTGACATTCCAAATCTGTGATGAACATAGCTACTGATTCTCTAATTGATTGCTTTCTTGACTTGATCTCGACTAACTTAATTTCATCATGACTACTATGAAGAAAAGTAGATTTTAGTTTAAAAACTAGATCAGACCAATTACTAAATCTATTCTTCAGAAAGTTATTATGCCACCACGTCCAATCATCGCCCTCAAAAAGATCGGCAGCCGAATCAAAAAGATCGGCATTATCACAACCTCTAGAAAATTTCAATGAATCAATCAACTCTAAAAACGATAATAAATCTTCTTTTCCAGAAAATTTCTTTATACCCCACTTATAAACTGGTACCTTTTTAGTAGACACCGAGAAACTTGCTGCACCATGACGAGTTGACGTTGATGACTGTAATGGATTGTTATCTTGTGATGAATGAGATGGTAATTGAACAATTGGATTTCTATTAACATGCCTATCTGAAAGATCCGCTTCCAAAATCATTACCTTTTTCAAAAGTTCTTGTTTAACATTGTTTTCAGATTCTGATTGCGCGAACAACCTCGAAATTCGCCCTGTGGCGTGAGTTATTCTAGACTCTAACTTTTTATCATCATCAGAAGCTTCATCACTAACATGCTGCAGCAAAGCTTCAATGTCATTTAAAGTATCACCAATTTCTTTAACATTTTCATCAAACTTATAGTTGTCTGATATCTCAACAAAACTCCGGTCGGAATTTTCCTGAGATAAAAGACCTCTTAAAACTTTTCGTTTTTCCTGAACAGTAGTAGGAGGAATAATACCTCTTATTGATATTTCATAAGTTAGTTCGAAACTTCTCAAATGATTTGGATTTAATTTAACCATAATGAAGATTAAAGTGAAAAATGTTGTGGAGACAAATACCAGCTGAGACAATCACTTGTCGAGCTATCCTTTGTAATGTGAAAAAGATACCTATGACCTTGTAATTGTGTGAGGAGCCTTCAAAATTGCAAAAATTTTAACAAAAAAAATGCAAAATACGAAAAATCGCCCCACGTTGGGCGCCAAAATTGTGTAACCAATTAAGTGTTTCTCCTCTCTTCAGAGATCTATTATTAAGCTTCAGTCGGAGAGGTGGTCGGGGTTATTAGGTTTTAGCTAGCCCGGAACCTATTCTCAAAATAGAAAACAATTCTGAAGGCTTTGGTTCTCACACAAAACAAGTTATCCACTTTCAGAGGTTTATTACCAATTAATAATATGAAATGGACGACTAAATTGCTCAAATTCGAATAAAAATTGTTGAGTGAAATATTGAAAAATAGCTGCTTACAATTGAATTACAACAATGAAAATTAATATGAAAAGCTTCGAAGCGAAAAGTCTCAAATGCAAAATGAAATAGAGCATACCAAATTATATAAACTGGATATCAAATGAAATTATAAAATACATAACAGAATACTTCCATTAACAATCAAAATCCAGGTGAAGTGCTCCTATGCAGAAAGAACCATCTGATGATTTGGTACGATACTGTCCACAGCACAATATAAGAATTTCCAGGTTCCCGTGACCACAGTTTTCAGGTGTGATAGATTCTTCGAAGTTGGATGATGGTCAAAGGAGTTCAATCTTGGAAATATATATATTCAAATCGAAATTCTGGGCTTCACCCAAAAACTGGAAAATATTAATTTCTTTCAGAGACCGTTCAGTAAAACATATTGTCCTTGCCGTCCATGTTCCATATAAAAAGTTGTGTACTCAAATATAAAAAATTACATATGTGAATCGACAGCCATTTTTCAAAAAAATAATAATTTAGAAAATATAATTGAAACTGATTTTAATTGTTACATTGAATTTTGAATATGAAATAAACAAAAATATTTTAATGAATGAATTGAATTGAAGGGAACACTTTAGTGAAGATTCATTTTTTATGACGTGAGATTTTGAATAGGAAAATGACCTGAATAATGAAAGCTATAAGAAAATTAATTTTGAAGTGAATGAAAATGAACCTGAACAGCAAGGATGAATCGAATTTCGAAGTTGAAATGAGAAAAAAAATTTTTTGTCGGGCAGAGGAGATTGTAAAAAAAAAGTTAAATTTCAAAATATATCTTACCTCAATTTTTAATTGAGTTTCACTTAACCAATAGAAACTATAAAATATTAACTGAATCTTAAAATTTAATAGGTACCAAAAATTATCTAGATCAAGAACTCAACTCTGATGACTGACTTATCTCATTCACCAGAAAAAGCCGAAAGAAGGAATAAATATCTTCGAATAACCGATTAATATCTTATCAGATTGAAAACATGCGCCAAACTGCAGATCTGAATTCTTCCGTATAGGTACAAATGCAGTGGCGGTGCAACAAATATGTAATGAATAAATTTGAATTTCAAAAGAAAAAAGTTGTAACGATTTTATCGTTACAAGGATTACCAATATTGTTTGATAACCAATCACAAGAATCGAAAATATTTATAATTTTTTCTTTTTTCAATCACTTTTTTCAAAGGAACGTCTATGTTTCAATCAAAATTCGAGCATGGACCTATTATAAATCTATGAATTCGAGCACAGATGGCATCAAAATATTTGTGGTTCACCCCAAACTGCAAATGGCGGCCATTTGCCTCACTTTTTTCTACGTGACAGTAAGGAAGTTCGACGTCCAGTTAGTATTATAGGTCCATGGCTTAAGTGCACGCATCCGATTCCTTCCTAGCTCCCAAAAAACAACCACGTCAGAACTGACAGCATTCCTCTATAACCTCACGATTGATTATCTCATTCCTACCTCTTGTGAAGAAGATGTAGTGGATTGTCGTATTGAAGATCGTATAATCTGACCTACTGCATCACCAAAATTCTTCTGCAGAACAAATCTCAATTGCCTCGCCCTATTTGTATTCGCTTCAGTCTATGAAACATGTTCCTGGAAATTCAGTATAATAGGAGTTTCACTAATCAGCGGATGTCTTCTCAACAAAACGACCAATTGCCAATTCGATATGCGATCACCATCCTCAGGACGATGAACTGCTGATGAAACAATCGGAATCACCCGCTTACCCACATTCCCCTTTTTCGAAATTTCGTCATCCTGCGTACTACGGGATGATAAAGAAAGTGATGAGCTAACTCCCGCCCTCCGCTCTCCCAAGTGCCTTCTCATGGATGTTTGCGACAACCTATTCTTTACTTACGCAACATAATATAAATATAAATCAAAGGAAAGTAATACTTATCTGAATGCCATAGACTCGCCAAAAATTGGTTGTCACTCACTCTCTGTTGTTGTCAGTGGCGCAGCCAGAATTTTCGTTCGGTGTGGGGGGAGGGGGGTGGCAATACAAATATTCAGGGAGAAAAAACATATGGCATTTTAATGATCTATTTGAAATGAATGACTTTCATATAATAAAATACTCATACTTAGAATAAAAAACGTCGAAGATTTCGAATACGTCCAAAATTTCTTTTAGAGCAAGAGCCCGTGAACCCCAGACCTTCGTTATTTTATAAAAGCTGAAAACTTGTCTACGCATGCTCCCAACACAGGTAAGAACGATGGACCATTATGAAGTTCGGGTTACCCTGGCTTTGGCAGGTAAACGGTATTAAAGGGGTGAAAATACTGATCTAGTTTCGTCATTTTATAAAGTGTGATTTTTTTATGTTACCTTCAGAATATCATTAAAAATCACGTCATTAATTGCCAGACACTTACTATAGTGGCAACCCCTTGCCAGACACCCTTAATGTTCATTGAATTATATGTAATTCTACTTACATTATAGTATAAAAACTGATTTTTATATATAATAATTGGGTAATTATTAGATAACGTTTCCTCAGTAGCCAGACATTTTTGATAGTGCCAACCCTTTGCCAGACAAGCTTGTAGTTTAGCTGCAGGTGCGAGAGCGAGACAGTGTATCTGAGTGGGTGCGAGTGAGACGGCATGATTATAATGACTTATGCAAATAAATTTTTTGGTTAAGATTTATATACTTAATCATTCAAGTGAATCTCAAAAACATCTGAAGAAAAGACATTCGATGCTACAACTAAATTAAATTGTTAATAGAATAAATTACAATTTTTAACAATTTTATTTAGTTGTAGCATCGAATGTCTTTTCTTCAGATGTTTTTAATTTAATTTTTTAAATTATTTGCATAAGTCTTCATTATGCCGTCTCACTCACACCCACTCATATATAATGTCTCGCGCTCGCACCTGCTGCTAAACTACAAGATTGTCTGGCAAAATGTTGCCACTATCAAAAATGTCTGGCTAATGAGAAAACATTATCTAATTATTATCCAAGTTTTATATATAAAAATCAGCTTTTATACTATAACGTAAGTAGAATTACATATAATTTAATGAACATTAAGGGTGTCTGGCAAGGGTTGCCACTATAGTAAGTGTCTGGCAATTAATGACGTGATTTTTAATGATATTCTGAAGGTAATATCAAAAAATCACACTTTATAAAATGACGAAACTAGATCAGTATTTTACACCCCTTCAATACCGTTTACCTGCCAAAGCCAGGGTAACCCGAACTTCATAATGGTCCATCGTTCTTACCTGTGTTGGGACCATGCGTAGACAAGTTTTCAGCTTTTATAAAATAACGATGGTCTGGCGTTCACGGGCTCTTTTTGTTATATCTTGATTGGTATAAAGAACCGCTAAACTATTCAATCTCTCCTCCTCCATGGTGTTACAAAGATAATACTTCAAATACTTCCAATTTGAAAATGACCTCTCAGTTGATGCGGTTGGAATAGTCCAAGTTAAGTTTTTATATTTGGAAATATATTAACATCACAATACCACAGTATATAGTTCAGAGAACACCGATTCATATAATTGGATAGCGAAGATTTACACTAATTTAAAATACTAATTTTTGAACTTACCCGAAAGTACTTTAATAGAGATGAATATAAACAACGAAATAGTCAAATAAGACACCTGTAACTTTACGAACACGAAACGCAGAGATAGACGAATACTGACATATGACATCTTTGCATGAAGAATTTGCTTTATTCTATGTATGACATAGCTTATCGCGGTGCGGTGGCGCATTGGATGATTCTCTAGTGCTCTCATCTGGGGGATTATCATACATATCGGGATTGCCTCTGCGCGAGGAATTGAGCTGCTGAGTCTTCACTTAACTTTTTTTGGGGTTTTTGCTAAGAATACTGTTATTTATATCTTCTTCTCCCTGGTTGATAAAAAAATAACCAATTCACAATATCTTTTCTGAAATCTGGTGATAAAAATGCCTTCCCAATAAACATATGTGTAGCTAGTCTCATTTTTAAAAGGTTACCCATTATGGTTTTGCTGGAAAGCAGAATCAATTAATAAATAAAAAAATTGAAGATGTGCTCAAATTCAACTATATCTACTGAGATACAGGTAGAGAAGTTTACACGCAGAAAAATCTCGGGGTGCTCGGCTTCCCCTCCTGGCTGCGTCTCTGGTGGTTGTACTGTGAAGCAACTCTTGAATAATTTATTCCTCTGAAAAATAAAGAAATTGATATTAAAATCAGATATAACATATATGAGCTGAGCATTCGATTGTTTGCTTCCTTCAATTTTATAACGATAGGGTTAATTATTTTTCTTCAACAATTCATCAATTATAGGATGAAAAAATCATTTTTTGTACAACTGTCAAAAAAACTTGACTACTCTTTATCCCTGTGGATGCGTAAAAGATTGCTTTTTTTTCCCTTTAAAAAAGCCTTTTTTCACCGCTAAAAAAAAGACTTTTCCACTGCTAGAACAATTCGCACAATAGACATGAAATATAACTTTTCGAAAGTGTAACGGATCAATCCAAATTTCTTTTCAAGTTGTTTCAAAGTGGACTGTAGATTATTTTGATGACTTATTTGGACTTCTCCGCCACATAAAATTGTGAATAAAAGATGATAAAAATATTGGAAAAGAACTGCAAACTATATTTGCATGATCTGAGAGGAATTTCAACCATGAACAACAAAAAGAAATACAGGAAAGTTCAAAAGAGGAAGAAGGACTCACCGTGGTTTCCTTGCTTCTTTTGCACACCAATTTCTAAACTTGCGGTGTCTCCAACTTCACTGTCTTCTTCACCTTTAACTAGCTATGAGTCTTTTTCCTCTCAGCTATTCACCAACTTATAAACTAGTTTACACAAATGTTTATGCGGAAATGCGAATTTTATAACCCTTTTCAATTGCGGTAAGACCGGGAGCGTACGTCGTCGATGCGGAGAACCAAGTGTGTGTAAAAATGTGGAGGGGATGGGAACGTGATAGGAATTAAGAAGGGATTTCAATATGTGAAAAATCCTCTCCAATCATCGCTCTCCGCCAATTTAAAATATCCCGCGAAAATTCGATTCAATATCGAACATACCCCCCACCCAAAATAACTATTTTGCAAACGAAAAAATTTCGGCAATTCTTATGAGAATTCAACCATTTTTTTTACATTAAAGCGAAAAAGAAAAAAAAAACTTTATGAAACCAAAGAGAAAGGCCAAGACTCCGGCCCACGAATTAATCGAAAATACAATTCCGAAAAAAAATAATAATAATTTAATGTGGAAAACATTCCTTCCTCCGAATTCCGCCATTGATAAAAGAAATCGTCTAGTCTAGACATCTATCGGGAGTAGAATAACCTTGTTAGTAGGTCTTGTCACAATACCCTTACCAGAATGGATTTTCAGTACTCGCGGAACGTTATCCCTACCCAAAATGAGTTCCCGAATGATACCCAATGGCCATTCAGCCATAGGACGACCAGGCTCATACCAAAGTACTACATCGCCTACCTTCAAAGGCGGAGACGGAGTTGTCCATTTTTTTCGCTTAAGGTTTTCCTCGATGCATTCTCGACCCCATCGTCTCCAGAATCCCTGAACGATCTGTTGCGTAAGTTGCCATCTATCCAACAGCTTCATTGGTACCTCAGTTAAGTCTACTTCCGGTCGAGAGAGAAGTTCCGCCCCAATTAAAAAATGCCCCGGAGTGAGCGCTTTAATATCATCCGGAGAACTAGAGAGTACCCCGATAGGGCGTGAATTTAAAATGGATTCAACGCGAGTACAAACCGTTTGAAATTCTTCCAGCGTAAGAATCTGAGAACCAATTAGTCGTTTGAGATGATGCTTTACCGATTTTATGCCGGCCTCCCATATGCCGCCGAAGTTCGGAGCATAAGGTGGATTGAAGATCCACTGTATCGATCTCTGAGCCAAATATCCCTTTATTTCATCATTTTTTGATTGAAGAAATTGCGTCATCTCTGAAATCTCCCGTGCTGCGCCACGGAAGTTTCGACCCTGATCCGAATATATACGTGAAGGGATACCTCTGCGAGCGATAAATCGGTCAAGAGAAGCTAAAAAGGCGGCTGTGGACAGACTCACGACTACCTCAATGTGAACTGCGCGCGTGGCGAAGCATACAAACAAAACTATGTATGTTTTCTCCGTTTTTGCATTTCTTCTGGTGGTATATTTCGTAAGGAAAGGACCACCGACATCTACACCGCATTGCATAAAAGACCTTGAGGGGGTAACCCGCGATGAGGGAAGATCAGCCATCGGAGGCTGCAAGGGAACCGCCTGGAACTTGTAACACGGCAAGCAGTGGAAAATTCTATTTCGTATGAGACTCCTCGCCGAAGGAATGTAATTTTCTCTCTGTAGGAGAGACTGTACCAACTTTGGACCACCATGACCAGAAAAAAGGTGATAGTAATCGCACAATAACAAAGCTAAGTGAGAATCCCGGGGAATAAAATACGGATGCTTCGTGTGAAAAGGAAGACAGGCCCTTTTCAACCTGCCCCCACCAGCAAAAACCCGAGGGATCCAAAAACGGGGAGAGTGCACGTAATTTCGGTGAACATGATTTTCCCGTCTTTAAAGAAATAATTTCGGCGCCCAAGTAATAATCCTGAGTGATATAAATGAAAAACTTCAAAGTATTTTGATACTCTGATGCCGAAATACTTCCCGTCATTTCAGAAGAGGAATGTGACTTGGAAACTCTAGTTTTCAACCTATGCAAGAACCGATATACATAAGAAACACTCTCTGGGCACGTAATAACGAAGAAAAACGTTCCAAAATGATTAACATATAATTTTTCTCGACTGTGGTTACATACGAAACTGGAGGCATGACTTTCGTTTCCGGAAGATCATGATCTACAATAGTGGTCCCTTTAGGCCACGAACTAACCGGAGTTACCAGAAAAGGTGGTCCGGTCCACCAAGTCTGGTTATCTAAAAACTGAGAGGGCTTTAGTCCACGACTAGCAGAATCAGCGGCATTGAGTTCTCCGGGAATGTGTTTCCACACAGCATTGGGGCATGCTTCGGAAATTTGTACAACTCTATTGGACACGAATGTCTTCAACTTATAAGGAGGAGTTTTAATCCACGCGAGGGTGGTCGTTGAATCCGACAAACAAATTATTTCTAAATTTTGAAGAGGGAGTGGGAGTATCAAACGAATAAGTTTTGAAAGTAAGACAGCGGACCCCAACTCGAGCCGATTTATCGTCCAAGACCTGAGTGGAGCAACCTTAGTTTTCGAGCGAAGTAAGTTGCAAACAATGCCGTTCTCAGTCTCCACACGCAGGTATACAACTGCCGCCATGCCTAATATACTAGCATCGCAAAAACCGATAATTTGTGCCCTAGACGGGGTACTCGGAACTACGCACCGCGGAATAGAAATATTTTCTAACATCTTGAACTCCTCTTCGAGAGGGTTCCATAGCTCAAGTACATCAGAAGGCAATAGTTCATCCCAATCCGTCTTAATCAGCCAAAGTCTTTGAAGAATCACCTTCATAGCGAAGGTTACCGGAGATAATACCCGTTGTAATCATACACCCGAGCAACACGTGATAAAATGCCGCGTTTAGTAAGAGTTGTCGGGGTATCATCCACCCTGAAGCGAAATTCATCTTGTATAGGATCCCATATCAAACCCAATACTTTAATTGAAGAAGTACCGATAACGGACAGATCTTTCGATTTCATCGCGCAGTCATTTTATGTTTTCTACTTCCGCATTTGCGACAACAATTTTTGGAATTACAATTAGAAATTGAATGCCGACCTAAACATGAATAACATCTTCTATGTAGTTGTATTAACCTTTTTCGTTTATCAAACGAAGCTTGCAAAAATTCCGGACATTGCGCGAATTTATGTCGACCCTCACAGCACGGACACAAGAAATCAGTCTGTTCATTTTGTGTGGAAGTAGATTCTTCCCGTGTCGTAACGAAAACCTTCTTATTTTTTATTGTAACCGGAGAATGACCTTGAATTTTGGCTTCTGAACTCAAGTCATTAACCGCGCAACGATCTCTGAGAAACTTAATTAAATCGGTAAACTTCGGAAAATCCGTATTCAGAAACCTTGTTTCAAAGTCCCGACGTGTATGATGATCAAGAAGTTTCAAACTCCAAAATAACAGCATAAACTGTCCCAAATCCGGAATCTTTAGTTTATTCAAACAATTCACATTAGCTTGTAAAGTGTCACAGAACTCTTTCAAGGAATTTTGATTTCCCGATTTTTTTGGTTGTAATGAAAAAATTTGATTCAAGTAGTGAGATGCTACCACCCTAACATTGGAGAATTCGTTTTTAAGGAGATCATACACGGTTTCGTAGTTATTCGGATCAAAAACCACCGTTTGTGCAAGCGCTAGAGCTCTTCCATCTAAATACGAAAGCAAAAATGCAAATTTTTCTATGTCGGACAAATCCTTGTTGGTATGGATCACTTTATCATAAAGTGCAATAAAACCCGGAAAGCTTTCGAGTTCACCATTGAATCGTGGTAATTGAATTTGCGGCATATAGTTTGGTAAGGATTTTGAAGACGTCGGTTTTTCTTCCGAACCCTGAGTAGTTGAATTTTGAATTTGGTTTGCTGCTCTAACCTCCAATATTTTGTAATATAGTTCATCGAATGCCTTTGATAATCCGCTCGTATCCTTCCTTAAATCTCGATGACGTGAACCGATCGCGTCTAACTCGGAAAGACAACTTTCATATTCCTCAGCGGTTTGTTCGATCTTTTCTGAACGAATCATAAAAGAACTCAGTGAAGAAGGAAGTTTTCCAATTAAATCATACGTTTGTTGTACCCTTGACCACATTCTATCCAAACGCCCTTTTGCTTGAGTGAAAGCAAGAACATCCTCCGCGCTAGGTGCCGATGCCTTAGCCTCTGTCTTTTCTCCCGTTTCCTTTCCCATTATTGAAAATGAAAACAACTGAAAGATTCAACTTCTAACCTAACCTCTTTATGTTTATAAACAATCCCCGCCAAGAGTGGGGGATCGAGAATCGATACAATGCGTCGATCGCTACACCGATGCTGCGCGCCCGCCGAATGATAAAAACTGACGGACTTATCTCATGCCGCCATGTTACCCCTGAAAAAAGCAATTTAACCCTTTTTTAAAGACCCCTGAATTCTGAAAATCCGGCCAACGAAGGATCAATTATGTAACGGATCAATCCAAATTTCTTTTCAAGTTGTTTCAAAGTGGACTGTAGATTATTTTGATGATTTATTTGGACTTCTCCGCCACATAAAATTGTGAATAAAAGATGATAAAATATTGGAAAAGAACTGCAAACTATATTTGCATGATCTGAGAGGAATTTCAACCAGGAACAACAAAAAGAAATACAGGAAAGTTCAAAAGAGGAAGAAGGACTCACCGTGGTTTCCTTGCTTCTTTTGCACACCAATTTCTAAACTTGCGGTGTCTCCAACTTCACTGTCTTCTTCACCTTTAACTAGCTATGAGTCTTTTTCCTCTCAGCTATTCACCAACTTATAAACTAGTTTACACAAATGTTTATGCGGAAATGCGAATTTTATAACCCTTTTCAATTGCGGTAAGACCGGGAGCGTACGTCGTCGATGCGGAGAACCAAGTGTGTGTAAAAATGTGGAGGGGATGGGAACGTGATAGGAATTAAGAGTGAAAAATCCTCTCCAATCATCGCTCTCCGCCAATTTAAAATATCCCGCGAAAATTCGATTCAATATCGAACAGAAAGATTTATTTCTTACAGATTATATTATTGATGATTATTAATTCTCGAATCAAATCGATAATATTTCACGTTTTTATTCATTAATAACATAGAACATCTTCAGGAATATATGTTTCAGAAGTAATTGTTCGAACTTCCCTATCAATTGTTAGTACAATAAACATTTGCATTCATTTGAACAATAATTGATGTTGATGTGTGAGCAGCTACTTCCAATATAAATTCCCGAAGTTGTACTAGGTTCCTGTTGATCAGCAACATTACATATTTCGCTTAGAGTTGATTCCACATTGTAATCAGATATTTTTTTCGGGAATAAATGAACTATTCAATGTTTTCATTCGAAATCTCCATTTTATTATTAAAACTATCTTCTATATAAGCTGCTGCTACGGAGGCAGATTTTCAGCCCTTGTGACGTTTTATCGATGTCATGTTGCCTGCTGCGTTGCCCAGAAGAGTAACAGAGCTTCTCCTGAAACAGTGACCTGTGTAGCTCTTATACATGTCTTTTCCAAGCAATTTTGCGATCAAGCTTGAAATTTCTCATATTTTATTTATCCCCACATGTTTTTTGGAACATTTTCCTCTAGAATATTTCTTACTTACTTCTTACTTTTTGTTTTTTGAGGTGTTTCGAGGCTGCAGAAATGCTCTATACTTGCGGTATATGTCAATAATCCGAATTTGAAACAGTAAACGTTGTTTCGCTATGGTATTTGTAGCAGGTATTTTAACAATCAGTATACATCTAGTTTCTTCGATGGCATCAATAGTATCTATACTTAATATTATAAAGACGAAAGATTTGTATGTTTGTGTGTTTGTGGCGTTGATACGAGTTAACTCATAAGCTACTTGACCGATTTCAATAATTCTTTCACCCTTAGAATGCTACACTATCCTTGAGTAACATAGGCTATACTTTTCACCCGAGAAAATTGAGGAAACCTACTATAACTTCAATGATAATAAATATGAGTACCAAAATCAGCTATTTTCAGGTGCGCTGCGAAAACCGTAAGACGTACATGGAAACATTGTATGACGGAAATGTACCTCTTCAATAGTTCTACAAAAAAGTCCGCGATAGCATATATCTATCTTTCAAGGTTTACTCGGTATCACCTTTTAAAGGTATCCGAATGTTTCTCAAAATTATGCATTATTTGGGAGTATTTTTTTATGAATACGCTATTGATCTTTATCCAATTAAATACGTCCTTCATACCTAGTATTTAATATAGAACGAAATTGCCTTTTACATCATTCAATTATGATGAATACATCAAAAGATATGGCAGGTTGAAGATGAATCGCACCAAATCGAATTGCGTCTCCGAGCACGATATACACAAACACGCCCATCGAGATGTGACGTCACAGCGAAGAATTTCCATTGCATTTGCGGGATGGAAGTGTCAGAAGAACTCGAGGGAATGATTGGATTAATGCAATTAATTGCAAGTTTCATTGAAAATGCAATCAACTAACTATTTCAAATGAAATTTTCTTCGATGTCTTTGTTTGTTGATCCTGGAATATATCAATGAAGTTGTATAAATATGGATGTTAGTGCTAAGTATTTACGAGTATTTGTTAATAGAGAATAAATTATTCAAGTTTCATTTAAAACTTCGAATAAATGAAAATATTTTTATCATATTCAGGAAATTTCTATGAATGTCATTTATAATTCGTGAATTTGGAAAGTTTTTTTGTTTTCTTCATATTCTGAAAACTGATCTTATTCAGATCCCGGTGTCTTAAGTTAGTACGGATTCTACTCAAAACGGTAGGTTTTAGAAAAAAGTGGTCATAGGGCGTTTTGTAGTGAATTAATCTATATCTATACTAATATTATAAAGAGGAAAGATTTGTATGTTTGTGTGTTTGTGGCGTTGATATGACATCACTCATAAGCTACTGGACCGATTTCAATAATTCTTTCACCCTTAGAATGCTACATTATCCTTGAGTAACATAGGCTATACTTTTCATCCGAGAAAATTGAGGAAACCTACTATAACTTCAATGATAATAAATATGAGTACCAAAATCAGCTATTTTCAGGTGCGCTGCGAAAACCGTAAGACGTACATGGAAACAATGTATGACGGAAATGTACCTCTTCAATAGTTCTACAAAAAAGTCCGGGATAGCATATATCTATCTTTCAAGGTTTACTCGGTATCACCTTTTAAAGGTATCCGAATGTTTCTCAAAATTATGCATTTTTTGGGAGTATTTTTTTATGAATACGCTATTGATCTTTATCCAATTAAATACGTCCTTCATATCCAGTATTTAATATAGAACGAAATTGCCTTTTACATCATTCAATTATGATGAATACATCAAAAGATATGGCAGGTTGAAGATGAAATCGCACCAAATCGAATTACGTCTCCGAGCACGATATACACAAACACTGGTATGGCGACGCCCATCGAGATGTGACGTCACAGCGGAGAATTTCCATTGCATTTGCGGGATTGAAGTGTTAGAACTCGAGGGAATGATTGGAATAATGCAATTAATCGCAAGTTTCATTGAAAATGCAATCAACTAACTATTTTAAATGAAATTTTTCGATGTCTTTGTTTGTTGATCCTGGAATATATCAATGAAGTTGTATAAATATGGATGTTAGTGCTAAGTATTTACGAGTATTTGTTAATAGAGAATAATTATCAAGTTTCATTCAATTCATTTAAAACTTCGAATAAATGAAAATATTTTTATCATATTCAGGAAATTTCTATGAATGTCATTTATAATTCGTGAATTTGGAAAGTTTTTTGTTCATTTTTTTCTTCATATTCTGAAAACTGATCTTATTCAGATCCCGGTGTCTTAAGTTGGTACGGATTCTGCTCAAAACGGTAGGTTTTAGAAAAAGTGGTCAATAGAGCGTTTGTAGAGAATTAATTAACCTATAAAATGAGGTATCAATCGTCCTGATCGAATGAGCACAGACCGATTTATTTTCATTAGAAGATGAAAAATAGTATATTATATTATAAGGATTAAAAGTGCATCTTTTTTTTACGAGCAATATTTGCAGTTGCGAGGCGCAGCCGAGCGAATGCAAAATTGCGAGTTAAAATAGGCACTTTTAATCCGAATAATATATACTATTTTTTCTCCAACCAAGTCGAAATTACAATAAAATTGGTTTTAGTGAAAAAACGTTCATAATTTGGTTATGAATTTGAACACAGAATCATGACAAGTAGACTTCAAATGCATGTACAAGGATTAAACGTAGCGTTTTTAATCCTAGGATTAAAAGTGTTGCTAAGTAACGAGTGAATTTTTGTACGGTAAGAAAATCTATGACTTTTGCACCTGAAAAGAGTACAAAAATGTCAACATTTTTTGATGGTTGGAGATGTAATTTTTCATCTCCTCCCAACTTTATTCGAGATATTTTCAGAACGATAGGTTATAGAAAAAAGTGGTCAATAGGGCGTTTGTAGAGAATTGATCTATATCTTTACTAATATTATACTTATACCTATATTATAAAGAGGACAGATTTGTATGTTTTGTGCGTTGAGGGTTTGATACGAGTTTACTCATAAGCTACTAGAGATTTCAATATTATTTCACCCTCAGAATGCTACACTATCCCTGAGTAACATAGGCTATACTTTTCACCCGAGAAATTTGAGGAAACCTACTATAACTTCAATGATAATAAATATGAGTACCAAAATCAGCCATGATGAATACATCAAAAGATATGGCAGGTTGAAGATGAAATCGCATCAAAATGTCTCCGAGGTAGGCACAAGGCGGCTAGGAGAAGGTACCGAAGTGTGAGAGATGTTTTGTATGAATGTATTTTGGATTGCCTATGCCCGTATGTTTATGACCACACATCAGATCAACAGATGGCGCTGAAGTCGTTATTCAGGTTATTCATCTACTCTGCAACTAAACGGCTCGATCGAATTGAATGAATTTTTGTGTATACAGAACAACGTCTGTTGGGTCTGCTAGTTAACCTATAAAATGAGGTATCAATCGTCCTGATCGAATGAGCACAGACCGATTTATTTTCATTAGAAGATGAAAAAATGTAATTTTTCATCTCCTCCCAACTTTATTCGAGATATTTTCAAAACGATAGGTTATAGAAAAAAGTGGTCAATAGGGCGTTTGTAGAGAATTGATCTATATCTTTACTAATATTATACTTATCTTATATTATAAACAGGAAAGATTTGTATATTTGTGGGTTGAGGGTTTGATACGAGTTTACTCATAAGCTATACTAGAGATTTCAATAGTTATTTCACCCTTAGAATGCTACACTATCCCTGAGTAACATGGGCTATACTTTTCACCCGAGAAATTTGAGGAAACCTACATACTATAACTTCAATGATAATAAATATGAGTACCAAAATCAGCCATGATCAGCTATTTTCAGGTGCGCTGCAAAAACAGTAAGACGTACATGGAAACAATGTATGACGGAAATTTACCTCTTCAATAGTTCTACAAAAAAGTCCGGATAGCATATATCTATCTTTCAAGGTTTACTCTGTATTACCTTTTAAAGGTATCCGAATGTTTCTCAAAATTATGCATTATTTGTGAGTATTTTTTTATGATTACGCTATTGATCCTTATCCAATTGAATACGTCGTTCATACCCAGTATTTAATTTAGAACGAAATTGCCTCTTACATCATTCAATTATTATATGATGAATACATCTAAAGATATGGCAGGTTGAAGATGAAATCGCATCAAAATGTCTCCGAGGTAGGCACAAGGCGGCTAGGAGAAGGTACCGAAGTGTGAGGGATGTTTTGTATGAATGTATTTTGGATTGCCTATGCCCGTATGTTTATGACCACACATCAGATCAACAGATGGCGCTGAAGTCGTTATTCAGGTTATTCATCACTCTGCAACTAAACGGCTCGATCGAATTGAATGAATTTTTGTGTATACAGAACAACGTCTGTTGGGTCTGCTAGTATTTAATAATTCTTCACGGCGACAAGCATGACAAGCTTATATCGATATTTTCCTTGACATTCAATGTACTTTTCAACATTGAGTAGATGCTCCATAACGTGGAAAGTTACAAAATTTTGATTTTTCCTCAAAATAGCATATGAGCTCATTTTAAAAAACCTTTTTTACATTGTTTGTTGCACCATTCTCGAAAATGGTTTTTTGTTTTCTCATATATTAGCTTTGATTTGCCTGGTAACATATTAAATGCAATTGTATTCGCTTCTTCAGCCATATCTGCTGGGGTATCACCACCAGTAGCATGTTCAACATCCATCTTCTTTGAAATAATTCGAAATTGAAGCAACTACGAGCAAATAATGTCAAAGATTCAAACAGTTTCGACAAACTTTCTATAGTTACGACACAGAAAGATCACTGGATTGATTAATATTTATTTAATCAACTAGGTTATTAAAGACAGCGACTAATGGTCAGGATATTTTAACGCTTGAGCTGAGCGAATACAATAATAACCATTTTCTCCAACCATCAAAAATGTTGACATTTTTGTATTATTTTCAGGTGCAAAAGCCACCAATTCCCTTACCGTACAAAAATTCACTCGTTACTTAGCAACGCTCATCATTTCCGCGGACTGTCTGGGAGGTTTCCAATTTTGTTCTCGAGGACTAATCTTTCCTCCTTCTCAGACTCATAAAACACATGCTGAGGGCTGTCTTGAATTCCGCACACATGTCACGCGTCCGTCAGTGTTTTTCCAATTCGGCTTGTATATGTGCCATAAGATCCATATCCTGTAAGGAATTGTGTAAAGAAGCAACATGTTCTGCGGTGTTTGCAATGAATCCATTCTCGAGGTCACTTATGAGTTGGCTACTGTTCCGCCAGTTTCCCATATCTCTCTCCACTTTCTTAGGGTTCGTTTCCTGTCCATGGTTTATGCCCCTCAAGTCTACTCCCAACTTTAAGAGGAAACTGTCAGCATGAGGTTTTAAGGCCAATTCATATTATCCATGTTTCCATGTACGAGGTCTGTCAATTATATTCCCGGAAAAGTGCTCGGACGGTCAGGAATATACATAAATTCTTAAAATTAAGTTATAATCCTTCGCAGTAGTCTCCCTCTAGCTGAATGCACCAGCGCCACCGTTGGATCCACGATTGGAAGTACCCTCTGAAGCCCCCGAAGATAGGTCCCTTAGCACCCGTGTCGTGACACTTTGCACCTCCTCTACGCCGTCGTATCGGTTGCCCATGAGGTAGGACTTCAATTGTGGAAAGAGATTAAAGTCGCAGGGGGCCAGGTCCGGGCTGTAGGGGGGTGCGGAAGCGTTGTAATGCCGTTTGGGGTCAAAAATCGAAGCTCTTTCTGCTCAACTGTGAGCACTTTGGGAACCATTTTCGCGCACAACTTGCGCATCCCTTAATCTTCGTGTAGCATCTGTCGAATGGTTTCCATGTTGATACCCAACTTGTCTTCCAACATTCTGAGGCTTACCCGACGGTCTCCGAGCACACGCACGCGCAGGCGATCGACGTTTTGTGCCGTTCGAGAGGTGGAGGGAGCTCCCTCACGTGGATCGTCCTCCAGAGACTCCCTGCCTTCCCTGAACCTCTTAGCCCACTCGTAGACAGCTGTTTTTTTTTCAGGCAATCATCCTTGTACACGTCGGTTAACTGTTTCAAAATTTCCGCGGAACTTACACCACTAGTCTTTGCTCAGTTTTTTTATCACACATTTTCGCGACAAGGGGTCCAAACACGCCGATGATCAAAGTACTGTAAAACACGAACTGAACAACCGATCGAGACGAAACTTTTACAAACTGACGCAGAAATGAATCCTCTTTCGAATGACACCAACGCGAACGCCGTAGCATAACGAGAGCCAGCAGTGTTGCCACTTTCCGGGAATTAAATTGACAGACCTCGTATTTTGAATGAACTTATTCACATTATCAGTCGCCAACCGTTCAGCACCTATCGGCACGCTTCCGGCTAACTGAGGGCATTCTGGCAGAGAATATTTTGCCTATTGGCTGAATCGCCTCCATATTTGCGCGAAGCCAGAGAAAACAGAATATAGACCGCTAGATCTGGGCAGCGCCTTGATGGCATTGCATTTTGATGCGTGGTGGCGAACTGTTTCAGCTGGGACAATATCTGACTCACATACAGGTCAGCAAGCCGACGAGGATTTTAATAGCGAAAGGAGAGGGCTTGATAGGAGAGGGTAATTTACCGAGTTCATCGCGAAGCCGGAGTAGACAAAAGCCGCCCCACCTGCAAGGAAAGATGCCAGGAGATGAAACTTCTGATTGTGTTGATAGTAACAATACTATCAACAATACACTGTTTAACTGAAACAAAGTGAGCGTATTATTTCAGTATTCAGTTATTAATTTTTTTTTCAGATATTTGGCTACTGGAGATCGTATAGGTCTCTTGCTTTTCATTTTCGCTTAGGTCGCACTACAGTTTCTGAGATTGTAAGTGGAACGTGCAATATTTTGTGGTGTATACTGAAAGATGGTAATACTACCACGAGGTTGGAATAAAAGTTTATTCACGAAACAAATAACAACAAAATTCGGAGGAAATACAGCCTCTGAACAAACTCGTCCAAATCTGACTGACGTCTATCTCCCCATCTCTTATATTTTCACCTACTATATCTACGTTATTGATAACGTCATTCGAACAACATAGAATATTATAATTTTATTCGAAATAAAAGTACGAATCCACACTCTGCCATCCTACGAAGAAACCGACTCGGATTCAGTTCCGAATTGCACCCAAGGCTTCAAATACTCTGAACACCTTGATGTCCTGATGGGTCCTTCGTGGTTTCCTACTTTTATTACATCATATCTATCATTCCGTTTCTCCTTTGAGACCTTATAAGGACCAAGAAATTTTCTTGCCACTTTCAATTTACTGTTGTGGTAAGTGGCTGTACTCCTTTACAAATGACAAGCCTCAATGACACAGATGACAATCTCAAAGAATATATATAGTCCGTTCACGAAAGGTTGAGCACATAGTAGGCGTTTCTTTATTTATCTGAAGTTGGCAGTATTTACTGTCATAAAGTAAAATGAAGTCAACATTACCGATGTACCCGGTCTCGTCCGACGAGCTTCCGAGTTATCAGAGAACTCTATACAATATTGAGAACATTGCTTATCAATCTGACAAGAAAATAAAGAACATAACCTAAAATTTTAATATACACAGTGAAATATGCCAAATTTCTATGGCCAACCGACGGCTCAACTTTTCGTGAACGGACTATATATTGATATGGTTCAATTATATACTTTTAGGAATTTGAATAATGTAAGTAGGCAAAATAAAAAAATGAGATGAGTGTTTTCTATGGAAGAGAACCGTCAGTAAGGAGAAATAAAATTAAGAAATGTCACGAAATTGCTTCTCACGAATCCACCCTGAAAAGAGTCATTATAGTATAATACAGATTATTATAAGGAATTGTTGGATCGTGTAATTTCGCACCCAATTGAAATTAAAAATAAATCAAATATAATTACGATACCATAACAAATTGGCGCCCAACGCGTGGTTGGAATTTCTAGTAATGGAAAACATATTGGAAAAGTTATATGAAAAATTACAAGGAATGGAAAGGAAATTTATTGAAAAATTCACAGGATTGTCAGATAAAATGGAAAGGAAAATAAAAGAAAATGAAGAAAGATTAGAAAGAATGGAACATAATTCAAGAGAGATGTTCGAAAAAATTTACAGAAAGGAAAGAAAACAAGATAGAAAAGAAATTTAATGACTATGAAAAACTTTAATGAAATTCGGAATTCAAGGATAAATGAGAATGAAATTAAATCAGGAAAATTAATGGAAACAGAAGTGATGGAAACTAAGGATAGTATTGTTGATTTAGATTGCTGTGTAGTGTTAATTGAAAAGCATGTTCCTAGTATGGTACTACATGATAAAGAAAAAATGGAAATAACCAAAGCTTCAGAAATTGTTGAAGATCTAGAAATTATTGATGAAGTTTATGCCACACCTAAAAAGGAATTACAAAGGAAAATTTAAATTGATTTGAATAAGAAGGCAAGATTTGATTTCACGATAATATTGGATTTCAGAGTTTATTCTTCAGACAATCGACAGTATTCAAAGGTTTATAATGAAATCTTTGATGGGACTTTCAACCCAATGAGGGGAATTTTATATATGGATATAAGAGTATCAAATAGATTAAGAAAAAAAATATTCAAGATATTATTATTGTATGAAGACCCGCCAAAGAAGTATTAGTAGTGCAATATGAAATTTAATTCCATTTTATCGAATTATCTTCAAAATTTAACGAAATATAAACAAATTCGAGGAGATTTGATATGGTTCAATTCTATACTTTTAAGAATTTGAATAATGTAGGAAGGATAAAAAAATGAGATGAGTGTTTCTATGGAAGAGAACTGTCAGTAAGAAAAAAATTAATATAATGAAATGTCACGAAATTGCTTGGCTTGAAATACACCCTGAAAAGAGTCATATAATTCAAAACACAATTAGCTTAGGAGATTGTTGGAGCGTGTAATTTCGCAATCCATTAAAATTAAAAATAATCAAATAAAATTATACGATACCATAACAATATATCGAAGAGGTTAAGGGTGTTTCGACTATTGGGCAGTCAGTTAAAGTCAATTTGTATTAACAGCTCTATATTTCGTCCGAACTTTGTGGACTTCTTCAGGAGCATACTGTAAAAAATAAGAACTTTACCTTATATTCTAATGTATATATATCACAGTGGACTTACAATACTAAGACATTAACAGGGACACAGCTTCAAGAAAAAGGCACAACCGCTGAAAGTTGTCAATCCACGCTGTCATAATAACAATTGCAGGAGATATTGTACGATATTAATATTATTTCTTAAATTCTTCGTAATTATCTTGACAAATAGCGCCGCATAACAAAATGAAGTTACTGACGCGACGAACATAGAACAGGAACATAGAACACATATGACATGGTCTTGTTTTTCTTGACATGAATGATTTTGTTTTTAATTTATATTTCAAAACCACCTTTTCATGTGGGAACATTCACTCTTGTAAGATCTTGCGGGTTTTGTTTATATTGATCAAATCTTAGGAGAAAACTATATATACTGCTGAGACCGTTTGTATCTGACTTCATATTGATTGTGTTATTCTGTTGTATATGGCACATCTCGAGGAATAAGCGTTTGCTATAATTGTCTTCTTGTTCTAGCACCATTACATTCTCGAAATCGACGTTGTGACCTGTGTTCCTAATGTGTTGGCCCAGTGCACATCGGTCGGGGCGAATGGTGGAATCGCTTTTGTGCAGGGAAGTTCTTTTTGCCAGGGATTGTGAAGTGTGGCCTATTTATACCTTGGGGTAATGTTTGCATTCTATCTGGTAGACTACGTTTCGTTTAAAAGAGTTATTTAACTTTTCTTTTGTGTTGCTGGAAAGCGATTTGGTGGCTACTAAGGTGTATCTTGCAACTTTTATGTTCATATATTTTTTGAACAGTTTTGTCAGCTCGAATGTCAACTCTTTGATGTATGGTAACTTTGCGAAGGTGATTCGGTCTTGAATGTTATCATCATTATTCCTATTTTCAGCTGTCATGGTCGGCTCACAACAATGCCATAACAGTAGCACTGAAAGACACTGAATGCATGTTAAAAATGCCGAAAACGCAATCTCTCGTTCTATACGATTTTTAACATGCATTCAGTGTCTTTCAGTGTTACTGTTATGGCATTGTTGTGTAGAATATTACCTTAAAGGAGACGCCGTTTCGCATTAAGTCCCCTCCTATCATTCAGAGCTATCCTGTGCTGATGAGTCCTAATAAGGACGAAATGGCCATCCATAGGTGCTCTGACTGATGTTTGGCATTGGTGGCCATTCACAGTTTTCGAATGCGTAAATGATTTTGGTTCACGTACATTTACCAACAGTAGTCGCAAATAAAAACATTCATCATTTCTAGGATGAACAGTATACATGCGACCTAGTGGAAAACACCTGTGGCCATCTCGAACTGAGGTTCCTTGTTGCGACTGTTGAATTTCTTTGTTGATTGACTCCAAGAGCAATACTTGGGCATTTCAGTGTACATCAGCGTCGCTGCGAATGGATCTGCTTCACACATTGCAAAGAATCTAGTCAATGTTGTCGATGGTGGTCTCTCAGCTCGTTGTGCCGCATTAGCCTCAGTGAAGTAAACTCTTTGGCCATTTTCCAAATACACTGCTTAATGTAGAACTGTGAGATATCTTTCACGAATTTGAAATGACAATAATGCTTCATTAGTACTGACGTATCTGCTCATTTGGAAGTTGCTGATTTCGTCATTCGCATTTACCGACGCAATACCAAACACAGCCATGTCGCTGCCTTTTGTGACGTACTTGCACAAATATTTGATTGATTTGGCTGAATGACAACGTTTGAATGTGATAGCAGCGGGCAATATGGTACAATGAATTCATTTCCGATCTCAATCTCTTGATTTTGAACTTTAACTTTGATAGTTCGACCATTATCTTCTTTTGAACGCCGACGATAAACTGGATATCCATCGATCTCTGTGACTGCTTCAGCAACTAACAGTCGCGGATATCGTTTTGTGCACTTTCCATCAGCCATGCAAGGCGATAATGGATTTTATGCACCGCACGGTCCATGCACCATCTGTGTCGTCACAATGTCGTGTAGATGGGGATCAGTGACTGGATCAAGAATTTCAGCTGATATGATGTCATTCACCTCATTTGCATGTAATTTGTTCAGCAACCAAATTAGGATATGAACATGCGGTAGTCCACGCTTCTGCCATTCCACCGAGTACATATAACAACGTGGATCACCAAAAACTCGATAAACACATCCATCATAACCTTGAGTTTCTGCTGAAATACTCTGGCGATTATGTCATGACGATTTTGTGGTTTTTGGCCCGGTTCCAACTCACGTTCAATTTCCGTCCATTTCGGATTGCATGTGAATGTAATAAATAAATCCGGAGTTCCATAATTTCGCACGTACGTCATAGCGTCTTGAGCGTATTCGTGCTTGTGGCGTGGGTTTCCGATATAAGATAGGATATTTACTTAAGGGGTAAGGGTATAACGACTCTAATTTTGGAGAAATTAAGTGTATTTTTTTTCGCCAAGCTTTCGAATTTATTCAATTCTTCTTCAGGGCTTCTGAAATACACAATAAATACATTTAATTTAACATTCAGCTTTCATTGGAATTGTCTTACTGAAATTGAGGTTATGAGATAGAAAATCGTACATCAGCTTCAAACATTGTCGTCAAATTTAGATAAAATAACTTAGACATAACAACATGAATTGTCACATACACACAGTTCTAAAAACATTCATAATAAATTAGAAGAAATAAATAATTAAAATTTTCAATGTATAAATAAAATTATAAAATATTGAAGTGTCAATTTTGTTTTTGTTTCTGACAGTTTTAAATTTCTATGTTGTTTATTCATTCGTCGACATAGAAATTTAAAACTGTTAGAAACAAAAACAAAATTGACACTTCAATACTTTATAAATTATTTATACATTGAAAATTTTAATTATTATTTCTTCTAATTTATTATGAATGTTTTTAGAACTGTGTGTATGTGAAAATTCATGTTGTTATGTCTAAGTTATTTTATCTAAATTTGACGACAATGTTTGAAGCTGATGTACGATTTTCCATCTCATAACCTCAATTTCAGTAAGACAATTCCAATGGAAGCTGAATGTTAAATTAAATGTATTTATGTTGTATTTCAGAAGCCCTGACGAAGAATTGAATAAATTCGAAAGCTTGGCGAAGAAAAAAGAGTACAGGGTGGGCATATTTCGATGTTTTAGTACTACAACTTTTAAATCATTTTCTGAAAGCTTATTTTTTTCTGATTTCAAAAATATATAACATTGTATGGTTTGCATCAATATCAGTATAGAAAATGGTCAAAAACCTATTTTCATCTGAGTCTCAATATTTTCTATGGTTTCAACTGTTGATGAGCACAGAAAAATGGAGCTTCTTCCGTCAATCTCATTATTTCTATGCTTTCAACTAATTCCTTCAAAATTATTATTTATTGCTCTCCAGAATAAATATTTCAGATCGCATATAAAATAACGCATATAAGATATGATTAAAGTCATCAATTTAATTAGAAAAGCAACAAAGGAAAAATATTTTTCAATACTTAATAGTGATTAAAATAATAAGTCAATAGGTAATAATTCAGAAGATGCTCAAATCGTTGACCATCCGCAGCAATGCACAGTCGACACCTTTTCTCTATACTTCGTACCGTATTAAATAGATGAATATTTGAAACTGTGCTCAAACAGCGTAGGAAGTCATCTCTGAGTTCATTTATGTGATCGTGACCATATCCTATAAAGTTTATCTTTAATATGTCCCCAGAAAAAAAATCCAATGGTGACAAATCAGGTGAACGAGCCGGCCATCTTATGGGCCCTTGGTTTCCTATCCATTTATTGCCGAAGTTGTTTGTCAATTTTTGACTGATATTTCTGCTGTTGTGAGATGGGGCACCATCTTGTTGAAAGTAAATATTTCCTCTCTCGATAAGAGGTAAGTTGTCCAAATACTCTTCAAAAATGTGCTGCTCAATTATTTCTCCATAGCGTTGACTGTTCAAATTCCCATCGTAAATGCGATAGTTCAACACACAATTTTCATAATGGCACACCATACATTAAACCCGAACCTTCCTTGATGAGGAACATCTACAGTAAATTGGGCATTAATGTCTGACCAAAAATGTTCATTGTGTCTGTTAAAAATACCAGCGCTACTTATATGAACTTCGTCCGACCATATAACCTTCTCAAAAAACGACGGGTCTTCTTCTATTTTCTCTAAATACCAGTGGCAAAATTCTAACCGACATGCAGGATCTCTAGGTCGGAGAGCAGGTTGTTTCATATTGGGAAAAGTAGAATTCGATAGGTGGCGCTCTGAAATGTCAAGGTCAACTTAGCAACGAGTAAAACAAATCAGATGGCGTATAATCCCTTTGATAATTAAGTGGTTTTATTTTACTGTTGTAGTTATTTTCAGTGTTTGTTTCGTAAACTTTTGCATTTTCTTTGATTGTGCTTTAGTGCTTTGTGTTATTTAAATAAATTCTGACTCCTGATATTTTTATTTTCGTAGTAATAGGTATGGTTAATGTTTGTGAAAAGTACAACAAGCGTTCAATGAACTGTTTAGTTTTAGGTCTGATTTTAGTGTTTTCGCATAAAATTTTTGATATACTGATATCTACAAAAGTTACAGGGAAGGTACGTTTGTATTGAGTATTATTTGAAATTTTTAATATCGAATTATTTTCTCTTTGTTTTAGGAACCATGGATTATACACTAAGTATTCAAAGTTTATTTGAATTTGTGAATGCTGAACCTTCTTCTAGGTGCATAAATGAGGGACAGGCAGTTTTGAATGCTGGCCATATATTTTTGCACGGTATAGAGGAGAGAAGTAACACTTTCATAAAAGTGTATGGATTATTTTGAAAAGCAGTGGTCTGCAAAAGGAACCACATGAATTGAGAATCATTTTAAATATTTTAAAAGATAAAAGAATTGAAGTAAAAAGTGCAATTTGTAGTTGCAAAGCAGGAAATTCTTCTAAATGCAAGCATGTCACAGCACTCCTCATGTTGTGTACAAGGTGGTATAATTCCAAAAAAAAAGGCATATCGGCCTTCTGCAATTGAATAGATTATTCGCATATTGTTTTATTTTCTTTTTCCTTTTCTGTGTTTTTTGTTTCTGTTACAGGCAGAACGTGACTACTTTTGAGAAACTTTCAAGTACAGATATTGCTTGTAAATGGAAAAAGGTATAAACTGCAACCTTGGAAAAAAAGTATGCAACTGTTCCCATTGCAGATGATCCTTGCGTTAAAAAGGCCAAAATGGGAAATTGTTCTAGGCTAGAAGAGATGGATTTTGATGACAAAAAGGATTTCATTTTGAAAAAGCTTCAATCTGCAGCTCCTACTTCAGCTCTAGTTAAACATAGGCAGATATGTCTACACAAAGACCTGGTAATATTTTCAGTTAATACATGCAAAGACCTTTCAAGTAGTATTGAAATTGCGAGCAAATTAATTGTGAACAGCCAATTCTCAATTTTTGGCACACATATTTAAAAGAACACCTGAAGAAGAGTGCTGTGGAAAATTTTTTGAGGGAACTAGTTCCAGAAAGTTTTTGCTCCCTAGCAGATTTAACTAAAAAAGATAAGCTGATTTGGAGCTATGAAAGGAAGTTCAGAATAACAGGATCTCGATGCTATGATCTGTACACTTACAGGAAAAATAATTGGACTGAAAAATGTCTGAATTATTTGAATCCAAAAAAATTTAGCAATAAGTAATAAAAATTATTGTATATACTTATATATTGTTCACTTTATTATACATTTTTTTCCTAGATATATTTTACATGGCATTGCCTTCGAAGCTGAAGCAAGAGAAACATATGGTAGGACAATAGATGGAACTGTTGTGGAAACTGGGTTGATTGTTTCTGTTGAGCATCCTTGGTTAGGCTATTCACCTGATGGTGTGGTAATGAATTTCAATGGAAAACCCATAAAACTTTTGGAAATTAAGTGTCCATACATAGGTAAATATAAAGGTTCAAATATCTGTAAACCTAGTGAATAAGAGCAGCTATAAGCAGCACTAAAATTTTTCTACGAACGTGGGAAAACTGACACTATTTTGACCTGTTTTCCATTCGCAAAGCTCAACATTCCACAATAGTGGGCAGTTGCTAAGCAATCAGAAAATAACAGTGCGGTAATAATCTTACTGCACTGCTGTAGAGTGTGGTAATGTAATTTCCATGGTTACCACTTCTATATGAACATAAGGAAACCTAATTAAACTTACTTGATTACATCATGAATAAAATATTTTTCAATTAATTTTTTAAATGTAAATCAACGATCGACGAAAAAATAGTATGTATAATTCTTTGGAAAAGCATATTGCCAAACTCCTGTGCTACTAGACTCGTCGCTACGCTCCTCGTCGGGTAATTATCACAGTTGTTTGGGAATATCATAGTTTTTCTACTAATTATGCAATTTACTATTATTTTTGAAAATAAGTTTCAACATGTCACTATGTACACACATATATTTTCATAGAATTTTTTGTAGGAAAAAAGAGCTCTGCAAGTGAGTTTTATAAGTTATGCAGTTTTTTGAAAATAGATGACCAGAATACAGTGGAATTAAAGAAAAACCATAAATATTATGGGCAAATACAATTAGGTATGGCCATGTTAAATATCACAACTTGTGATTTCGTGGTATATTCTTCGAAACATAAAGATTTTCTCTTGCTATCAATAGACTTCGATGAAGAATTTACTTCTACTTTGATTCAGAGACTGCAAAATGACTATTTTGACTATATGTTGCCTCAGATATGTAGAATGAAGGGTAAAGGAAGCACACACTTATTTGACGAAACTGAATAAATAGTTTCGTCAAATAAGATAATTATGAATTACTCATTTTCCTAATTTTGTGGAGTGAGATAATGATTATTTTAGTTAGTCGATTAGTTTTAGACATTGTGAATAAGGTATGTATTGAATAAATAAAAACACTTCTTATTTCTGACATTGAGTTTAATTATTTTTGTACAAACATTATGCAAAATTTATGAACTAATGGTCTGTGTATACAATCCCTATAAAAGTATATACGGGGTCTTTATAAATGATTGTAACATCGTAGTGTGCTTTGAAATTTTTTTATCTTGTCGTTTCTCATGCAAAGTCTACAAATTTATAATTCCAGTCACATTATTCAATTTCTAACGGAATGACCAACCTAAACTCACAGTATCGTTTGTTTAAATTGAAGTTTACACCAGAATATAAATATTTATAATAGTCCAACGCCAACTGCGTTGTTATAATCATTTATAGAGACCCTGTATAAGTAACAAATTTACCACTTATATACACTTTCAATTTCACAGGCTTAGGCATAGAATGAACATACATTTATTTAGTTTTACATAATAAAAATATTCAAAATTTATCTTCGCCAAAAATGGGGTTTAATAAATTAACGATGGCACAAATAATAATTAATATATTATCCACCTGACTCAATAAAGAAAGAGGGAAAGGTTTTGTTAATATTTCATAAACTTTAATCCTTTGATTTGTCCTTTCCACATGTACCCTTGCTCTAGCAATCCTAACATTCAGTAAAGCTTCTTGTTGAGAAAATTGATCTCGTTTTTTAAGAAAAGGAGGACGTATTAATTTTATACCTTCAGATTCAACTAAATCCTCAATGAGAAAACCTTTGTCCACCATTATATGGTCAAGAAATTTGTCACACTGGTCAAGAATTGAAGATTGTTTGAAAATTTCACTATCTGATGTTCTTCCTCCGTATGCTTTACTGATATATGTTACAAGGCCAGCAGGTGAAACCCCAGTTAATATTTTAAGTGTATGTCTCTTTTTATAATGGGAATATGTTTTAAGTCTACAACAAAGGCATTTGGGCTGCTGTAAAGGGATCTCAGTGCAGTCGAGCACTACTCTTACCTTTTCAAAACCTTTGAAACAAAGAGGCATATTACACAAAATCTCTTCTTTAGATGGCCAGGTAATAGCATATTGGAGAACTTTTGCCAATTTTACTAGAGTTTCATGAAATATTACTCGACATGATGGTTCACTGACTGAAAACAATATAGATAATACATTGTATCGTAAAGCAGTTTTCAGTTTCATGAGAGTAAATATTATTTCATCCTTCACTATCATAACTGTTCGTTTCTTTCTATTTTGGAAAACATTTCTGTTACTTATTCCACAATAGTGTTCAGTAATTCAAAAGATGGCAATCCCGTTAATGCTGTCAGTTCTTTTGAAGAGGTTATCCTTGTCGAAAAAGACTCTTGACTTGTGTTGCACATCAATCAACACCACACTTCGTTTTCAAATAGAATCTTGCAATTGTACCAAAGCTTCAGCAGCCATAATTCGATCTGTTCCTAGAAGAAAAAAATAAGTTCGGAAGAATAACAGAATTAGGTATTCCATTTACCTTCTCTCTCCGAAGTACTGCATTTAAAATTTGAAGAAATTTCATCCACTTCAAACAAATTTGAGACATTGTCTGCAACCTCAATAGTACCAGAATTCTCAGTCCTACTCTTTGGTTGTCTTCGTTTTCTGGAACATACTTCGGGGCTTGAATGTGGCAGTTTTAAGGAAGGTACTGCATTTAAAAGAAGATACTTCTTCTTCCTCAGACCTTTTTTTTGCCCTAAGGTAGGGGGAAATCTTTTCGACTTCCCGACAGCGGGCAGTGCAATGCTGTCGGTTCGTGTGGGGCTTTCACTCACTAAAACCCCCTCCTCATTCAATCAGTAGCAAGGCACCGGAAATAAGCTCTATTGCTTTTACAATCGGTGCCTCCTACGCATTATCCTGAACCGGCTATTTCCTGCTCCCTCATTCTATCCTCTTCTTCCTTCCTCCTCATAACTTCGCATATGTATTTATAAAATACCTTCCAATTTTCTTCGCTTTCTAACATTTTTTCTATTAGTTCAGTTATCGGAGGGAGCGTGCCAATCTCTTCCTCTATTTCATTTCTGTCCTTCACCCACCTGCCGCAATACATATATACGTGTTCTGGGTCGTCCGGGGTTCCGCATATATGGCAAAGGTCTGTTTGGGTTTTACTTATTCGTTTGGTATATGTTCCGAACGACCCGTGTCCGGTCAGGAACTGGGTGAAGTAATAGTTGGTTCTTTTGTGTTTGCAGGCCATCCACCGTTCTAGGCTACCTATGAGGGTACGGGTCCATTTTGCCGTGTCCTCCTCATTTTGCCACCTCCTCTGCCATGTTTCAATTGTTCTCTTTCTGGCCATTCTTCTGTTTCCTGCCAGCCTGGTGCCTATTTTATGTAGAAAACAATTTTTGCGACCATCAGATCAATCGGTGGATAGCCTGCTATCGCTTGCACAGCCTCCGGAGATACAGTTCGATACGCACATACCACTCGGAGCAATCCCTTTCTCTGCACTTTTACCATTTCTTTTCTCTGTTTATCCCTCTTCATGGCTGCTCTCCACACTGGGGCCGCATATAGCAATACACTGTGCAGTATCGAACAAAGCACCCTCCTTTTATAGTATCCTGGCCCTCCAATGTTGGGGAGCAGCCTTCTCATGGTTTCGACTTTTTGTTCCGCTTTGTTCGCTGCGTATTTGATATGTGCAGAGAAGGTCATTTTGCTGTCAAAGATTACTCCCAGATACTTTATCGATGGTGAAGGTACTATCTTGCTGCTCTCAAAATGAACTCTCACGTCCTGCCTACTTCTCGGGCCTTTCAGCACGAGTAGCTCCGTTTTTGGGATGCAACTTCTAAACCTTTTAACTGCATCCAGGTTGAGACCCGCCCAAACGTGCGAAAGATCTTCCTCTTTAGTGTTTCCTTGTCTTCCTCCTCTATCAATAGGAGGAGATCGTCCGCGTATGCTATGGCCTCAACCCCTTCCTCGTACTGAAGTGATAGGACGTCATCGTACATTACATCCCATAGTCTCGGCCCTTTAACCGAGCCCTGCGGGACTCCCATAGTACACTTCCACTTTACTGTTCCCGCCTCCACCCAGCGATTTTTAAAGTAGTCCTCCACCATCTCCACTAAGTATTCTGAACACTCAACACTACGTAACTTGCTGTGTTAAAGGCATTTTTAACATCTATGGTAAGCATTACCATCCGTTTACTTTTGGACTTCTCCACATGTTCTTTAACACTGAGCATGGCCGACACCGTTGACTTCCTCTTCACAAAACCGTGTTGGTTTTTGGATATTGCCTGCTTTTCCTCCAATTCTTCATCCAGTCTGTTTGTGATCATTCTTTCAAATAATTTTCCCGTCGTGTTGAGCAGGCAAATCGGTCTGTAAGAGGACGAGTCATTAGGGTCTTTTCCTTTTTTGGGTATCAATACCACTTTTGCTATTTTCCAACTCAGGGGGAAGACTCTATTTTCAAGTAAGTCGTTAAACATATCGAGGAATTTTTCCGGTATTATATCGAAGGCTATCTTTAGGTGTTCCACCGTCACGCCGTCTGGACCAGGCGCTTTGCCGGCCTTCATAGTGCTCATCGCCTCTATGAGCTCCGACATAGTAAATGGTGGGGCTGGCATCTTGGGACCCTCTGTTCGTTTTATCTTTTCCCTCCTCCCGGGAACAGATCCTTAAGGATTTGTTTCCTTCTCCTCACTGTGAGTGAGTACCCAGGCCTTGAAATTTTAGATGGTTTGAGGCTATTTTATAAGCCTCGCCCCATATGTCCTGGTCCATTTCAGTGAGGAGGTTCCTCCAGTGATCTTTTTTCGACTTATTTATGAGTCTATTAAGTTTTCTTCTGTTCTCTTTCATTTGGCTTAGTAGGGCGTGACGGTCTGTTGGGCAACCGGTTCCTGATCGGGTATATTTTCTTCGGACTTTGATGTATGCATTTCTTACTTCTTCAATATCATCATTCCACCAGTACGGAAAGCTGCGCCTATTTCCGTCATTTCCTATTCTAGCTTGTTTCACAGCTTCCGTTATCCGATTATATACTCCTATTCCCCCTGAGGTAGTGTCGGCCATTATATGCCTTCTATATCGTTGAACGTCCAAAGAAAAGCTTTTCGGATCGTTCACTCTGGTTTTGTTACCGGGGCACACCTGAAAATAAATATGTCCATGTTGGGTGTACGGATTCTCGTTAACAATTTTCCATTCAGTTACTTTCCTACTGTCTATTGCTGGTGTTAATGTAACATCTATGTGTGTTGCTGAAGTTCCTCGAGTGAAAGTAGGTTTACCATTATTCACAGCCGTCCAACTCATCTGCGCTAGCCATTCTTCTACATACTCCCCTCTAGAGTCCGCAGCGGGAGCACCCCATATGGGGACTTAGCGTTTATGTCCCCCATTAATACCACGTTTCTTTTATGTTTAGCTGCGTCTCTAAAAATTTCGTCGATTCTGCTCTTGAATATGTCTAGTGGTATATTTGGAGATATGTAGATCGCGTATATGCTTGTTTCTGCTAGCGACAGATGTACGTAGTTCCTGTGTCTATAAATTTTATCTACCTGTATTGTTTTATGCATAAGTTTGACGGCTATGTCCTTATTTTCATCCGTACACCAACCTTTGGCAGAACAAATTTTTTTTATTGGGCTCTGAGACAACCAATATATCAATTTTGCTTTCAGAGCGGCTGCCCAAGCCATGTCGTGAGCTGCTTTTGCTCTCCCTAGATTTGTCTGCAGAACTTTATACATTGGACAAGTAGTACCCGGCAACTATCTTCGACATCACACAGTGGACCACATAAAATTCACGAAACACATAATAAATTAGTTGTATAGATAAAATTAATAAATTAATATAGATAAAAGGACGGTCAAAATATAGTAAAGATAAAAACGAGTATTCGTATGTATAAATAAAATTCAATAAGTTAATATAAATAAAAGAGCCATAAAATTCTTGTAGAAATAAAAAAGGTAGTTGGTTTGTATAAACAAAAACCAATAAAATATCACAGTCAAAAACATGGTTAAAACTTTGTATAAATATGTACATAAGAATATCACAGATAGTAGAGAGATAAAAACTCGTGTCACAGTTAAAATCAATGTTTATACAGAGGGAAAATGTATAAACAAAGTGTAGGCAATAAGGCCCAGGTGTATATATAAAAATTCTGTTATAATTCTCAAATGCACCGTTGGCAAGAATAAAATGATACATATATATCTTAAAAAAGTAACAAACAACGAAACATCTGACACAGTAAAATCTGTATAAATAAAATTGAGAGCCATTGTAAAAAACGAAAGAAAGACTAAACAGTACCTTGCCAGTTCTCTCACTCCTTCTTGCATCTCCCGCTCGCAGTTCTGTGGCCTTCATTTCCGCATGTCATGCAGAATGGGGAATTCTTACAATTTTACACTTATGTCCTTCTTTAGTGCAATTTCTGCATAAATTGGACCTATCTGGTTTTTTGCATTCTCTCGCTAGGTGGCCTATTTCCCAGCATCGTATACATTTCACTATCTCTTTTCTCTCTCTGATGTGGACAAGAGATAGGCCAATTCTTATATTTTCGATCGTTATCAGTTTTTTTATCACTTCCGGACTGCCAAGAATCGTGGCAGCCTGTCTGTCTCCTATCATAGGTCTCAGTGCCCTTACTTCAATACGCTCCTCAATTGCATGCATTTTGATTGCTTCATTTATTTCGGTTTCGATTTCTTTATCGGTCATATCTATGTCTATACCGTATGCATTAGCCGCCTTTCTTGAGGATCCCCCAGTTAACTTCACTACCGTTCTACCTCCGATGTTTTCTTTCAACTTCCTAATGAAGTTATCTGTCTCTTTTGCTCCTTCGCGCATTTCTAAGAGGAGGTGTCCATCTCTTGTGCTTCTTATATTCTTGATGTCTTCTTTTATTCCTTTTTCTTTTTCAGTTCCTCTTTTATATTCGACACCATTTGCGCATATGTTTGCTCGCCTTGTATATTTATCATCACGGCTTCATTTTTATATTTCCTTTTTTCCTTAGTGTTCAATTCTTTTTGTTCTATTATGTTTCCGTGTATGAAAATTTTGGCTTTGTGGTCGTTCATTGCACATTCTATAATCTTTAATTTTTCCTCTGGCGTCATAGAGCTCTCGACCACTACATGCAACTCTTCAGTTCCGCTTGTTGACTTCTTTACTTCTAAGCACATTTCATACAGGTCGTAAGCCTGTTTACTTTTAACTCCGTCCTCTTTCAATCCCGCGAAGAGAACTTCTTTTTTATCTGAGACTTTTTCATCTCCTATTATCGCGAGGCCTTCGGTGGTACATGCCAGGATCTGTTTGGTTTGAAGCTTACCATCTCGGAGGTACTTCATAATGTTCTTTGAGTTGCCAACTAGCGGCCTTAGGTATTTTATCTCTTTCATTTTTGCGGAACTTGCTATTACCGCAATACTACCCTCCAGATCCTGGCTCGTGATCTTCCGACGATCAATATTCATTTTGAACGCGGCTCTTGGCCACTCCTTATTTATTAGAAGGTACAAGTCCTCTTCGTTTTCGATGTTCTTTATTCCTTCTCTTATTTCTTGTGCTAAAACTTCTTCATTTATTTGGTCAGGTTTGCTTGCACTCCTTGGTCATTTTTATTGACTTCCCTGAGTACGACCATACTACTTGTTTTCTCAATTTCTTCTTTCAGTTTTTCCTGTATTGTCACTAGGTCATCTTTCGTTTTCTGTGTGATTTTGTCTTCTTTTATATAATCCTGTTAATTCTGTCCATGGCATCTTCCATGACCTCCATTAAATTGTTATAGCACCCTCTGTCCATGCTTATCTCCCCAGCTAACTCCACTCTCTTCCTCTTGTTTGAGTTCGCTCCAATGAGCCAACTGAAAAAATTTCTTCATTCTCGCTGTCGATGAGCGGGGTTCAGGTTGCCCTTTCTTGCCTTTGCTCCTCATTCACACATGTTTCTCTTGTAGGTGTTTCTCCTTCTCACTCACTGTCTCTTCAGGATTTCCTTCTACAATTTCTTTAGTGGAGTTCTGTCAATTTTTGAGGACCGGTAATATTTTAAGTGTATGTCTCTTTTTATAATGGGAATAGGTTTTAAGTCTACAACAAAGGCATTTGGGCTGCTGTAAAGGGATCTCAGTGCATCGAGCACTACTCTTACCTTCTCAAAACCTTTGAAACAAAGAGGCATATTACACAAAATCTCTTCTTTAGATGGCCAGGTAATAGCATATTGGAGAACTTTTGCCAATTTTACTAGAGTTTCATGAAATATTACTCGACATGATGGTTCACTGACTAAAAACAATATAGATAATACATTGTATCGTAAAGCAGTTTTCAGTTTCATGAGAGTAAATATTATTTCATCCTTCACTGTCATAACTGTTCGTTTCTTTCTATTTTTTGGAAACATTTCTGTTACTAATTCCACAATAGTGTTCAGTAATTCAAAAGATGGCAATCCCGTTAATGCTGTCAGTTTTTTGAAGAGGTTATCCTTGTCGAAAAAGATTCTAATAAATCACCACTCTTGACTTGTGTTGCACAATCAACACCACACTTCGTTTTCAAAATAGAATCTTGCAATTGTACCAAAGCTTCAGCAGCCATAATTCGATCAGTTCCTAGAAGAAAAAAAATAAGTTCGGAAGAATAACAGAATTAGGTATTCCATTTACCTTCTCTCTCCGAAGTACTGCATTTAAAATTTGAAGAAATTTCATCCACTTCAAACAAATTTGAGACATTGTCTGCAACCTCAATAGTACCAGAATTCTCAGTCCTACTCTTTGGTTGTCTTCGTTTTCTGGAACATACTTCGTGGCTTGAATGTGGCAGTTTTAAGGAAGGTACTGCATTTAAAAGAAGATACTTCTTCTTCCTCAGACCTGAAGAATATGTTACTTATTTATATATTGTTCACCTTCAGAAATATAAACTATACCATCCACTATCAACTTATAACTATTAACTAAGATTATACACTTGGTACTAACCTTGACTATAGTAGTCTTCCTTTTTAAAATGTAAGGAACACACGGTCATATTATCTGTAATTGGTTTCCCCATTCTTAGTTTCAATGCCCAAGCCTTTCTTTGAGATATACTTTCCATAACTCCAAACGCATTTTCGATATTTACCATTCTTCCCATGGGAGGAAATTTATGGAAAGATAACTCGGGATTTTTGCCTTTACGGCTAGTGCAACCAAATACAGAACAGTTTCTATTATTCAGAGACATAATTCAACGTATAAAACTTATAAAAAAGGTACACAAAAAAACGAACTTGGTCTGTAATGAAGACAAGAAATAGAATGAAAACGATGCAAAACGAATTGTTTTACTCGTTGCTTCAATTACAATTTTTTCCGCCAGAGGTCTCATTGAATTCTACTCCGCCCAATAATATTTTTTTTTTCAATTTTTTCAAGGCTCGCCTTCTTGTGATACCAGTTTCTTTTTCTATTTGACGACTCTAAATATTCGGATTTATAGATACAGTACCAATTACACTCAATACAGTGTCTTCTTCGTCAGGTATATTATACCTTTTTGGTCTTTTCTTTTCGAAACTTCCATGTTCAATCAAATTGCTCTTGAGTCGTCTGAATATTGACTTGTGCGGTTGAATTCTTTTGGGAAACAATTCAAATAATCTTGTGATGCTTCATCTTCATCATAATTGCATCTATTGTAACATACGAGCATGTTGAACTTTCATTACTTCCGTAATTCATTTCAAAATGCTAAATATATAAGTATTTCGAAACAATGATCGCAACAATGATACGCTGATTTGAATTCAAACTTTCGAATGATTTGACAGTCAAAAGCTCGAATCTCTATGACACAGCAGTCCATTATTCTTAGATCTTGGAGAAATTGAGCAGAGAGCATAGAAATGAAAAGACTACTGGAAAGAGACTGTGATAATTATAGGATGCTGAATTTTTCTGTGCTCGTCAACAATTGAAACCATAGAAAATATTGAGACTCAGATGAAAATAGGTTTTGACCATTTTCTATACTGATATTGATGCAAACCATACAATGTTATATATTTTTGAAATCAGAAAAAAATAAGCTTTCAGAAAATGGCACAAAAATCTGATATTCCCATTTAAAAAAACATAACTTTGGGTCATAGCTTCGTAATTAGATGTGGTGCGAAAAAGACGAGCACGCCACTGGATTCTACGTAAAAAAGTGCCTGTATAATGTTTTAATTTCAGAGCTCTATCATCAGTATTAGCGGAGATATGAATGTTTTTCGATATCGCCACTTTTCCAATTTTCGCTTATAACTCGAAAACAAAAGAAGGTAGCGAAAAATGAATACTACTTTTGTTAGTTCCTCAGAAAAAGAGATCGAGAAGTGGGTATCAGATTTTGTCTATCTCCTCTGGTTTACAAGTTGTAGTACTAAAACATCGAAATATGCCCACCCTGTACACTTAATTTCTCCAAAATTAGAGTCGTTATACCCTTACCCCTTAAGTAAATATAAAATCATAGGCTCTTAAAATATAGAAGTTTATAAGATAGGATATATAGGATATAATAGGAGATTCGTCACACGTTCAATATTCTGAACATCACCATCTGAATGAATAGCATCATGCAAGTGTATATAGTCCTCAGATCGTAGCTTTGCCTGATTGAATTGGATGAACTCTAAACGTTTGGTCTCGACTTTGACATACATGTCGACAGCGAATTGCTGGAATAGCCGACGGCACTTCAGAATGACTATCTCCTCATGTGCACGAATCATCATACGATACGCATAGTAATTCATTGCGCTCAGATTTTTATTCGTTAATACGCTTGAAAATGATAAATTAAATGAATTGTTAATGGAAACCAATAATAGCAACAATGAGTGTGTGAATATTGTACCTGTAGTTGGATCGATCATCTTCAACGTCTTGCCTTTGCCAATAAATGATTGGATGTGTCTCGTTTACACGATGCATGATATTGCTTCTTCGCTGAACGACAATGTCTCGCGATTTAGTTGGATCGCCAACAACAATTGCAGCAACATTATTAACGGTGGGTGCATTGAATCTTCGCACATGTTCACTTGTTGGAGTAAAATCCGCTCTAAAGGGCCCCACTCACTTCGTTCTTCTCCGCCGTTTTTAACCGACGGTTAAAAACGTTGGAAGGAAGAACGTTGTCGATTAAGTCCACCCACTTTAGTTTTGTTTCGCGCACTTTCGCGGCAGTTAATCACGATGGAGCGTAAAAGTCGGTTAGCAGTGGCGGCGGCTGTTGCTGTAAAAGAAAAGTATTCCGCTGATTTCACTTTCCATAAACACGGAAATGACCTGTACACTTCAATAAATTCTAACAAAAAGTTCCGGTTCCACTTGCCGAAGTTCCGACATTGTTTTTAAATAGTTAACTCAGCAGTAAACAATTAAAAAAGTTACCCGAAGCGTTGGAACGTTTAACGGACGAAAATCAGGCCTCGTCTGAAATTTGCAACGACGGGTAAGTGCGCCGTTTTTAGCCCATACACTTCGTTTTTGCGGCAGTTTTACCCGACCGTTTTTAACCTTCGGTTAAAAACGGCGGAGAAGAACGAAGTGAGTGGGGCCCTTTATAACAAATTTGTGCGTATCCGATGGCATTCACTCCAATGCTGTTTTGAAATATTAACCACACCATTATTAGCGTGAAAAAATGCTCACAACTGTTTAATATTTCGTCTTTTCAACTGTTGTGTTCACTGTATATTGCACCGCACATTCAGCTGATCCACCATCGACGAAATGAAATATATTTGCAGAAATTGATGCGATTCATCTGGTGTTGGCACCATCAAACCATGCAAATGATATATTTGTCCTTGTATCTGTTATTGAATACGGTGTAACTTCTGATCGTGTGATGGTGTAGTGCGTGGTGTATATGTAGTTGTTTTGTGTTGCAATTCATTGTGTTGGTGTGAGTGATTGGTTATGTGTGTTGTATCTTTTACCTTGCGAGTCGGCATGAAGTCGCCTTCTCGAATGATATTAGTCCAAAGGAAGTCATACGAAAGCAGTTATTGTATTCAAGGATGTGTTGAAGAAAATAGCTGGAATCGGGATCACCTCCATCGAACAATGGTTTCAGTGGCTGTGGTGGAGTAAGTAATGGATCCAGTTTGACTTTTCCACTTGCGCAGCACAATCCAACCGTTTCTCTTTTGAACTTTGTAACGAACCTTTTTGCTCACCAATCAACTTTGATGAAAAACTTCAGTTGCTCGAGCGCCAGTTGCGATAGGTTTAACAAGGTCGCAACGCCTTGCCGAATGTCGTACAATAAACCTAACTAGCCTTTATACAGTTGGAGAAGGGATCTATTGTAATCTAAGGTGTAAGCGATTACTTGAGACTTGTTTTTAAATGGCAGAGAAGACAAGCAGTGGAGTAAACACACACAAAACTATATACAATATAATAAAAACCAAAATAACAATTCTTTAATATGTACAAAAATAATAAAAATAAAGAATTTGTGGTTCTCCTCTTGAGCTGTAATTAAATAATTATTTACAAACTTCAGGCGACTAGTCAGAAGCGCATACGACGTGAGAGGTAAATAGAATGAGTGGTCGGAGAAATAACTCGACAATCAAATTTTGGAGGTTAGAGTATACCCCAGTACTTTTCAGATTATATGAGCCAAACGGTCTTGTTCTATTCTATTCTCTGTATCATATCAAATAAATGAACGATACTTCAAAAACAAACTAATAAACTGTCTCTGGTAATTGATAAACAAAAATAAAAGTCGGAATTCAGTGTCAAACCCAAATGACAGTTTAGGAGGTTACCATTCGAGCTAGGCCAACAATAGGTAACCAACCTTACCCGACACACCGGCGACGGTTTGAAGAAAATAAAACCAAATAAAATAACTAAAGTGAAATAAATTTTGCAATCAATTACCCAGAGATCTGCGGAAAATAAACAAATAAACATCCGAAGAATGATGGTCGAATCAAATAAACAGAATAAACAATTGGACCAATTTATCGGATTGCTACGAGAAAAATCTCATTCAAACCCAAGTAACAGTTTAGGAGGTTACCATTCGAGCTAGGCCAATTATAGGCAACCAACCTCACCTGATACACCGGGGACGGCAGTAAAACGACAGGAAAAAAATAACAAATCAATTATAGAGATGAAACACCACCAATAATGATTGGTCAAACCCACGTAACAGTTTAGGAGGCTACTATTCGAGCTAGGCCAACAATAGGTATTCAACCTCACCTGATACACCGGTGACGGCGGAAACTTAAATGAAATATCCAGGAATAGGAATGAAATCCTCCTAGTGGATTCTTCAATATTGGGTCGACATCTCTGGAATGTCTGATCAGGTGTATCATCTTTCGGTTGGTTCAGGTAAAATCGTTAAAATTCTAACGCCGTTTCACAGCGTGTTTAATGCTTGGACTGTACTTTTAGTTGATTTTTCAGATTGAATTTAGTAAATAAAAAAGAAGCAATTTCGTGCTGACAGAACTCTTTATTATTTTTTATAAATTTCAAATACATTTTTCTTAGCAACTCCTTATCACTAAGGAAACTACAATAAGAGCCCGCTTTACATTTTTTCGAACATTCCACCCACTTCATTTTAGGAATTAAAATGACATTAGCTGTTTGAACAAGTAAAATGAACACGTTACATATTTTATAAATAGAATCATCAATGATGAGAACTAATTATTGAAAGATTTGAAAATTTACTACAGATTTAACCTTAATCTACGTCATCTGATTCAACAATTTTATTCAGCAAAATCAATTTCGTTACAGGACGTTTAAGCTCTCCTGTAGCAGTTCGCAACTTCACAACTCGGACAAGATTGTCAGAACCAGAATATACTTCAACAACTCTAGCTAAAGGCCATTTTGCAGGAGGATAGTTTTCATTTTTGATTAAAACTATGTCGTCTACTTTAATTAGTGTTTGAGTAGTCTGCCATTTATTTCTTACATGTAGCGTCTGTAAATAATCTCTAGACCACTGATTCCACCAGTGTTGTAACATTTGTTGAATGTGCTTCCATCTTTGCAAAGGAGAGATCTTATAATTGAAATAATTAGGTTCTGGAACTATAAATGAGGAACTTTGTATCAAGAAATGAGCTGGGGGTAAGTGGTTGACCGTCAGTTACATCATCTGTAAAGACCCGTTTACATTAGTCAAGCGAGTTGATCAAGTCAGTTGAATTCAAGTGACTTGCCAAAGTGAGCATGCTTCTACTGAGAAGCCGTTCATTCAGCCGATCGAGTGAAACGAAAAGGCGGTTTACACATTCAATTCGCTTTCAATTCAACTAAGTTGATCAACTCACTTGACTAATGTAACGCGGCTTACTGCCAGAAGAGGACGCGAATTTAGACAGGCTTCAACTTGAGCCAAGAGAGTAGAAAACTCTTCGATAGTGAGAGTTTTTGCAGAAGCAACACGTCTTAAGTGATGTTTTGCTGATTTGACAGCAGCTTCCCAAATCCCACCAAAGTGAGGAGCTGCTGGAGGGTTGAAATGCCAGTTTGTACCATGACCAGTTAGAGTGTAGGAAATTTGCTTACAAAAAGGAGAAGATTTACGAAAGAGTTCTTTTAGTTCTCTATCAGCACCAATAAAAGTAGTACCTCTGTCACTATATAAGTCAGTGCATATTGAAACGTAGACTTTGGGGAAAGCTGGGCGTCAATTCTCGGGATCACTCGTTTCGTGAACGTGTACGTTCGTGAGCGAGTAAAATTGAACGAATAGTTCGAAGTAAGTCAATTCTCGAGCATAACGTCAACTAATCGTTCCGACGAAAGTGTACGTTCATTTCGAACGGATGATAAACTTGGCATCGTGTCAAAATTCATCGATGAATATGTTTTGTGATCATTGACTCATTCAAAATAAATAAATTATGATATAAATCGGTCTATGTTTCCTATAATTATGTATTGCTTCATGGTTGGATCATAGACTATCCTAGTTTGTCTATGGGTTGAATATGAATTTTTGAAAAACGTCAAATTGTTTCAATTGAAAAATAAATTTCCGTTGAATAGTTCGGTATTAGATTTAAAAAATGGACAAAAGGAATAAACCTATGTCGTCTGAACAAAAAAATATTTCAATAGAGTTTATGCGTTCCCATCCGGAATTGAAGGGAAAATTTACATCTTCTTTCACGAGGCAGGACTCGATTTGTTTGTGGTAAGATATAACGAATATTCTAAACTCAACCCCGGGTGCAACAAAAGAATGAAAGGAGTGGAGAAAGGTATATAAAAATATTTTTGGTGCATAAATTGTTATATGATCTCATTGTTTATTTTAGAGTTGGCATGACATTCAATCAAGAACTAAAAATAAAAAGGCGCAAATAAATTTCTATACTTCAGAAACTGGCGGTGGACCTCCAATGGCAGATCTCTCCGAATCTGATGAGAAAATTCTTGATATTCTCGGGGAAACTGCGATTAGAGGTTTGTTGGGAGTCGTAGAACCACAGACTCAAGAGATTCAGTTGGATGGTTTTGAAATGGAAATCAACATCCCAAATGAGCCTATAGAAACAGAAGAGGAAAGTTCTAATGCTATTAAGGGTGTTGGATACGTTCTGCCGAGGCCTGAATTCCGCTAGATGGCACAACACGAAAATCTGAAGGAATAAAAATAAGGAACGCCCACTAGCCCATACAAATATATCCCGTCGCCCGTCGGTATTTATGACCCCTAATAAAACTCAACATCGAAGCAACGAGCTTCGGAATATACATACTATAACAGACTCGGTTTCGAGTTTTGGCTCTATCTGGGGGTTTTTGATACATGATATTTTCGGAATTTTGAAATTGTAATACTAATATTTTTTTGTAAAAAATTAGAGACCAGCGGAATATTTTATGGCAAAATTTATTTTGCCAAATTTGTGTACAGTACATTTTGCACGCTTGTTTCTTGGGGAACAGCGTGCTATGGTTTCGCCGAAATGTCTGTAATTTCCATTTGTTAGGTCAGGAATGGTCTAAAATGACTCAGTTTAATCACTGATGAAATATTCTATGTCAAAAATGATTCTCTACGGCCATGAAAACGATAACTGTTGACCGAAAATTTTGAGAATCCCGGAACACCCGTTTGTAGTATCAAGAAAAGGTTGGGATTCACAGGGTGTATTTTGAATTTGAATGGAAATTATAACCCCTGTATCTCCTGAACGAAAGTTTGAAACAGTTTGAACAGTTGTAAGAAGTTATCACCCAAGGCCAGAACAATGAAATTTATAATTCATTCGATAATTCATCCAGTCAAAATAAATATCAGTCAAACCCAAGTAAGAGTTTAGGAGGTTACCATTCGAGCTAGGCCAACAATAGGTAATAAATCTCACCTGATACACTGGGGACGGCGGAAAATTAAATAAAAACACGATATTAATTTACTTTCGCAGAATAAATATCAGTCAAACCCACGTAACAGTTTAGGAGGTTACCATTCGAGCTAGGCCAACAATAGGTAACGAACCTCATCTGATACACTGGGGACGGCGGAAAAATCAAATAAAACACGATATTAAAAATTGAACCGAAAGAAAATCGACGATCGTTCAACGGTAAAATATTATCAATAGAAATTCCGTAATATACAGTAGACTACAGAGAAAAGAACAAATAACGGAAAATAATTAGCTCAAAAAGTCTTAGCAGGAGCACTTCACACACTCGCGGTCGGTAAAGAAGAGTAAAGTAAAAATTATTTTTCTAAACGAAAAATAAAACGGTGAATACCGGAAAACTCGGAACCTTTCAAGAAAGCTACCAAAACTTTTTTTTAGAAAGCAACAGTGAAAATTAAGCGAGGCATTTAGCGAAGAAACTAACTGAGAATGAATTGAGAATCTAACTAAGAATGAATTAAATGCCCTCGGTGAATGGTTTTATTAACCCAACAAGGTGGGGGGTGTCATGCGTCAAAATTTCGGAAAAATCACATAGTGGGATCAAAACGGCTACATTTGATTGGCATTATTTACTGTTTCTAGAACATTCCAGAAAATTATCGAAAATCGAAAAAACGGAAAGACGCAGCCAGCGTCCTTATCAAACTCGCAATCCACAAAAACGCGAGAGTGTGAAAAAACGGAAAACAACAAACTACATCTCGTACTCTCGTCTTTATACATGGGATTGAAATTGAATTTGATCTGAATAATTTTAAATTATTATTTCTGCAGGAATAAATTTTCGAATTTATTTTCTGGAAATTCTGAACGGAATGAAAATGTAAGAAATGCATGAACGTCTTACTTAACTGATTTAATTAGTTTCAATTCAGTTGTCGTGGAGTACGTAAAAGTGAATTAATCAAAATATAAACTTGAACAAATCAAAAATAACTATTTTCTACTGGAATACAATAATTTCCATAGGATTTGAAATCGCTCACTTATTACTTTCACACACAAAGTTTGTCTGAACTGTATACAGTTTGGTCGGAAATTACGCAAATAAATAAAATACAATTCTTCCGAATAAATACTTCCCATTATTTATTATATTATTACACGAGTTAATGCAGATAATAATTTCTGAATTCTGGTTTTCTTTATACAAAACGTGATTGAATAAATTCAAAACTATATACAGTCTGGTCGGGAGTTGATAATCTTAATTACATTCTTACATGAATTCAACGGAAAATTAAATTTGAACCGGCAATTCATTATATTTCAACTCAAAAATACTTCTCGTGATACCAATGAAAATTACTCAAACTGTATACAGGCTGGTCAGGAATTAGCAAATCAACGTAGACAACTTTGACAGCAAAAATGTGACTTCTACGGTTTATTTCCACGAAACTGAAATGATTCACATACACGGTGGTCAGCAAATCATAGCAGAAAACGGAAATTAGTAATGAGCGGAAATTCGCTTCATTACAACCTACTTTACAATGGTTTGAATGGGTTATTAATTTTTAAATGACTAACATTTGAATGGCCAGAAAATTGATCGCTTATTATTATAATTTATTTATTCGCTTTTTCTCGATGATGAACTTCATTCAAATAATTATAAAAAATTTATTCAAATGATTCGAATATTCGAATAAATCGAATATCAGAATGAATCGAATAATTCGAATGAATCTCAAAATTCGAATAAATCGAATATTCGAATAAATCGAATATTCGAATAAATCGAATATTCGAATGATTCGAATTGAAGCGATAAGGAAAAATTCGAATATTCGAATATTTGAATATTCAAATTATTCGAATATGATTCCGAGCCCTACTTCGGACCAGGGGCAGTGCTAGGTGCGATGGGCTAGGATCGGCGCACTTATGTTTCCATCTTTACTGGGGTATATTACAGTGACCATACCTTTAGGCCACGTGTTTGTGGGAAATTGTGAGTCTATAATAATGACTACATCGCCAATACAAATTTTTCGTTTAGAAGATTTGAACCACTTCGTTTTTTCGTTAGAACAGGAAGAAATTCTTTTATCCAGCGTCGCCAAAAATGATCAGCCAAAAGTTGTAATTTCCTCCACTGTTTTCTTGTGACTTTTCTTGTGCCAAGATATAGCTTTACCTGCATGCATACATCCATAAAACACCAGTTGATCATCCAATTTCACTATCTCGTTCGTAGTCTGCATTACTGAAGGGTACAAACTCATCTTTTTTCCACTTTTTTCGAGACGAAACTAACGGCAGAAGCTGTTCGAAGTGAAATAATAATATTTGTGGAAACGAATTGATCGGCACTTTTTATATCAATGACATTTCCTATGTATATTGATTTCGAAACTCATAATCATAGAACCAGAATTTTAACCCTTTTATAGTGACATTAGTTCACATTTGACCCAGAGATGGCGCTCATACACTGTAGTCGTGTCGTTTCCGATCTTTATACTATATAATCTTTGATGAAAACTAATAACTGATTCCAAATATAAAACTGAAAGTTGTCATAGTAACAAAATCCCTCCCAGTGATGAGCTATCATTATTTCTTTTCATGATTACTGGAATTACCTTCCAGATCCAATAAACATAATTTGGTGAGAGGTCGTCTGTAGGTTCCGATATTTGTTTTAACATCGACCACTCTTATGTTTCCATCTTTAGCGGGGTATATTTCAGTGACCATAACTTTAGGCCACGTGTTCCTGGAAAATTGTGAGTCTATAATAATGACTACATCGCCGATACAAATTTTTGTTTAGAAGATTTGAACCACTTCGTTTTTTCGTTAGAACAGGAAGAAATTCTTTTATCCAGCGTCGCCAAAAATGATCAGCCAAAAGTTGTAATTTCCTCCACTGTTTTCTTGTGACTAAATTATTCTCGTCAAATTTTCCTGGGATCTGAACTGCGCTTGAAGTACCTATCAAGAAATTGTTTGGTGTGAGTGCTTCGCTATCTGCATTGTCCAGAGATACGTGGACTAAAGGCCGACTTTCCACTAAACTTTCCGCTTCAATCAATAAAGTTTGTAAAACTTCTTCTTGCGGAGATTTATCCTTTAAAATGATACTCAATGTTGTTTTTATCGATTCAACTAAACGTTTCCAGCTGCCTCCCATGTGAGGAGCAGAAGGAGGTATGAAGTTAAATTCAATATTATTTGTTGTCATGCTTGATGTGATTCTGTTTTGGTCAAAATTTTCTACTGCATTTTTCAGTTCTTTTTCTGCGCCCCGCAGATTTGTACCATTATCTGAAAATATTCTCTTGGGGCATCCTCCCGACAGATTAATCTTCTGATTGCAATTATCACCGAACCCGTGGTTAAAGAATGCGCTAGTTCTAGATGAACTACATGGGTGCTCATACATGTGAAGAGTATCCCATATCTCTTTTCCTGTCTACGGCCAATTGAAACTTGCATAGGTCCAAAATAGTCCATACCGGTTGTAGTGAAAGATCTAACGAATGAACCTAGTCGGGATTCTGGAAGCGGGGCCATCTCTGTAGTTTCAGGTTTGGCGGCAAAATGTGATAGAAACCACTAACGTCCACTTCTTCGTTGGACTTCAGTGTAGGACAATTTTTTAGCATAACCTTTCTCCACATACTCTTCAATTTTCTTTCCACATTCGATTCCAAATGCTTCATTTCTAACCATTTCCTTTCGATAGACTTTAGCCTAGTCAAAGCAGTGAATTTATTGTTCGGTTGTTCTATACTGATGGACAAAATTAGCGCACCACCTAAAATTTCGTTAAATTTTAACAATTGATATCTTCCCAATCTTTAGTCGGATTTCAATGTTTTTTTCATTCAATTGTAGCTCTGTTATTGTCAAATTTCCTCCATTAACCAGAAGTCCAAAAAGTAAAATCTTCATGTTGTACAGGGCGTTTAAATAATGTCATGTTTTATAGTCAAACTTTAACGTCTTCTGTGAGCAATGCCAGGTTGCTGAGTCACGTAAAAACAATAAAGCGTTGTAGCCTAGCATCTCTTGAGTATTTTGTTTTTTTAAAAACCAATTTATCTTGGAATCGTCCAGAGATATTCAACATTTTATCAACTCTTGTATTTTATGCATTATCCATGAATATCTTCGCGACCATTTGTCCGATTTGAATATTTTTTTTTGTTTTAGCTCTCTTATTGTCGAATATCATAGTACAATGAGATGTTCAAAAAAGAAATGCATCATGCTGTACAGGGCGTTTAAATTTTCGTTTTTTTTTCATTACAGTTTAACGCCTTCTGTTCAAAAAAAGAAATGCATCATGCTGTACAGGGCGTTCAAATTTTTGTTTTTTTATTACAGTTTAACGCCTTCTGTGGGCAATACCAGATACCTGAGGCTTTTAAAAACTATACTCAGGAAACATCAGGCTACATCACTGTATAGTTTTTAAAAGCCTCAGGTATCTGGTATTGCCCACAGAAGGCGTTAAACTGTAATAAAAAAAAACCGAAAATTTAAACGCCCTGTACAGCATGATGCATTTCTTTTTTTGAACATCTCATTGTACTATGATATTCGCCAATAAAAGAGCTAAAACTAAAAAAAATATTCAAATCGGACAAATGGTTGCGAAGATATTCATGGCTAATGCATAAACTACAAGAGTTGATAAAATGTTGAATATCTGTGGACGATTTCAAGATAAATTGTTTTTTAAAAAAACAAAATACTCAAGGGATGCTGGGCTACAACGCTTTATTGTTTTTACGTGCCTCAGCAACCTGGCATTGCTCACAGAAGACGTTAAAGTTTGACTATAAAACATGACATTATTTAAACGCCCTGTACAACATGACTGAGAACCTCTGTTTTGTATTGGGATAATGCATGGCACCTTTTCCCCTCGTCCTGTATGTTTTCTTACAACATGAAGATTTTACTTTTTGGACTTCTGGTTAATGGAGGAAATTTGACAATAACAGAGCTACAATTGAATAGAAAAAACATTGAAATCCGACTTAAGATTGGAAAGATATCAATTGTTAAAATTTAACGAAATTTTAGGTGGTGCGCTAATTTTGTCCATCAGTATATTTCGTCTTTATTCCATAAGAGGCCAGTTTCCCATTTGTTCGGACCAATTCTTCTGGTGGTTTTTTCTAAAATTGCTTCAGCTTGAAGTACGTCTGGACTTTGTTCTTTATTATAATATTTCATTCCTAAACAATCAATTCTGAATGAATTTTTACAAATTCTTCCAATTCTTCATGTTGATGCATAACAAAGAAGGAAAATTCTTTGTCTACTCGCCCTAAATGATTTTTTTCCGATATTTCCATGTAAAGCCCATCCCAATTTTGTTTTGGACAGAACTGGATCATTCTTTCCTCCTCCGTGAACCTTTCTGGCATTAATGAGGTTTATAATCCTGTCCAATGATTGTGCATTGACTAAAGATGATCATTTTGAGTTCTGAAGGTATCTGAATTTTTGTGACATAGTTTTCATGTCAACTGACTGAACCCGAAGACATAGATTTTTGACAGTTCTGACATTGTCCAGAAAAGAAAAAGAAAGTTTTGTCATTTTTTCCTCGTATTTGCAAATTGATCCTTTTCGAATCCGACTCCTCAGAGGTCATACTGTTTATCCATTTCATCTTCAGTGTTTCACAAGGTCCGGTTGCACCAATTTCACCTGCTAATTCGACATCGATCATAGTAATGGTGGAAGCTTCGTCGAAAAGTGCATATGTTAGAACTTTTCCTTTAGGACCACTCAGTTCAACGGGGGCTATCCTTAAAAGAACTTCGTTCTTCTCCCTTCCCCTAATGTGGTGATTGACTCGCTCTTCCAAACATGAATTCCTTTCGGATTCTTTATGAAGTAAAGGATTGTGTTCAAAAAGACAACCATTCACGTCACACTTCTTTTTACTTTTACAGAATTTCGTATGATGGGAGGACGAAAGGCAGGTGAAACATATATACTTTGTTTTAAGATAAAGAAAAAATGAGAAACAGAAAATTCTTTGCCTTTAAGGAGGCTAACCTAACAAATTTTTGAAACATAGATAAATTGAAAATAGTTATCATCGAAATGAATACAATCTTCAATTTATAGACTCACAGAACCTTCCTCATGCAGACTGGGATGATTTATTCAAGATGTTGTCAATGAGGGAAGAGACAGACCGGTTTCGGACTTATTAGGCCTCGTCAGTGGTCCCATATCTCTCAGAGACAACATCCTATTGAAAAACTTCTACATTTAAGACCACTTGTAAGACTCTATCGAGTATTATCCTACAGATGGTGACATCTAGTAGTGAGTAGTGTCAAAATGAGAAGAAGGTTCTGTGAGCCTATAAATTGAAGATTGTATTCATTTCGATGATTACTATTTTCAATTTATCTATGTTTCAAAAATACTTTGTTTTGTCTGGCCCAATTTCAACGATTAGCGATTTCAATTTTCCTCAAGGAATTGCATTTTTCAACCTTATGTGCGTCTTTCTTGCAATATTTACATTTATAAACTGTCTTCTCCTGTTGGATAGATGTAGAACACACGTATTTTTTCCTTTTCTCTTGATCATGTTCTGGTACAATATACATGACTACTTCACTAGTTCCAACTAACCATTGAGAGAATTCCATTAATATCGAATCTAGGATAAAAAAGAAACTGTATCATGAACAAAACGCAAGAGTAAAAATGTTTTAAATAAATGAGTATCTTACCTGGTCAGCTTTATTTTCCTGAAAATTATATCATTTTCTTGTTGGGAATACTGGGTACTCATGAAATCAATGAATTTCTTCGGTAAGCATTTTGAATTTCAAATGATGAACTTCAACAAAATATTACAGAAGCACGATTTTTGAAGGTATAGAGGTACACAGGTATAAAAACTTCGCTTGATATATGCCACCAAAATGCTTTCTTGCTCTTCAGTAAACACTAGTCTAGCTTAGGCATATCCTGATTTCGGCATTTCTGAAGTGTCTCGAAGATTACCTAATTTCTTCACTTCACTAATGTATCTGGATAAAGTGGAGTAGTGGATATTGAAATCATTCGCAACTTTTCTAATAGAGAATTGCAGGTTTCCTTCATTTTCCAATACTAAACTGGCGGCCCTCTTCATTACATCATCTGGGGTTGTGCCCCTTTCAGTTATCTTCTTGTGATTCCTCATGACCTGTCGAAAATATTTCAGTTACAATGAGATGGGGTAAGTTGCAACAGACGTTACAACATACCCCTTATCCGTTGATGCAATTTACCCCGAAACATGCATTTCAATTATAACCAAAAAAATATTGTTCGATGTTAAGTCTCAGTGATTCTCGTCCATGCAAGCAAAACCCATATAAGTGTACTACAACTTACCACTAATGTAATCTGTTAGTAACAAATCGCAAGTAAGACAGATGATCTAGAATCTCACACACGATATTGCACCAAAGATTGACAGAACACGTTTTGTTTTAATACAGCTCCGTATATTTACATATCGAGGTGCGCCCTCTACAGTTTAGTAGCCGACTGAAATGGAAATAAAGCGCACTTCTAGAACTTTTTTAACATTACTTCTGGTTCAGATATCAGATGTGTTGCAACTTGCAACTCACCCGTGTTGTAATTTGCCCCGGCTTCCCCTACTCAAGAAATTAATGAATTTGATTAGTGTTGGGAATAATCGAGTACTTTCAATAACCGAGTACTCGATGATCGAGCGATCCAAATAACCGAGCGATAATCGAGCGATTTTTCGCCTGATCCCCACCCTCGGTTATATTCGTAATCGGCCGGGTTGCAAGCGAATAAGCGATCATGCATTGCTAACCGCTCACCGCTCATTCAGCGCTGTACGGCCTCTACATTCATTGCGTTGTGACTTGCGATTTTATTTATATCTTCTGTCCTCGAAATTGAAGCTCGCGTCACGCGTGTATCGTATTGATAATTATTAATTATCATGGGATCAAAACAGAAGTCCGCTATATTTTCGGAATTTTGAAATTGTAATACTAATATTTTTTTGTAAAAAATTAGAGACCAGCGGAATATTTTATGGCAAAATTTATTTTGCCAAATTTGTGTACAGTACATTTTGCACGCTTGTTTCTTGGGGAACAGCGTGCTATGGTTTCGCCGAAATGTCTGTAATTTCCATTTGTTAGGTCAGGAATGGTCTAAAATGACTCAGTTTAATCACTGATGAAATATTCTATGTCAAAAATGATTCTCTACGGCCATGAAAACGATAACTGTTGACCGAAAATTTGAGATATTTTCGGAATTTTGAAATTGTAATACTAATATTTTTTTGTAAAAAATTAGAGACCAGCGGAATATTTTATGGCAAAATTTATTTTGCCAAATTTGTGTACAGTACATTTTGCACGCTTGTTTCTTGGGGAACAGCGTGCTATGGTTTCGCCGAAATGTCTGTAATTTCCATTTGTTAGGTCAGGAATGGTCTAAAATGACTCAGTTTAATCACTGATGAAATATTCTATGTCAAAAATGATTCTCTACGGCCATGAAAACGATAACTGTTGACCGAAAATTTTGAGAATCCCGGAACACCCGTTTGTAGTATCAAGAAAAGGTTGTGATTCACAGGCTGTATTTTGAATTTGAATGGAAATTATAACCCCTGTATCTCCTGAACGAAAGTTTGAAACAGTTCGAACAGTTGTAAGAAGTTATCACCCAAGGCCAGAACAATGAAATTTTTAATTCATTCGATAATTCATCCAGTTAAAATAAATATCAGTCAAACCCAAGTAAGAGTTTAGGAGGTTACCATTCGAGCTAGGCCAACAATAGGTAATAAACCTCACCTGATACACTGGGGACGGCGGAAAATTAAATAAAAACACGATATTAATTTACTTTCGCAGAATAAATATCAGTCAAACCCACGTAACAGTTTAGGAGGTTACCATTCGAGCTAGGCCAACAATAGGTAACGAACCTCATCTGATACACTGGGGACGGCGGAAAAATCAAATAAAACACGATATTAAAAATTGAACCGAAAGAAAATCGACGATCGTTCAACGGTAAAATATTATCAATAGAAATTCCGTAATATACAGTAGACTACAGAGAAAAGAACAAATAACGGAAAATAATTAGCTCAAAAAGTCTTAGCAGGAGCACTTCACACACTCGCGGTCGGTAAAGAAGAGTAAAGTAAAAATTATTTTTCTAAACGAAAAATAAAACGGTGAATACCGGAAAACTCGGAACCTTTCAAGAAAGCTACCAAAACTTTTTTTTAGAAAGCAACAGTGAAAATTAAGCGAGGCATTTAGCGAAGAAACTAACTAAGAATGAATTGAGAATCTAACTAAGAATGAATAAAATGCCCTCGGTGAATGGTTTTATTAACCCAACAAGGTGGGGGGTGTCATGCGTCAAAATTTCGGAAAAATCACATAGTGGGATCAAAACGGCTACATTTGATTGGCATTATTTACTGTTTCTAGAACATTCCAGAAAATTATCGAAAATCGAAAAAACGGAAAGACGCAGCCAGCGTCCTTATCAAACTCGCAATCCACAAAAACGCGAGAGTGTGAAAAAACGGAAAACAACAAACTACATCTCGTACTCTCGTCTTTATACATGGGATTGAAATTGAATTTGATCTGAATAATTTTAAATTATTATTTCTGCAGGAATAAATTTTCGAATTTATTTTCTGGAAATTCTGAACGGAATGAAAATGTAAGAAATGCATGAACGTCTTACTTAACTGATTTAATTAGTTTCAATTCAGTTGTCGTGGAGTACGTAAAAGTGAATTAATCAAAATATAAACTTGAACAAATCAAAAATAACTATTTTCTACTGGAATACAATAATTTCCATAGGATTTGAAATCGCTCACTTATTACTTTCACACACAAAGTTTGTCTGAACTGTATACAGTTTGGTCGGAAATTACGCAAATAAAAAATACAATTCTTCCGAATAAATACTTCCCATTATTTATTATATTATTACACGAGTTAATGCAGATAATAATTTCTGAATTCTGGTTTTCTTTATACAAAACGTGATTGAATAAATTCAAAACTATATACAGTCTGGTCGGGAGTTGATAATCTTAATTACATTCTTACATGAATTCAACGGAAAATTAAATTTGAACCGGCAATTCATTATATTTCAACTCAAAAATACTTCTCGTGATACCAATGAAAATTACTCAAACTGTATACAGGGTGGTCAGGAATTAGCAAATCAACGTAGACAACTTTGACTGCAAAAATGTGACTTCTACGGTTTATTTCCAAGAAACTGAAATGATTCACATACACGGTGGTCAGCAAATCATAGCAGAAAACGGAAATTAGTAATGAGCGGAAATTCGCTTCATTACAACCTACTTTACAATGGTTTGAATGGGTTATTAATTTTTAAATGACTAACATTTGAATGGCCAGAAAATTGATCGCTTATTATTATAATTTATTTATTCGCTTTTTCTCGATGATGAACTTCATTCAAATAATTATAAAAAATTTATTCAAATGATTCGAATATTCGAATAAATCGAATATCAGAATGAATCGAATAATTCGAATGAATCTCAAAATTCGAATAAATCGAATATTCGAATAAATCGAATATTCGAATAAATCGAATATTCGAATGATTCGAATTGAAGCGATAAGGAAAAATTCGAATATTCGAATATTTGAATATTCAAATTATTCGAATATGATTCCGAGCCCTACTTCGGACCAGGGGCAGTGCTAGGTGCGATGGGCTAGGATCGGCGCACTTATGTTTCCATCTTTACCGGGGTATATTACAGTGACCATACCTTTAGGCCACGTGTTTGTGGGAAATTGTGAGTCTATAATAATGACTACATCGCCAATACAAATTTTTCGTTTAGAAGATTTGAACCACTTCGTTTTTTCGTTAGAACAGGAAGAAATTCTTTTATCCAGCGTCGCCAAAAATGATCAGCCAAAAGTTGTAATTTCCTCCACTGTTTTCTTGTGACTTTTCTTGTGCCAAGATATAGCTTTACCTGCATGCATACATCCATAAAACACCAGTTGATCATCCAATTTCACTATCTCGTTCGTAGTCTGCATTACTGAAGGGTACAAACTCATCTTTTTTCCACTTTTTTCGAGACGAAACTAACGGCAGAAGCTGTTCGAAGTGAAATAATAATATTTGTGGAAACGAATTGATCGGCACTTTTTTATATCAATGACATTTCCTATGTATATTGATTTCGAAACTCATAATCATAGAAACAGAATTTTAACCCTTTTATAGTGACATTAGTTCACATTTGACCCAGAGATGGCGCTCATACACTGTAGTCGTGTCGTTTCCGATCTTTATACTATATAATCTTCGATGAAAACTAATAACTGATTCCAAATATAAAACTGAAAGTTGTCATAGTAACAAAATCCCTCCCAGTGATGAGCTATCATTATTTCTTTTCATGATTACTGGAATTACCTTCCAGATCCAATAAACATAATTTGGTGAGAGGTCGCCTGTAGGTTCCGATATTTGTTTTAACATCGACCACTCTTATGTTTCCATCTTTAGCGGGGTATATTTCAGTGACCATAACTTTAGGCCACGTGTTCCTGGAAAATTGTGAGTCTATAATAATGACTACATCGCCGATACAAATTTTTTGTTTAGAAGATTTGAACCACTTCGTTTTTTCGTTAGAACAGGAAGAAATTCTTTTATCCAGCGTCGCCAAAAATGATCAGCCAAAAGTTGTAATTTCCTCCACTGTTTTCTTGTGACTAAATTATTCTCGTCAAATTTTCCTGGGATCTGAACTGCGCTTGAAGTACCTATCAAGAAATTGTTTGGTGTGAGTGCTTCGCTATCTGCATTGTCCAGAGATACGTGGACTAAAGGCCGACTTTCCACTAAACTTTCCGCTTCAATCAATAAAGTTTGTAAAACTTCTTCTTGCGGAGATTTATCCTTTAAAATGATACTCAATGTTGTTTTTATCGATTCAACTAAACGTTCCCAGCTGCCTCCCATGTGAGGAGCAGAAGGAGGTATGAAGTTAAATTCAATATTATTGTTGTCATGCTTGATGTGATTCTGTTTTGGTCAAAATTTTCTACTGCATTTTTCAGTTCTTTTTCTGCGCCCCGCAGATTTGTACCATTATCTGAAAATATTCTCTTGGGGCATCCTCCCGACAGATTAATCTTCTGATTGCAATTATCATCGAATCCGTGGTTAAAGAATGCGCTAGTTCTAGACTAACTACATGGGTGCTCATACATGTGAAGAGTATCCCATATCTCTTTTCCTGTCTACGGCCAATTGAAACTTGCATAGGTCCAAAATAGTCCATACCGGTTGTAGTGAAAGATCTAACGAATGAACCTAGTCGGGATTCTGGAAGCGGGGCCATCTCTGTAGTTTCAGGTTTGGCGGCAAAATGTGATAGAAACCACTAACGTCCACTTCTTCGTTGGACTTCAGTGTAGGACAATTTTTTAGCATAACCTTTCTCCACATACTCTTCAATTTTCTTTCCACATTCGATTCCAAATGCTTCATTTCTAACCATTTCCTTTCGATAGACTTTAGCCTAGTCAAAGCAGTGAATTTATTGTTCGGTTGTTCTATACTGATGGACAAAATTAGCGCACCACCTAAAATTTCGTTAAATTTTAACATATGATATCTTTCCAATCTTTAGTCGGATTTCAATGCTTTTTTCATTCAATTGTAGCTCTGTTATTGTCAAATTTCGTCCATTAACCAGAAGTCCAAAAAGTAAAATCTTCATGTTGTACAGGGCGTTTAAATAATGTCATGTTTTATAGTCAAACTTTAACGTCTTCTGTGAGCAATGCCAGGTTGCTGAGTCACGTAAAAACAATAAAGCGTTGTAGCCTAGCATCTCTTGAGTATTTTGTTTTTTTAAAAACCAATTTATCTTGGAATCGTCCAGAGATATTCAACATTTTATCAACTCTTGTATTTTATGCATTATCCATGAATATCTTCGCAACCATTTGTCCGATTTGAATATTTTTTTTAGTTTTAGCTCTCTTATTGTCGAATATCATAGTACAATGAGATGTTCAAAAAAGAAATGCATCATGCTGTACAGGGCGTTTAAATTTTCGTTTTTTTTCATTACAGTTTAACGCCTTCTGTTCAAAAAAAGAAATGCATCATGCTGTACAGGGCGTTCAAATTTTTGTTTTTTTTATTACAGTTTAACGCCTTCTGTGTGCAATACCAGATACCTGAGTCTTTTAAAAACTATACTCAGGAAACATCAGGCTACATCACTGTATAGTTTCCTGAGTATAGTTTTTAAAAGACTCAGGTATCTGGTATTGCCCACAGAAGGCGTTAAACTGTAATGAAAAAATACCGAAAATTTAAACGCCCTGTACAGCATGATGCATTTCTTTTTTTGAACATCTCATTGTACTATAATATTCGCCAATAAAAGAGCTAAAACTAAAAAAATATTCCAATCGGACAAATGATTGCGAAGATATTCATGGCTAATGCATAAACTACAAGAGTTGATAAAATGTTGAATATCTGTGGACGATTTCAAGATAAATTGTTTTTAAAAAAAACAAAATACTCAAGGGATGCTGGGCTACAACGCTTTATTGTTTTTACGTGCCTCAGCAACCTGGCATTGCTCACAGAAGACGTTAAAGTTTGACTATAAAACATGACATTATTTAAACGCCCTGTACAACATGACTGAGAACCTCTGTTTTGTATTGGGATAATGCATGGCACCTTTTCCCCTCGTCCTGTATGTTTTCTTACAACATGAAGATTTTACTTTTTGGACTTCTGGTTAATGGAGGAAATTTGACAATAACAGAGCTACAATTGAATAGAAAAAACATTGAAATCCGACTTAAGATTGGAAAGATATCAATTGTTAAAATTTAACGAAATTTTAGGTGGTGCGCTAATTTTGTCCATCAGTATATTTCGTCTTTATTCCATAAGAGGCCAGTTTCCCATTTGTTCGGACCAATTCTTCTGGTGGTTTTTTCTAAAATTGCTTCAGCTTGAAGTACGTCTGGACTTTGTTCTTTATTATAATATTTCATTCCTAAACAATCAATTCTGAATGAATTTTTTACAAATTCTTCCAATTCTTCATGTTGATGCATAACAAAGAAGGAAAATTCTTTGTCTACTCGCCCTAAATGATTTTTTTCCGATATTTCCATGTAAAGCCCATCCCAATTTTGTTTTGGACAGAACTGGATCATTCTTTCCTCCTCCGTGAACCTTTCTGGCAATAATGAGGTTTATAATCCTGTCCAATGATTGTGCATTGACTAAAGATGATCATTTTGAGTTCTGAAGGTATCTGAATTTTTGTGACATAGTTTTCATGTCAACTGACTGAACCCGAAGACATAGATTTTTGACAGTTCTGACATTGTCCAGAAAAGAAAAAGAAAGTTTTGTCATTTTTTCCTCGTATTTGCAAATTGATCCTTTTCGAATCCGACTCCTCAGAGGTCATACTGTTTATCCATTTCATCTTCAGTGTTTCACAAGGTCCGGTTGCATCAATTTCACCTGCTAATTCGACATCGATCATAGTAATGGTGGAAGCTTCGTCGAAAAGTGCATATGTTAGAACTGTTCCTTTAGGACCACTCAGTTCAACGGGGGCTATCCTTAAAAGAACTTCGTTCTTCTCCCTTCCCCTAATGTGGTGATTGACTCGCTCTTCCAAACATGAATTCCTTTCGGATTCTTTATGAAGTAAAGGATTGTGTTCAAAAAGACAACCATTCACGTCACACTTCTTTTTACTTTTACAGAATTTCGTATGATGGGAGGACGAAAGGCAGGTGAAACATATATACTTTGTTTTAAGATAAAGAAAAAATGACAAACAAAAAATTTTTTGCCTTTAAGGAGGCTAACCTAACAAATTTTTGAAACATAGATAAATTGAAAATAGTAATCATCGAAATGAATACAATCTTCAATTTATAGGCTCACAGAACCTTCTTCATGCGGACTGGGATGGTTTATTCAAGATGTTGTCAATGAGGGAAGAGACAGACCGGTTTCGGCCTTATTAGGCCTCGTCAGTGTCCCATATCCCTCAGAGACAACATCCTATTGAAAAACTTCTACATTTAAGACCACTTGTGAGACTCTATCGAGTATTATCCTACAGATGGTGACATCTAGTAGTGAGTAGTGTCAAAATGAGAAGAAGGTTCTGTGAGCCTATAAATTGAAGATTGTATTCATTTCGATGATTACTATTTTCAATTTATCTATGTTTCAAAAATACTTTGTTTTGTCTGGCCCAATTTCAACGATTAGCGATTTCAATTTTCCTCAAGGAATTGCATTTTTCAACCTTATGTGCGTCTTTCTTGCAATATTTACATTTATAAACTGTCTTCTCCTGTTGGATAGATGTAGAACACACGTATTTTTTCCTTTTCTCTTGATCATGTTCTGGTACAATATACATGACTACTTCACTAGTTCCAACTAACCATTGAGAGAATTCCATTAATATCGAATCTAGGATAAAAAAGAAACTGTATCATGAACAAAACGCAAGAGTAAAAATGTTTTAAATAAATGAGTATCTTACCTGGTCAGCTTTATTTTCCTGAAAATTATATCATTTTCTTGTTGGGAATACTGGGTACTCATGAAATCAATGAATTTCTTCGGTAAGCATTTTGAATTTCAAATGATGAACTTCAACAAAATATTACAGAAGCACGATTTTTGAAGGTATAGAGGTACACAGGTATAAAAACTTCGCTTGATATATGCCACCAAAATGCTTTCTTGCTCTTCAGTAAACACTAGTCTAGCTTAGGCATATCCTGATTTCGGCATTTCTGAAGTGTCTCGAAGATTACCTAATTTCTTCACTTCACTAATGTATCTGGATAAAGTGGAGTAGTGGATATTGAAATCATTCGCAACTTTTCTAATAGAGAATTGCAGGTTTCCTTCATTTTCCAATACTAAACTGGCGGCCCTCTTCATTACATCATCTGGGGTTGTGCCCCTTTCAGTTATCTTCTTGTGATTCCTCATGACCTGTCGAAAATATTTCAGTTACAATGAGATGGGGTAAGTTGCAACAGACGTTACAACATACCCCTTATCCGTTGATGCAATTTACCCCGAAACATGCATTTCAATTATAACCAAAAAAAATATTGTTCGATGTTAAGTCTCAGTGATTCTCGTCCATGCAAGCAAAACCCATATAAGTGTACTACAACTTACCACTAATGTAATCTGTTAGTAACAAATCGCAAGTAAGACAGATGATCTAGAATCTCACACACGATATTGCACCAAAGATTGACAGAACACGTTTTGTTTTAATACAGCTCCGTATATTTACATATCGAGGTGCGCCCTCTACAGTTTAGTAGCCGACTGAAATGGAAATAAAGCGCACTTCTAGAACTTTTTTAACATTACTTCTGGTTCAGATATCAGATGTGTTGCAACTTGCAACTCACCCGTGTTGTAATTTGCCCCGGCTTCCCCTACTCAAGAAATTAATGAATTTGATTAGTGTTGGGAATAATCGAGTACTTTCAATAACCGAGTACTCGATGATCGAGCGATCCAAATAACCGAGCGATAATCGAGCGATTTTTCGCCTGATCCCCACCCTCGGTTATATTCGTAATCGGCCGGGTTGCAAGCGAATAAGCGATCATGCATTGCTAACCGCTCACCGCTCATTCAGCGCTGTACGGCCTCTACATTCATTGCGTTGTGACTTGCGATTTTATTTATATCTTCTGTCCTCGAAATTGAAGCTCGCGTCACGCGTGTATCGTATTGATAATTATTAATTATCATGGGATCAAAACAGAAGTCCGCTGTATGGAATTATTTTCATAAAAATAATGATCAAAAATTTGCGACTTGCAATATTTGTAGAAAAGTTTTGTCTTATTATGGCAGTACTACAAATTTGAAGCAGCATTTCCGTTATTAGATAGAAGAAAAAGAATTTCGGAGTGAACATAAAAATTTATTTCCTGAGTTGTATGAGCTGACAAAAAAATATTTGTGCATACCTTGTTCTTCAGTTCCATCCGAAAGATTATTCTCTAAAACGGGTCAATTAACAAATATGAGGAGAAACATACTTTTACCTAAAAATTTAGATGAAATAATATTTTTGAATGGATCCCTATAAGTAACATGAAATATCGACCAAAGAAATAGTATTTGTTTTGATTATGAGAATATTTGTTTATTTACATTACATAAAGTTATATATTTGTTTTTCAGTAAAAATTTTAATTTTGTTGATTTTTTCAGTTTTATAAACGAATACCTTAAAACATCTCTACATTTTATTGAGTTCAGACAATACTCGACAACCTCACATTCCCCAGTCATCACCCATTCATTAACTAATTTCTGTCTAATAAGAACTATCGGATGAGAATTCACCCAAAGATCGCGATTATCCATGGTTAATGCCGGGCGAAAACACCGAATATCGGGCTTGTACTCAACCATTCAAATAACCGACATAGTCCGATTATCAAGATATCACTCGTCGCTCGAGAAATCGGATTGAATAACACATGACTCATATCGATTTCGAGTGACGAGCGGTTTTTTTGATAATCGAGTAGTGTCGATTATTTGAATAATCGAGTACTCGAGTGGTCCCAACACTAAATTTGATATCTTCTTCGGTGAGCATTTTGAATTTCAAATGATGAACTTCAACAAAATATTACAGAAGCACGAACTTTGAAGGTATAGAGGTACACAGGTATAAAAACTAGGTAAACGCTCGGTTCAGTACTACTAGGTATCTGATGACCATCCCTCAGTGGTCATCGCTTATGAAGACTTTACCCCCACCATCATGTGAGCTCTACGCCAGACATTTTACAGTTCTTTGGACCAATAGGGCTCTAACGGTGTACCATTGAAAATTTCAGAAATTAACACTGTTTCTCTACAAATCTGTTGGATTATTTACTCTGAGTTAATATTGAATTAACAAATGATAAATGAATTTTTACCTGAAAAGTGTTACTTTTCACTGATTCAGCAAGAAATTCACTCTGTTCAGAAAATTATTCAATGCATTTTAATGAAATATTTAAATTTTTTTCAAAATTATTTTGGAAATATGTTTCAACTTGAACTATTACCTACTTTGATAAGTAGCGTGATTGGGGTGGCGGATTTTTCTACTTAATTATCATTGCTGCTTTTCTGTATAAACTTAATCTTAAGAACAAAGAAATTAACAAAATATAATTTCATAATTTCATTCAAAATGATATGCAATGCTGAGTTTGTTGTATATTGGTGCTACCAACCTTCAGAAAATACACTCGGTTTTTATTGAATGATACCGGATATTTCACCTACTACAATATTGAATATATTTTAGGCAACACATTTGGAAGAAAAATCATATCGATGGCTTAATTCGCCAACCTGCTAACTTCAAAAATAGTAAATGTTCAGGAGATGAAAAAAACTGTTTAAATTTTGATTTAAATGAAATTTCGAATGTTTTTTTCTTGTTGTTCAGTAGATATAGTAAAATTGCTCTTTTTCATCGAGGAAAATGCCTCATTCAAAAACCAATTATTATTTTACAACCATAAATTGGAGTTAGATGTTTTTAGTTTTTATATGTTGATTATTTTTTGGAGATAAAAGTTTTTATTTTTCTTTAATAGTATGATAGAGCTAAATAAAATAAATGGAGCTGATTAAAACAATAATAATAAAAGCAAAATTGTATATTGATGATCAAAAAAATACAAAAAAACTACATTTTAGTTGGCCACTCTCCTTGGACTGACATCTTTTTTTTATGAGCTTGGGTTCTTTCTTATTTCCAAAATATTCAAGTCCTTTCTCCCTTTTTCTTTTATTTTCTTTTGATGTCCAAGTGGACTTGTTTACTTGACAGCTCTTCCTCCTCTGTCTCGGTTCGAACTCTTCAATGGATGTAATACTCATTGATCCGAATGATCGGAATAATCTACAAGAAGTGAACACAGCAATTATTTTGAGAAGTATGTATAAATATTAAATTGCGTTATATTCATCTTTGACCAGTACCTAATTAACAAATATCTGGTAATGGGAATTGTATGGAGAATGAGTGGTCTTATATGGTGTACCTTTTATTGTTTCGTTGAGCTTTTGAAGTATTTCAACTGCTTTTTCAGAAATGTAATTAATTAATTAATTACATTTATGTCACAAAATTTTATAATGCCAAATAATGGTGAAGCTTTGTTTCCATCCCTTATAAAAAAATCCAACATTGTATGTTGTTCTGAAGAAGCTGGTGAAATACTGCGAAAGCTCAACGAAACAATAAAAGGTACGCTATATTAGACCACTCGTTCTCGATTTTGTCATCCCTAACTTTGAAAGCGATTTTTTCATCCCCTGTATCATGAATCGCGATTTCGATTTTTAAAGTGGATACATCAATCTTACATCTGGAAAAATCCCAAAAATGAAAATTTTCCATCCAAAAATCTCGAAGTTATTCTTGTTTCAGCGGAGCTCTATTTTCGATTTTTTTTTCGAATTTTCCAACCAAAACTGAAAAATGTTACATCAAAATAACTTGAAATTTTCTTAGGAATCTATTTCTGCAATAAAAAAATGGTGTTCTAATTTGAAAAACGGAAGTTGACGTCATTTCCGGAAAAACCGGAGGTGCTCATGCCTTGCAAATATTTTAGATTTCATCAGCATCGTGAAATACTTATAAGTGCTGAATTTCATGAAAATACGTTCAGTAGTTTCCCGTATAAATATGGGTGAGGTTCCTCGTAAAAGACCCTGTATATAATATATAATTTTTCTTTACCATAAAATCTCATCTCAAGGGTCTCAATTATTCTATCTACTTCTTGGGTGAACGTTAGTAGAGCATTAACACATTCTTCAGCCTTACCTTTAAGGCTTTTTTGTAACCAAACCATGTTTTCTGCTGTTGAAAATCCGCCAAATCTTAGTAGTTTCCCTGAGTTGATGAATGAAGTTTATCCACTCCCCTGGTTCTCCGGAAAATACTAGAAACGGGTGGATCCACCTAACGGTGAATTCGCTTTCTCGATAAATTCACTTCTTCGATAGATATATCTTATACGCGGAATATATTGCGCAATGATACCTATCTTCCCCGTAGATTTGCCTATTTTGATTGATCGGTCATAGATTCGCCTTTTATCGATAGATTGATGAAAATGACATTTTTATGATTTGATAGATTCGTCTCTTCTTATTGATTGAATGGAGCAGATCATAGAGATAGAATAGAGAAGAGACGCTATGACATACAATAGGCGATTCAAGTTGATCTCCAAGCCACCTTGCGGCAAAAATTGGAAACCGTGACATTAGGTCTCGAAGTTTGGCATCGTAGTGCATGTACTAGATATTAGTTGGTGTTACCAGTTTTTTCGTGAGTTTTGAGCGACTGAAAGTTTATTTTTCTCGTCTTCATTGTATTTGTGTTCGGAAATGTCTAATTCAAAAGTATATTGTTGTGTTTATGGATGCAAAAGTCGTGCCAACAAGGACCTCGTGTCCTTTCATTCTTTCCCCAAACATGGTACTTGTTCAGTTGAAATAAACAATAAAAATGGTGTTATTGAAAAAGTCGATGTCAGAAAAGTTTGGGAAAAAAATTTGAAGTGTGGAAAGACAATTTCAAGTTCTATGAAAGTCTGTTCAAAACATTTTGAAGATTCGGATTTCTGTCTACATGGTGAGTTGTTAGAATGTTGTTAGAACTTTGAATAATACAGTGATTTTCTATTCAGTGGAGGACAACAGACCCAAAAAGTCGAATTTGAGACGTAATAGACTGAAGAGGAATGCTATTCCAACAAAAAACCTTCCTAAGGGCTCTCATGAAACCGGAGTGAATAAGGAAAGACGGAGGATAAAAAAATATGATGCTGTACAGCCAATTGTAATTAAATTTATATATATATTAAAAGCTTATATTGTATTATGTAATGTTCAATTCAAAATTATTAATTTTTGCAAAATTTTCAGTTGAATACCACTTGTGAATCAATGAAAGATGAACAAGAAGCTGCAAATGAAGTCCATGCACAGGTAAAGAAATGGAATATTCTGATGGTCATATACTAAAGTTTAAAGTTCAGGAAATTACTAGAACATCTGATGAATGGATGGCCGCTGAAGCTCTATGTGCTTTGGCGGAAATTAAATATGAAGATGTTGCCGTTCAAGTGAATACTTGGAAAATTCGCACAATTTGTGAAAATATAATTAGTGACAAAAAACTGAATAGTATGACTGGCCTGAACTCTTTTAAAATGCTGGATACCATCGAGAGTTTAGTATTGCGAGTGAAAAAAGAAAACTTTGTGTCATCCCTGAATATTAGGGAGAAAATTATTCTCACATTCACCAAACTCAAGAATGATACATCTTATGTTGTTTTATCTTTACTCTTTGGAAACATAAGTTCCCAAAGTGTTAAAGAAATTTTTTATGATATGCTCTCTGTGTTAGCCTCAGTGTTGAAACCTTTGATATATTTACCACCAATTGAGGAAATACAGAGAAATTTACCAAAGAACTTCGAAGAGTTTCGTGATGTGAGGGTTATTTTGGATTGTACAGAGATTTTTGTACAAAGGACAAAATGCCTTTGTTGCAGGATCAAATGTTATTCTTATTACAAGGGAAATAACACTATTAAATTCATGACAGCTGTGACACCTGCTGGTTTAATAAGTTTCATTAGTGAAGCCTATGGAGGACGAGCTTCTGATAAGGCAATATTTGAGAACAGTAATCTGTTATCTTATCTCAACCCAGATGAAGATGCCATAATGGTGGACAGAGGTTTCTTGATAGACGATATTTGTTCAGAAAACAGAATAAAACTAATTCGTCCACCATTTATGAAGAATAGGAAACAGCTGTCTCTTCAAGAAGCTGAACAAAACTTATTTATTGCTAGGGCAAGAGTCCACATAGAAAGGGTTAACCAGAGGATAAAAATTTTCAAAATTTTAAGTAATGTTTTGCCATGGAACTTGGTTCCTAAGGTGGAGGAAATCATGACAATATGTTGTGCTGTAGTGAATATGTCAAGTCCAATTTTCTCTGATGATCGTTTCTGAAATTGGTTTTCATGGTACTGTAGATCTTATTTTTAAGTTTTGCATTAATATTTACCTAAGAAATATTACTGCTCAAATATCTCCTATGTTTTTTGTGTTTGAACTTTATATTATATCATTCTCCAATTCATATTGTAGTTTTAGAAATCACTGTTTACCTTTTGCCTTGTTATCTAGGTTTTATTATGGACATTCAGAATATTTGAAAGTAAATTTTCATAAAAAGTAAAAGATTTATTAACATATTCATTAAACAATGAATATACATAAATATCAATTGCTATGTTAATCCTACTGAAACTTCAAAACCACCTAATTGACATATTATGTTTTTGGAACATGAATGATTAACAATGAAAATTTAGAAAAAAAATGAGATGATTAATGAGTAAAAGATGAATTTTGTTACAGTTGATAAGAGCTCATTTTGTACATTATGAATTAGAGCGCTAAAATTAATAATACGATCATATTAAAACAAAGCATACCTAGCCGAGGTAAAAAAAAAAACGGGGTACCATAACAATCTGCGTATGATACTTGAGCTGAAAAACCTTGTCTCCGTGAAAAAAAAAATTCATAATCAAATTATTTATTGTTACAGATATAATGTAACATGTTCTCACAAAATTTCTTTTTCAAACAGGACAACATTTCATAGCAGTATTCTTCATCAAATGGTACTTTGATTTCAACATATGAATTGGTACTGGAAAAGTATATTATGAAATGACAAATCTTTAGATTCAGAATTGCCATTCCCAATTGCACCTGTCCGAAGTACCTATGCCTCCTTTTCAATTCATATCCGCCATCTGTTTTCGTTAAATATTTACACCAATTCTGTAAATCAGATGTTTGCCTTGCTGAAACATGAAGAAATTTGAAAATTATTGGTTTCCAAGATTTAATTCGATGAACAAACCAATTTTAATTACCTTTGTACGGACACTTAATCTCTAAAAGACCATAGGGTTGACCATTCTGGAATAATATGCCATCTGCAGAATAGGCAAGCCATGGCTGACTCCTGCATATTAATAGTCCAACTTTCAAAACAGAAAACCCTGAGTTTTGTTGAAAAACTTCACGAGCTAATGGTTCATATTTGATGCCATGTTTTGTATAAACATTCGAAAAATGCTTGGGATAGAAATATGTTCTACATTTCTTCTCCCAATCATTTTTCGAATAGGTATAAATTTCATAGCATCGTGAACCAGTAACTCGGAATTGTCTCTCTTGATCCCAGAGATTCCTGTCAGACAATGTTGAGACACTAACATCCATAGTGTCGAACGAAGCCAGTTCGTTGTACTTCTCAATGCACCTTGGACACTGAAAATTTACTTCTGGACACTGTTCATAAAAATTTTTGAGAAATTTAGAGCTTTCAGCATTTCTTATGATGTTATCAAGATGTTGAACGCTGTAACTCAAGGTGGCAGTTTCTCTCTCTAAATCCCTATTTCTGAAAATTATTCATTACAGTTTTATGAAATTCAAATGATATCAATATTCTTTACTTATGAACAGCAATGCTGGATGAAGGTAACTGAGTCATCACAAATTTTCTGATATCCTCTTCATCCTGTGTTGAAGTATTACATTTCACAGGGGCCTTCTTTTTCAAACAAGATGTTTTCAGGAGAGGTTGAGCTTTATACATTTTATTGGTGTCATTTTTCTTATTTTTCCACCAGCATTTCAAATCTGTGCAGGAAATGTCTTCTAGATTGTGAAGATCATTCCTGGAACAAGAAAAAACACAACACAAAGCAAAAAAACTAACAATTATATTGTGTATATATTATTGTTCAATTGCAAGTCCTGATTCAGACATCAAATACATTGAATTTATACAACCTGGTGCAATATAAGAGCAGGGCTGAGATGTGTTTGCATCTCCCTCCTAATCCAGCCTTGCATGAACAGCTAAATGCTGATACAACAGGAGATCCTTCATCAAATAAAATTTTCCCCTTATTTCATGGGGATCAGCTGTGAGGGCTGATGTTTGAAGGCACAACGCAAAAATATCGAAAGGTTTGCTTTTATTCCTTTCCAAATTACCACACATAATCAAATGCCCAGCATTCAGAATTGCTTCTCCTATAACGGAAAAAGATTTACGGAAATATTCATAACGTTTTATGTGCTTACCTTCATAAACATTCCTACTACTCGGCATGGATTCTAAATATCTGAAATATTCCCCCAAGCTAAGGAAAACTTTACTACTCGTCATTGTTCTTCTTGAATGTCCAAACTACACAAATACAAAATCCCAACAAAACTACTAAAATAATCCAACTACATAAACAAAATATCCAAACCGAACTAATAAAATATCCCAACTACACAAATAACTAATACAAACCACTAAAATACTAATATTTCTGCTACAACCTCCATACGCCAAATACTTCGAGACCTAATGTCACGGTTTACAATTTTTGCCGCAAGGTGGCTTGGAGATCAACTTGAATCGCCTATTGTGTAAGGAAAAATGGAACCACTGGGCGGGGCTTATTACCAATATGGCTGAAAGTTCAGGGTTGAATTAAGTTGCCAGTTTTTTCTGTTTACGAATTTCACCCAAAAAATACGACGTGTTGGCTCTTTAGGAATCCTGTTCAAATAAGGTCAATTGAATATCAAATAAACAATTTTTCTTCGGGCGATAATATGCACATATAAAAAGATATCAGATAACCAAGACATACTAGCAAAAATTTCGAATGCGGATCTGTTCAGTACTCATCCCTACCTGTGATATGTTTTTCCTCTAATTTTCTTCTTATCTGTCCCTTCCCTGCTTGTAGAAAGCCATACAGCACACGATACCATTTTATTATTATTTATTAAGCACAAGAAATCTCAATTTAACTTGAAAAAGGTACAAAAATCACTATTTTTAGAAAAAATTCAATGACTGTCAAAATTCGACGTATCGCAGTAATATGGCGGATCATTTCATCGATAGCAACTCTATACTATTCTATCTCTATGGGAGCAGATATTTTTGAATGGAATAGATGCGATTAAAAATACAGGAGTTACCGATATTCGTAACTTTCCGATTTACGTAATTATTTAAGTTGTTAAACTTGTGTTACAGAACTCTGAAATAGTTTTGGTTGGAAGGTCTCTGTATTTGAAAGTTGAAGGAAACTTTGATTTATTTCTACAGATTTCTTCAGGGTAGTTGTGTTACAGAACTCTGAGATAGTTTTGGTTGAAAGTTGAAGGAAACTGGTGTTTACTTTAACAGATTTTTTCTAGGTAGTTGTGTTACAGGACTCTGAGTTAAATTTGGTTAGAAGGTCTCTGTAGTTGAAATTTAAAGGAAACTTTTGTTTTTTTTTCATAAATTTCTTTGAAGTATTGGTACTATCGAACTATTAAGTTAATTTTTTGATATATATCTTCCAAAAAAATTTTATGCAAAAAGTCTAACCGCAGGTAAAGCGGTTCCAGATAGATCTATCTTATACACTGGATTTTTTCCAATAATACAAACCTTGCCGGAAGATTCAGATCAATTGGAATTGATGGGGATGATAAATTAATACAACACCATAGAGAAAGAAAACAATTTAATATAAATAAACATATTTTTTGAAAATACAGAAACATGTAAAATAGTGAAATATAAATAAATGAATAACGATTGAATCAAACTCCAAAAACATATAAAAAGTAGTAATTAACTTAAAACTATTCTTTTCCTTCAGATTATTCAATCAGAGTCACTTTCTGCTGACTCGTCCATTATTCCATGAGAATAGATATTCACATCTCTACAGGCCTTAATGCCTGAGGTTCCTGGCCGATTATAGGTCGAAACGCGAGCTTTCAGCTGACTCGTGGTTCTGTAAGGAACAGCGCCTTTTCAAAATTCATAGTCATTATCATTAATGCATTCATTCTCCTGTAACATATTGTTAAATGTATTTTTCCGCCGACCTCGAAATAAAAGGTGCTTTTAATGTGTACGAAATTGAGCATTAGTGACTCATTTTAATGCTCAATTTTTAAGCCATTTTAATGTGCAATCCTCATGACAACCGTACACAAAGTATTCAGAAGCACTACGAGAAATGTCAAAACTCTACTGAAACATAGAAATTCCATTACGTCAAATGTATGTCTTGTGCGAATTGAGAATGTATTTTAATCAAGAATTTATACACTATTCATGTTGAGATCGTCGGAAAAATCTTGTAATAAACTCGGTTATTAATCGAGCGACTAATGGTCTCGAACTATTAAAATATCTTGACCATTAGTCGCTGTCTTTAATAACCTAGTTTATTAAATAACTATATATATAAATAATAATATAATTTATTCACCAGAAATCATCATTACATTATTCTGAATGAAAATGAAAATTGTCAGGATAACTTCATATAGGTATATATATATTTAATTAAAAAAAAATTTGATCAGAAATTACCTTTGACATGAGGTTAGGCCTTGTAGAAATTTTATCCTTTTGTTTATTCTCAAATAAAACATTACTTTCATCTGATGTCTCATCCATTATTTCATGAGAATCTTCGTTCAAATTTTTACCGGCGTTAATGCCTGTGGTTCCTGGTCGATCATAAACGGAAATGCGAGCATGAAGCTGACTCCTTGTTCTGTACGGAACAGCACCTTTCCAAAATTCATCGTCGTTTTCTTCCTTTTCTATTTTCTCCTGTGAAATATAATCAAATATATACCAATGATGAAAATGAACATTGTACACCCAAAATTATAGCTAAATTTTTCAAAATGAAAATAAGAAATGTCAATATGAATATATATATAAATGAGAAAAAAATACAATTTAAAGTTGGGATTACCTGATTCTCTAATGTTGAATTGTCCAATTCATTTATACTGTAGGGATCTTGAGAATGCCTGTACTCTGGACTGTGATGAGAGAATGGGACTTTATCGGCATCATCAATAGAGATCGTTTGTCGACGATCATCTTTTTCAAGAATTTTATTCAAATACAATATTACTTGTGAATCGTCTCCGCCCTCTGAACTTAAAACTCCCTTGTTTACCAGATTCCTCTATATAAACTTTTACTGCATCGATATCTCCCACTCTCGAAAATGCCACGTACAATTGTCCATGTATAAAACATGGACGACGCAGGCAAACACCGACCCTTTTCAGGGTCTGTCCTTGGGACTTATTTATTGTCAGAGCATAGGCGACCCTAATCGGGAACTGGTGCCTGATGATTTCTTTGGCAGAATGGTATTTTGGGCCTTCATTTTTAATCGAGGAAGGAATACTCTTTCTCCCCTTTTTTGGCCAGTTAACAATTCACATTCAATTAGGTGTTGTCCCAAATTGACCACCCTCATCCTAGATCCGTTACATTCACCTTCGTCAACGTCCAAGTTGCGTAACAGCATTACAATCGCACCACGTTTGAGTACCAATTCATGGGGTGGTAATGACGGTACATCTATTGAGTTGAGTAAGTCAATGGGTGCCCTGAAATCGTCTTCTTCTGCAGAATTATAAGAGTCCTCGCTTAAATAAATTTTTTCTCTCTCATCACAAATTTTCTCGATAATAATATTGTTCAATTCATTGACTGCCGCATTTGTGGGACATAAAGTGCCTCTCGAACCATTTTCTCTTGAAGTGAAATTTCCTTCATAAACGAAGTCTATGAGTTCCTCCAATGTTGAAACTTGAAAGCGCTTCGGAATTTCAATTAGATTGTCTGAGGCTTTCGGGGCTGCTTTTTTATTAATGGATTGAAAAGGCAATGTTCCGTCTCCCATAGCCAGAATCCAATCTGCAAATGATCGATTTCCCAAATCTTTATAGGTCCTTGACATTTTACTATTGAATTTTATCCTCATGTTTTCTCTCAATCTTAATTGGGTGAAAAAGCGCCACAAACAGCTCGCCTTCAATGATTGGGCAATAATTTCTTGCCTATATGCTCCTAAAACGACCGGTAAAATTTGTCTAAAATCACCCCCAAAAAGAAAACACTTTCCTCCAAAAGGTTCCCCACGTCTCATTATGTCCATCATATATCTGTTCACACTCTCCACTGCTAATTTAGGTGTCATGGGAGCCTCGTCCCATATAATGAGAGCGACACTATCTCTTATAAATTTAGATTTCTGTGATTCCATGTCATATCCACAGGTAGTGTCTTTAGAGAGGGTCAAAGGTAGTCGAAATGATCGGTGAACTGTTGTTCCTCCAATTAAAATGTTAGCTGCTATTCCGGTCCAAGCTACTGCAATCGTATCTTTCCTCATTACCTTATTTATAGCATTTATGATGGTATTGTACAAATAAGTCTTCCCAGTTCCCTTAGGACCATCAAGATAAAAAACATTTTCTTTCGCCCGGTTCACAATTTGCTCAGGTGTGACATCATTTCCCAGATCTTCGTAAATTTCAAGGGGAATCATAATATGGCATATTCTTGCAACAGCATTGAGTACACGAAGAGAAACAACTTTTTGATCCCGGTTCAAAGAAGACACTTCAAATTTTTCTTTTTCGACTGGGTTGTTTTCAACTCCAGGAATATCAAACATGGTGTTTTGATCCTCATTTTCACTGATAATATCACTCTCGTCATCATCAGTCCAAGAGCAGATGCCTGTATCTGAAAGGGTTATACCTGGGGCCTGTAACACAAACCTTACAAGTGTAACAAGTCTACAAGTTACAAGTAATTTGCCTGTAACTACAAGTCCAACCCAATTCGATGTCACACTGCGAATGGCTACAATTGTAGAAATTAAATAATTTTGTACATGTGTAGCTACACATATAATGCAAATATCATAGAATTAATTATTATTTGATTCCTACTATATGACATGACTTGTCAATATAAGTAGTATTGCGGCTCTTCTGTTTGCATTATGTCTTCAAAACAAATTGTTTTCGAACGTAAAATGCAATTTTTAATTAAGATAAGAGAAAATAGACACATATTTTTCGGAGCTTTCTCGGATGAACTGAGAAAGCAAGATAAAATAGAAAAGTGGAAAGAAATGGCCAATTTAGCTCAAAGTAATTGTTAAGTACCAGCGGATAAAGATTGGACTTATGTAAAGGATACATTAGATATGGCAGAATTTGAAGAGAATTGCTATGGTCAGCAAAACTTGGAACTTGCAAGATTATTGTTATCGACATATGGTACATATTTATAGATTAAAATTGATAATGCGAAGAAAACTGGCTCTGGTGGAATGGGGAATCTAACGGAAGTGGAAAAAATTGTACTGGAAATAATTGGGAAAGACTCTCCTGTAATATGCGGTCTTGGAGTAGCTGAGTCTTTCGAAAAACTCAAGCAACCAAGCCGGTAAACTGACGAATAATAATGCTGAAGATATTGCCAATAAAAGTGGACCAATCAGTGCTCACGAAACCCCATCTATTCCAAAGCAATGCAATGGTACCTAATTCTTTTCGAAGCAAAATAATAATAGAAAAATGCATTTTTCAGGAAAAAGAAAGCGAGATAGAGTCATTAATTCCGATTCGGAAAAAGTTGCTCAGATAAAACAAGATGAGCTTGCTTTGCAAGTAGAATATCTAAGGTTGAAGAACCATATAACTGAACTGGAAATTGTAAAATTAGAACAAGAACTCCAACTGCCCATGTCAGCGTTCACGGCATCGTTACCACAATATGAAGAAGATGAAAATGGCTGCTGATTTTCAATTTGTGATATTAGTTGGGTACAATCCCTTTATAAGGAACATAATAATTACTCAGTTGTGATTTTTTGTTAATTTTTGCAAATACATTAAAATGTGTTGTATCTACCTAGAGTTGGAGATATGTAAAACATTATCTACACTTGTAGAAAATTCCGTGACACGATTATACAAGTGTGAACTTTATGTTACAGAAAAAGTTTACATATGTAGAGATTTTGACGTAATTACTAGTCCGTACTTGTAATTACAAGATGGTTTGTGTTATGAAACAGTTACAAGTGTAGAATATATTCTTACAATTGTAGGACTTGTAGTGCTTGTGTTACAGGCCCCTGGTCTGCATCTATCCACAATAATTTTGATTTTTTCGATGCATGCTGCTATTGCTGAGTATCTTTCCATTCCGGCATGCAAAAAATCTGCCATAAGAGACTTTCGGAATCTTTTCCAAAGATGCTCTATTTGAGGCATGTCTTCCTCCATGGCAACACAGCAGATTAGCGAAAATAATTTTCTGAATTTATTTGGGTGATGCTTCAGTTCAGCTTCTTCCAAAGATTTCTCAAATTCGCCTCCAGAATCTATTAGCCAGTTCTTTCGCTGGCATACCTCTCGGTATGTCTGGCATTTGTACCCGTCCTCTAAGGTGAGCAAATCTTCGAAAGACTTCGGGCACTTTATTCTTTTCAGGAGAACGCGCAGAAAATATTTCTCCATCTGGTCGCTGGAGGGACTTACTTCAACTAAGCAACCAATAGTTTTACATATTTGGCTTCTTTACACCCATCTGGCACTCCCATTGTACCAAACATAATGTTCCGGTATTTCAGAATATCTCCAGGATCTTGCGTCTGGATCAATTTGATTCAAATTGAACCACGCTTCCAGTTTGGATATTTTTAACAATCTTGTTTCAATCTGATCAACATCATCTTCTTCGTTGTATAAAACATCATTTTCTCCTGGAAGATGTATTGGCAAAACCATCACAGAATGAGATCTATTATGCATTCTGAACTCTAAGGTCCTCCAACTGGCCTCCATTCCACTCACATATCTGCCATCTATATATTCTTGTATCTCATCAATGCGGCGGCGTTGTTGATCATGAACTTCTGATGTTTCTACATAAATAGTGGTGGAATCTGGTTTTTTGTTAATATATTTATGCAGATATTTGATGGTAGATGGTATTTGATATTTGATGAAATCTACTTAATCCAAATAGATGTTCGAATATGACAACAATCTAAATGTGGCTTACGTTGAAACCTAAAAATATACAAAGGAATAAATGATAATTAAATGAAGAACATTTCAATTGAGTCATCAAACTCAACTAATATTTTCTTTTCGACACTAATGCAATCTATCAAAAACACATAGTTCAGAAATCGAATTTTTTCTCATAAATGATTTAAAATTTCATATTATTGTATATACTATACATACATCTGCAAGATACATTGATTGAGTGAATTTATATTGAGAATTTCCATTCAATTCACACACATTGAAAAATTTTCATTTGAATGATGTAGATGAATAGCTCTATTCGATATAATGAATTGAATGGAATGTTTCAAATTTTGGTGGATATAACATCAATATTACTCAATTAATAAACATCAAAGCTCTGGAAAAACTCACCTGAAATCTACTTAATCCAATTGAATGTTCGAAAATGACAACAATCTAAATGTGGCTTACGTTGAAACCTAGAAATATACAAAAGAATAAATGATAATTAAATGAAGAAACTCAACTGATATTTTTTTTCGACACTAATGCAATCTATCAAAAACACAGAGTTCAGAAATCAAATTTTTTCTTATAAATGATTTGAAATTTCATATTTTGTATATAATATATGTAAGATAAATAGTCTATTTATCTCAGTGTGTTTGGGAGTAGACCCGTCAATGAGATAGACTGTCAGAAAAGACTGTCATTCATTAAATTAGTTGATAAGTGAAAGAATAAACTTTTATTGTCGTTTCTCTTATTCTAGGTAAGAGATCATAATAATATGAATTTTAATTATGTTAATATAAAATAAATCTCTTATTCTAGAGCAACACAAGGTTGTTTACTTGTCAACACCTACCTACCTAACTGAAGATCCGATATCTTATAAAACGACAATAAAAAAATATCTACCTCTCGGTATATCTTTACCATAAGAATTTTCTCCCCTGGGGGGGGGGGAGATGTAAGATAAATAGTCTATTTATCTCAGTGTGTTTGGGAGTAGACCCGTCAATGAGATAGACTGTCAGAAAAGACTGTCATTCATTAAATTAGTTGATAAGTGAAAGAATAAACTTTTATTGTCGTTTCTCTTATTCTAGGTAAGAGATCATAATAATATGAATTTTAATTATGTTAATATAAAATAAAACTCTTATTCTAGAGCAACACAAGGTTTGTTTACTTGTCAACACCTACCTACCTAACTGAAGATCCGATATCTTATATATACATAAATCTGCAAGATACATTGATTAAGTGAATTTATATCGAGAATTTCCATTCAATTCACACACCTTGACAAATTTTCATTTGAATGATGTAGATGAATAGCTCTATTCGATATAATGAATTGAATGGAATGTTTCAAATTTAGGTGAATATAACATTAATATTACTCACCTAATTGATAGCAATTTGTATATGAATGATTCACCTACAATTGAAGGAATTGCACGAAATCAAAATATTGAATATTTCTTTAAGTCACTTCTGACAGGCACTAATGAAATCTATAAAAACACAGAGTTCAGAAATCAAAGTTTTTCTTATAAATGATTTAAAATTTCATATTATTGTATATAATATACATACATCTGCAAGATACATTGATTGAGTGAATTTATAATGAGAATTTCCATTCGTTTCACACACATTGAAAAATTTTCATTTGAATGATGTAGATGAATAGCTCTATTCGATATAATGAATTGTTTCAAATTTTGGTGAATATAACATCAATATTACTCACCTAATTGATAGCAATTTGTATATGAATGATTCACCTACAATTGAAGAAAAATATTGAATATTTCTTCAAGTCACTTGTGACAGACACTAATGAAATCTATCAAAAACACAGAGTTCAGAAATCAAATTTTTTCTTATAAATGATTTAAAATTTCATATTATTGTATATGTAAGATTCCTTTCGTAAAACGATTAAGATTGCATCTGTAATGAAGATTTATTTTTGACACATGAATAAATCTATAATGAAAACATACCTGTAATGAAGAAATCGAAAATATCAGTCAATACGAACAGGAATCAAAATGAACATCTATCTTATTACTATAGTTACTAACTAATAAACAATTATGTGATTATGAATAAGGCTACATAGATTGTTTGATTTGTGACCACCTTGTGAAATGTTTCTATCACAGAATAGACATAAATATTTTAGATATCTATATTTCTTTATGGTTGCAATATGTTTCGGACCTTAGCTTATGCGTTTCATGCGCATATTGCATTATAATATATGAAAGAGACAGCACATTTTGTAAACGAGAAATTGTATTCTATCGAAATAATAAACAATTATTATAAAATTCCAACTAAGAATTATTAGTTTATGCAAACGGCGTAAACAGTTTGGTGACCCCGACGTGATTGAAATTAAAGGAAAAAACATCGATCAACAATAACAACAAATACACCTGAGCTGAACGATTCATCTGGAAAAACCGCCAGCCATACTGCTGCAGCTACCGAGTGCAAGGAAAGTGCTTTGATTTCCTATTGTCATTATTCCTTTAAATACTTCAATTTGCGTACATAAGTACATTCTACTTTCTAACTAACACCTAACACAAAATATTTACCGAGTCAATCTAGAATTTGAATTTTTCAGGCTAATGTGAATTTCGAAACAGTGATTTGAGAATCAGTGATTTCTGAAGACAGCATAACGGCTATTTGAAAATCACCTAGAGGTTATCCATGAAATGGTAACCATTTGAAGTCGCCTAATCGCTGCAGAAACGGTTCGTTATCAGCCCATCTACGTTATCAGGAATAACCGTAACGTATTCACTGTTTTGATTTATCATTCTCTGTTTTTTATTTCATTTTTAATCGAGTGATAAGTTTTTTGCGCCGACAAAATGAGTGAATTGAAGGATTTAATAAAACAAAGGGGCAGTTTGAGAGCACGTATAACTCTTTTTGAGAAATATCTTATTCCTTTGTTAGATCGTAAGGATTTGTCGAATTTAATTATGAATGAGCTCAATATCAGATTGAATAAAATGCGTGAACTGTCGTGTAGTTTCGAAGAGATTCAATCGAAAATAGAACTGTTGGATGAAGATATATCTAAACAAATGGAAGAGCGTGAAATTACTGAGAATACTTGTTTTAATCTAATGGCTAAAGCTCAATCTCTATTGGATCGTTTTCAGAATATAGCTAACGATGAATCTTCATCTAACACAAGTAATAGAGCGAACGACTACAGTAATCTTAAACTGCCACCTTTAAAAATTTCACCCTTTAATGGTGACCATAATAAGTGGATATCATTTAGAGATACCTATATGTCTTTAATTCACGATAATAGCAGTATTGACAATGTCAGTAAATTCCATTATCTCATATCATTCTTGGAAGGTTCAGCATCGTCAATACTTAGTTCAGTTACAGTATCACATGATAATTATGCAGTAGCTTGGGATTTATTGTGTCAACGCTATAACAATAAACGTCTCCTTATCAATGAACATTTAAAGTGTCTTTTTGCTATTGAGCCACTGCAGCGAGAATCTGATAGTGGTTTGCGTTATATTATTGATACTTTGAATAAAAATTTGAGTGCTTTGAAATCTTTGGGAGAACCTACTGATCAGTGGGATACTCTCATTATTTATTTTGTATCTTCAAAGTTAGACACCGTTACTTCAAGAAAATGGGAGGAGTTTAGAATTGATATAGACTCGGTAACTTTGGAAGAATTTTATTCATTTCTTCGTCAAAGATCTATTGTCTTAGAAACTATGAGTGCTTCCAAAAGTAACGAAAAACGTCATAGCTTACCGAAAGTAAATAACAAGTCTTTTATTGCTTCCTCTCTTGATGTCTCACCAACTAAAGGGTGCCTTATATGTAAACTGCAACATAAATTACACGAATGCTCTAAATTCAAATCAATGTCTATAGAAGAACGAATCGCTAAGGTTTATTCATTAAAACTTTGCAATAACTGTCTTCGAGGTGGCCACCAATCCTATCAATGTAGGTTGGGTGGTTGTAGAATATGCCAGCGTCGGCATAACACATTATTACATAAGCAATTACCTATACAACAATCAATACATCAAAGAAAAAATGAGCAATCTATACTTAATACTAATAACGGTAACCTTAATACATATACAAGTGAAAATTCGAACTTTTCGAATTCTGCTGTCGAGTCCACGGTAGCAAGCCCATCTGGCAATACTTCTATTGCTTTGTCTGCTGTCTCCACCAATCAAGCTCTTCTTTCTACGGCGTTGGTCAAGGTGACAAACAATGACAAGACATTTACTCTCAGGGCTCTACTGGACTGCGGTAGTCAATCATCCTTCATCAGCCATAACACTCAACAAAGGTTGGGCGCCTACAAAATAAGAAAATATCATCAATATGTTTCCGGTTTGGGAAACATGATACTAAATGTGAATGAACATTGTTATATAAGTTTACAGTCAATTCATAGCAGCTTCAATAGGGGCATAAATTGCTTCATTTTACCTAAAATCACTGATAACATACCGCAATGTACATTGAGTATCGAGAATCTAGGAATTCCTAATTACGTGCAACTAGCAGACCCAGAGTTTTACAAGCCTTCAGAAATAGATTTACTGTTGGGAGCTGATGTCTTTTGGGATATACTTAAACCAAATAGGCTAAAGCTGGGACAACAAGGTCCTATGCTGCAGGAAACCTACTTAGGCTGGATAGTAGTAGGTTCCATGGGGGGAATTATCACGATAGAGAAAACAATAAAAAAATACATTGTCATTTCTCAAGTGACATAAGAGAACAATTGGCAAAATTCTGGGAACTGGAGGAAATTCCTTCAGATAATAAACCTCACAAAAATAACTACTGCGAAACCTTATTTAGTCAAACTACCCATCGTGAACATGATGGTAGATTTTGTGTTCAAATACCATTAAAAGAAGATCTCAGTTTTAGGTGATTCATATAAAATTGCCGAAAAAAGGCTACTACAATTGGAGGCAAAGTTTAAGCGCAAGCCTGATTTCAAGAATGAGTATCTCAGTTTCATTCGAGAATATGAACAACTAGGACATATGACCCAAATTCCTAAGCCCCTATTCGGCTGCTACCTTCCACATCATGCTGTACTTAAGGAAACTAGTGAAACAACAAAACTGCGTGTTGTTTTTGATGCTTCTGCAAAAACTGCTACAGGTAAATCCTTGAACGATATTCAGTATATCGGACCAGTGGTACAGGATGACTTGTTCTCAATTTTATTGAGGTTTAGACAGCATAGGTTTGTTGTATCTGCTGATGTGGAAAAAATGTACCGCCAGATTCTCGTGAAGCCCGAACAACGGATGTTACAACTAATTTTGTGGCGGGATGATCCTGCTCAGAAAATTAGGGTATTTCGCCTGAATACAGTTACTTATGGTACTGCATCAGCACCATTTTTAAGTACGAGGTGTCTTCACCAGCTGGCACTGGAATGTTGCGATGAAGCAGTCAAACTGTCGATAAAGGACGACTTCTATTTCGATGATTTACTAACTGGGAGTGATGACCCAGCTGAGTTGCTTCAAATAGTTCAATCAGTCATTGAGATTCTAAGATCGGCTGGTTTTCCGTTACGAAAGTGGCGTACAAATTATCCATCTATTTTTCAATTTCAGACAAATACTTCCATACCAAAGGGCTTAGATTTTTCTTTACCATCCAGTGTATTAGGATTGAGATGGGATCCACTGGATGATATCCTGCGATTTTCAGTTGAAAACATCAACTTCAATAAAAATGTAACCAAACGTACTATTTTGTCTGATTCTGCTAAACTCTTCGATCCATTGGGTTTGCTAGGCCCATGTACTATCGTGCCAAAGATAATACTTCAAAAACTATGGCAGTCTAAACTGGGATGGGATGATCCAGTAGATGCTAAATTGAAATCGGAATGGCAGAAGTTCATAATCAATTTGAACGAAACATCGAAAATTGAGATTGGTAGACACTTACTTATAAACGAACCCATGATTGTAGAATTACATTCATTTTCAGATGCTTCACAAGCAGCATATGCTGCTGCTATTTATTTCAGGTCAATAAATAGCTCTGGAAACATTTGCGTCAAATTAGTCTGCGCCAAAACCAGAGTAGCTCCGGTTAAACCTACAACAATACCACGCCTTGAGCTATGCGGGGCATTACTTTCAGCAAGGTTGAGTTCAAAGGTTATTAGGGCATTTCGTTGTCATATAACCTCTTCATTTCACTGGACAGATTCATCAGTTGTCTTAGGTTGGTTGTACTCTGAGGCTCGTGACTTGCAACCTTTTGTGGCCAACCGTGTGAGTGAGATACAAGAGCTCACGAAATCGGGCATTTGGAGGCATGTGCCAGGTGATACAAACCCAGCTGACTTGGCTTCTAGAGGTGTAAATCCTAAGCGCATGCAGTCAGCCACACTTTGGTGGGAAGGTCCACCATTTTTAAGTGAGGATACTTGTAGCTGGCCTCAAACAATAAACACAAAACACATTCTTGATTTACCCGAGAGAAAAATTGTTGCTAAATGTTTATATACTACGAGTACATCAAATTCTACCAGTCCTATTAACTCTTTAATAAATTTCGATAAGTATTCAAAATTTTCAGTACTGCACAGATCCATGGCTTACGTTTTACGTTTCATTTCAAAATCATGCAAAAGGGATATTAAATTTTCAAATTTATTGTCTACTCTTGAATTAAATTCTGCACTTGAAGTTTTGATTAAACTGCATCAAAGGGATTGCTTCTCAAATGAAATAAAATTTCTTAATAGTAAGCAAAACTTACCTTCTACTTCTCGTTTGTTATCGCTCAGCCCGTTCCTTGATGATGGTGGCATACTTCGTGTTGGTGGCCGCATACAGAACTCGGAGGTTAGCTATAAGAGAAAACATCCTGTTTTGTTAGATATAAATCATAATTTCACCAAATTACTATTTCATTATCATCACATTAAACTTTTGCATTGCGGGCCTCAGCTCTTATTGAGTGACTTAAGAAATCAATTTTGGCCTCTGAGAGGTAGAATCCTAGCAAGAAGCACTGTGAACGGTTGCAGGGTATGTAGAATAATGAAAGCTAAATGTTTGAATCCTCTAATGGGCAACTTACCTGTTCCAAGAGTCACCCCATCTTCTCCATTTGAAGTGAGCGGTGTCGATTTTGGAGGTCCATTTTATATCACGGACCGCAAAGGTCGCGGTTGTAAGATAACTAAATGTTATTTATGCCTATTCATATGTTTTGCCACTAAGGCCTTACATTTAGAAGTAGCAAGCGATCTTACTTCTGATGTTTTTATATTATGCTTGCGACGTTTCATATCGCGAAGAGGAAAGCCTCTGCAGTTATTATGTGATAATGGCACAAACTTTGTCGGCGCGAACAACGAGATCGCGAGATTTTTAAAATCCAACAATGAAGACATTTCCGGTTGGGCAGCGAATGACGGCATTAGTTTTAAGTTTTCACCAGCTTATTCCCCTCACTTCGGTGGGCTTTGGGAGGCGGGAATAAAATCCGCCAAATACCATATCAATAGAATATTAGGAGATAAACATTTAACCTTTGAAGAACTAACAACGTTATTTACGCAAATTGAAGCAATCCTTAATTCAAGACCATTAACCCCACTCTCTTCTGATCCTACAGACCTCAATCCTTTAACTCCAGCACATTTTCTGATAGGCAGGCCACTCACTTCTTTACCAGCAGAAGATCTACTAGAAACAAATCCTAATAGGCTCAGCAGATACCAGTATCTTGAAAGCATGCGACAACATTTTTGGCAACGTTGGCAGAATGAATACCTCAGTGAATTGCAACAAAAATCCAAATGGCGCATTAAGCAAGAAGGAATCAAGGAAGGCGACCTGGTTGTCATCAAAGAAGCTAACGTTCCTCCTTTGAAATGGCGTATGGCCCGAATATCCAAGTTGTTTCCGGATCTGATGGAATTTCAAGAGTGGCTGAGCTGTACACATCTAAGGGTACAATACGAAGAGCTGTGCACAATCTTTGCTCCCTGCCTGAGCCACCAAAGGCGGAAATTCCTCGAAGTCCTTAAGGATTCGAGGGGGGGGAAGATGTTTGATTTGTGACCACCTTGTGAAATGTTTCAATCACAGAACAGACATAAATATTTTAGATATCTATATTTCTTTATGGTTGCAATATGTTTCGGACCTTAGCTTATGCGTTTCATGCGCATATTGCATTATAAGATATGAAAGAGACAACACATTTTTGTAAACGAGAAATTGTATTCTATCGAAATAATAAACAATTATTAAAATTCCAACTAAGAATTATTAGTTTATGCAAACGGCGTAAACATAGATCAAAAGATTAACAGAACAAGAACTGCATCTGAAGTACGGTCATGTCGTACTTTACATCCCCACACCTAGAGGCTACTCCGGAGTATCAGAGAGCTAGAAAAAGTTTAGAAACATGGAAAAAATTTGATTCAGCTTTTTTATACCCGAGTCAATTTTATAAATAGAATTCGAAAATTTTTTCGAAATTTAAATGGACCAGTTCGAATTTCATCTAATTTATTTCGATTTAAACAATTTCCATGCGATACGAAAACGTAGTCGCCCACATCAAAAATAGGGTATTTACGAACTTTATCAATTCTAGTTTTATTGAGATTATAAATGTTTTGGGAATTTTCAAAAGCTTTTGCCCTGTCTTTTCCAGATCTCTTTGAACTTTACAGCAATCAGGTACAATTTGTATATCAATATTGTTGAGTAAATAATTAGGACTGAATTGCGTAGAAGTATGAATCGTATTATTATATTCTTCTACACATTCTTCTGCTATGACAGACCAAGGTCGATTCAAACGAGTGGAGTCTTCATTTATTTTACATCTAATACGGTTAACTAAAGTTTGATTTAGCCTCTCATTCAATCCATTGGAAAATTCAGAAATAATTTAAATTCTTTAGAATTGATACCACTGTATTGATCGGTTAATAGAGTTCCTATTTTGATATTTTTATTCAGAAGCTTCTTCAAAAGTTAATGAAATCATGTCCTTTTTTTTAGAAGAATTGTTTCCACCAAGCCACCAACTGTATCTAAAGACATATATTCATAAGGACGTTTAGCCGGTCCTAATTGGGAAAGATAGCCAAAAGTAAATGGAATGCGTCATTTATTCTTTATGCAGACTGCACAAGAATGACAAAAATCAGTTATTAACTTCCTTAAATTACTACAGAAATAAAATGGTTCAATTCGATTTGTTTTGGACCGATATGGCCAAATTTATCATGAATTTGTTTTATTATATTACGACAGAATTCGGAAGAAATTATAATTTTATGATAGTTTTTACGTTGAGTATAAAGAATATCGCCTTTTTTTATAATACGAAGAGAAGACGGTAAACTATTTTTAATGTGGTTTGATCTTTTATTATCTCATTTAATTCGATAAAATTCACAACTTTAAATTCCTCTGCCAAAGTTGAGGAATCTAGAACAGGATTGCGAGATAAACAATCTGCTTCCGTATTAAAATTTCCTGGAACATATTTCACTTTAAAATTATATTGTGATAGATAAAACATCATATGTCTGAACTCTTCATCTGTCTGAGATTGTATGTTAAGATTTTCTAAAGGTTTATGGTCTGTATGAACTTCAAAGTTCATATTTATAAGCCAGTAATGCCAATATCTTAACGATTCTTTTATGGCTAAACATTCTAAGAATACAGCCTTCTTCCTTTTTTGATATTCATTTAATTTTTTTGAAAAATAAGCAACAGGTTTATAGTTACCGTCGTCCTGTTTTTGTTTTAAAATTGCTCCTATGCCAATGATACTAGCATCAATTTGCACTATAGTATCCCTTCGGGATTAAAATGCCAAACATGGTTCCGAGCAAAGATAATCCTTATTGATTTGAAACTTTTCTCGCATTCTGAGGTCCATTCGAAATTTACATTTTTCCGAAGTAAATTGTGAAAAGGTTCCAAAATTTGGGAAATATTAGGAATATATTTTCGATAAAAATTAACTTTACCTAAGAATTGACGTATATTTTTTTTCGTTTGAGGAGTTAGAAACTCCTTAATGGAATGACGTTATCATTAATGGGTTTCGTGACGTTATTTTCAATAATATGACCAAGATATTTCACACTCTTTTTGGCAAAATTACACTTTAAAAGTTTTAATCGGAATCCTTCTTTTGAAATTGCCGGCAATAATTTCTCTATATGACATAAATGTTCTTCAAACGTTAAAGAAAAATTAATATGTCATCGATGTAATTGATACAAAACTCATCCAAACCATTTTGACGAATGATATTTCTTAAGATTCTCTGAAAATGGCTGGAGAAGTTTTTAAACCAAAAGGTAAGCATTTCCAATTATAATGTCCATTTTGTGTAACAAAACCAGTTTATAATAATCTTTGCTACGAAGAGGAATAGACCAAAAAGCGCTATTTATGTCTAGTACAGAAACCACTTACAATCTCTAGTTTTACTATCAAATCATCTATAAGAGGAAAAGGTTGACTTTCTGGTACAACTAATTTATTAAGGGCTGTGAAATCGACACATAATCTATTTTTTTATTTTCTCCTCTTTTATAAACAAGTGTAACAGGTGCTGCAAAAGGAGAGGTTGATTCCTCAATGAGATTTGAAGATAATAATTTAGAGATTTGTAAATCTATTTCTTTTTGATCATCAATAGAACACCTATATGGTTTCCTACAGACGTATTTGTGTTCTAATAATTTATAGTGGATTCATGATCTGATACGGTACCAATATCAATTTATCTTTCGCAAAAACTGCGGAATATTTATTTATAATACTCTCTATAGCCATTTTTTCACTTTTCTCTAAATGATCCAAATTAGCAGAGAAATCATCTACATTAATATATTCATTGAAATTAACTTGGGCAGAATCTTCAACATCAACATAATATGTTGAATCCGAAGAGTTTTTCAGATTAAAATTTGCAATTTCCAAATCAAATTTCGAAATTTCGGAAATGTTCTACTATATAAAAATAAGTCGGGTTTTCCTCCTTGACGCTATAACTGCAGAACGCACGAACCGATTTCAACGGTTTTGCATTCGTTGGAAAGGTCTCGAGCTCCGCGAGGTTTGTATCAAAGAAAATTCAGGAAAAATTTCAAGATATCGAGAAGAACGTAGGAAATTGGTACATTTCTGAAAATTTCATTATTTATGACATCGAATTCAATGACAACTGTCAAGTCTCCTTTCGAGAGGGAAGTGCTTCCAACAATTTCCTCATTTCAGAAGAAAAAGGCCAAATCCGAATCAAAAAAGGTACGAATATCGTTTTCGAGTAGTTCTATAACGTTAATTAACGAAGATAATCGTTGCGGGAATTCTGAAATAACCAGGAAGAAGAAAATATTTTTGACATAGGTACGTCTCATGTGAACAATTGTTCGTTTCGAGTGGAAAACGTTATTTGAATAGGTAAGTCCATATGAAATCATCAACTTCAACGTTCATTCAACGAATTCCTAACATTTCAGCGATCAAAAGCATTATTTCAGGTCGCAGTGATATTTGAGGTTTCTACTAAACCGAATTTCCCTGACAAATAAAGTAATGAGAACAAAATTCGGGGATTATTCGTATTTTAGGAAAAAATACGCCAGGAAATTTATTTATTTTATTTTATTTTTATTTATTTATGAAAAAACTACAAAGCAGCATGAAATGCTGATAACATAGTTGTTTATAAATACAGGATGTGATTTCAATATAAACATAAATTTCTTACACATACAATCCATCAATCAGCTTCACAACCAAAAAATAACAAACTAAATTAACCACAATAATTTTTTATAATGTATTGTTCGAGTTCTTTCACGAATTTCTTAAAGTTTGTTATGGAGGTGATTGTTTGCGGTAATTCATTGAAAAGCACAGTCGATGAGTACACAGGAGATTGTTTGCCTTATTAGTATATCAAACTGTATGTATTATGATAATTATCGATATTTCAATATATTTTTTCCATTTCCTGATATGTTTACATGTTAAAACCCGTTGAAGTCTGAGATAAACAGTCGTCACGTGTAACAAGGCAAGTGGTGTAACGACTAACGTCTAGGTGTGTGGACCTGGTAGTGTACCGGTTTCGAAACCCCATGGTGGCATGTTCTGTTTATTCTGGATAAAAAGTATTTTTTCCAGGTTCAAAGAAAGCTGATGAAATAATTCAAAATGTTCATGTGCATGTTTTATACAGGTACGTTTTAGATATATACAGGGTGTTTCTATAAATCTATCAATTATTTCACATTTCTACGTTATAACAGAAACCTTTCAATGAAATTGAAGGGGCTTTTGAATTTCGAGTGATTCGTTATAGGAGGTGGAATTTTAAATATAGATACTATGCTTCGGATTCATACGGGGTGCTCCTATAAACATGTCGAATATTTTGAATTTCTGCATTATCACAGGGACTTTCCACAGAAACGAAAAAGTTTTTGAATTTCAAATGATTTACTATCGATGGTGGTTTGATTTATACAGGGTCTTTTCATAAAAATGCCAAATATTGTAATTTTCTACTTCCTAACACGAACATTTGTATTACTTTTCCCATAAATGTTCAATAGACGCTCTGAGTATATACAGGGTGTGTAGTGTAGTCAGAACAGATACCAAGGAATATATATCAAATATCTATGAACATCATAACCAATGATGATCTATCGAGGTATACAAAACGGTTCGAAAGACCTACTGTTCATCTGATCTATCGGTTCAATTGATCTACCGGTTAAATTATCCTACTTAGAAAGGTAGATCTACCGGTTTCACAAATCTACTTAAAAAGGTAGATCATTGTTTTTTACATGGCAGTTATACTTTATACGTGTTCACGAGTTGGAAAACCATCCGCTTTGTTTGTGTTTTACGTCAGGCCAAAAAACAAAAATATGGTTTACCAAAGAGCATTTCAAAAAACGGATAGTTTGCGGAAACGTATAACGCTTCGATTCAGTATTTACTTTGGATTCTCTTTCATTTACTTAGAGAAGTTTAACTAAGTAACACTTCATTTTGTAATCGAAATGAATTTATTACTGTTGTTCCTTTTCAAATATAAAAAAAAATTTTTCTTCATTTTTTTATCACCAAACGAAATGTTACAGAAAACGAAGCCATCTGGTGGCGAAACGGAGTTCGCCGGGTTTGCTAGTGTTCTGATAAATTTAAAGTTTTTGATTTTGACAAAGTCCAAAAGCCTTCACTAAATCTAAACCAATTAAAATTCATTATGAAAAGATTCACTTTTTATGACGAAAACTAAAACTTTTCGGAAATTCATTATTTTCACGTTAAGTATAACAGCTCCACCAACTTTACCTATACCACTGACCATACAAAATCTGCTTTCATTAATTTAATAATAGGAATATTATATTTTTGTAGAAGGTTATAATTTACTAACGAAATATTTGAGCCGGGATCATATATTCCTTTACATTTTATTTTTTCATTAATAAGCACATCAACTTTGATCAGTGGTAGCAATACTAGTTTTTTTGGTTAGAAATGAATGCGTTTAAATCCGATTCTATTTCAACGTTATTCACCATTTTTACTGCACCCGTATTTTTTCTCTGAACCAGCATGAATTTTCTGAATGATAACGAGATACCTTTGCCATTTCGTTCGCAAATAGGACAGGGTTTCCTTTCAGTCGAGGATTTGACAATTGAAGGTGGCTTTTTAATTTTTACTGAAAAACTCGAACCTGCATTTTTTTTTGGCTAGTTTCTTCAGAATTATAATTTTGTTTAAGACTTTCACCTTCAAATTTCTTAAGTTTTTTTATCAAATCTCTAACGGTCAGAATAGAACTTCTATTTAAAGAATTTTGAATTTGGATGGGAAGACCTAGTACAATCAGATTAAGTTTAATATCTTCCGGTATATGATGACGAGTTCAAGCAATAATCTTTCTTTTTTGACTACGAAATCTATGTAGGAACCAAATATATATCTAAAGTTATAAGCAAATCTTATCTGTTTCCAAGACAAATCACTAAATGTGGATATTAAATCTTCTTTCCATGAACTCCAATCAGTTTCTAAACCTAACCGTCTTGAGCATTCAGGAACCAGTCATTCACTGATGCATCGAGACATAAACGGAATACTTCAATTAATTTTGGTCCAATTAAAAGGAACCGATTCGCTTCTTTTTCAAAAGTATTCACCCAAGCCTCAACATTTTTATTTTTGGTCGAAAATTTTTCAATAAAAAAGTGCTTCATAATTTCACTCAGAGAAGCGTCCTTTTCCTCAGCATAACTGGCGCTCGTTTTAGATGGTTGTACAGATGGTGATGTTTGGAACTCCTCCAACATATATTCATTGAAAACAAAATTACCTGCATCGTCTCTATAAATTTTTTCTAGCTCTGACGAGAAAACTACATTCACATTTCTGAACTGTCCTCTTGACTTTATCGAATTGACAGCTGATTTTACTGGTTGAAGTTCTGTCAGTTCCTTGTGATTACCCAGTTCTTGAATTTCATCCGGAAAACTATACCAAGTTTCATCATCTGCTGCTTTAATTCTCTTCAGTTTCAGAACTGTTGTTTTGTCGTTTACACTGCTAGCTTCAGCCAAAAAGAAAAGTCTGTATTTTTACATGCAATTTGTCAAAATGAAGATATTTTCGATTTGTAAGATCCTTTCGTAAAACGATTAAGATTGCATCTGTAATGAAGATTTATTTTTGATACATGAATAAACCTATAATGAAAACATACCTGTAATGAAGAAATCGAAAATATCAGTCAATACGAACAGGAATCAAAATGAACATCTATCTTATTACTATAGTTACTAACTAATAAACAATTATGTGATTATGAATAAGGCTACATAGATCAAAAGATTAACAGAACAAGAACTGCATCTGAAGTACGGTCATGTCGTACTTTACATATATAATATACATACGTCTGCAAGATACATTGATTAAGTGAATTTATATCGAGATTTCCATTCAATTCACACACATTGAAAAATTTTCATTTGAATGATGTAGATGAATAGCTCTATTCGATATAATGAATTGAATGGAATGTTTCAAATTTAGGTGAATATAACATATTAATTACTCACCTAATTGATAGCATGTTGTATATGAATGATTCACCTACAATTGAAGAAAATGCACTGTTCTAAGGATAATAATATTCGTTGCCAGGCAACGGTAGTTCGTAGTTCAGAGAGTTTGACTACTGGCTAAATTATATTCACTGAAATTCAAATAACAGCCCAACTCTATGAACCACGAACTACCGTTGCCTGGCAACGAATATTAATATCCTTAGAACAGTGCCAGTTTCCCTATTTAATACTACGTCGGTTCGAGTCCCAACTAGTTTCACTGATCTTTTTGTATAAATTCATCTAGAATGTTTGGACATGCAATAGTTCAATTATTTAGACTTTAGAACTCAAAACAATTATTTTGTTTCATTATTTCAGGGTCTGACGAAACATTTGAATGACTGTAGTACCGAAACCGTTCAATATTTTACAATTCTGTTTTCATATTCGTGATTGATAATTCAAGAAGTACACTTATACAAAATTCCATCCATTTCGAGTGAATTTTTTCATTGCTGTAGACATGTAAAAAAAAATTGTGTTCGATTTATGAAAAAAATTTCACAGAAATTCTTAGAAAATTGTGTTCATCAGAAATAAAAGTCAATTTGGCAACCGCAAAAAAAAATTTGGGACATTGCAGGTCTTCCGCCATTTTGTAGGTAATTTTTTTTTCGGAGTTCGTTTTTTCGTTAATACTGGAATAGAGGACCGAAAAATACTGAGATTTGATCAAAAACCGTTACACCTAGTGTTATACAAAACTGACCACACTCTTAAGAATCTTGCTCAAAAATGACGTTTGACACCCTGTATCTCGCTTATGTCGTCCCTGGTTCCACATGTCCTGTATGACACTTAGGAGTGTTCCTGATGTTCTATCAGGAACTGGAACCAGGAAGATCCTTTTGTTCCCCTCTCAATTCCCCCAACACCCTTGGCCTTCCAGATTCTGCCACGGTTATATTTCCTCTTTCCAAATTTGGCCTCATCTACTTCCACCACAGTCCAGGGCCTCCAATTTTTTCATCGCTCAGAACTTTGGTCCATCCATTTCAAGCACACCTGTAAAAATTTCAATACGGTTTTGTTGTTTTCGAACTCATTATGTCATATAAGTACTTACCTCTCTACAATAATTGTTCCAATCAATTATGGTTGGAATGGATAGACCCTAATCTGACCATTGCTAAGACCCTGGGATGTGGGTGAAAAAATGAAATAATTAAAAAAAATTTTTCGATGGCCAATCTGGATCTAAAAAAGGTCCCAACCTGGCTGATCTATTGAACTGGCACTTTTGAACCGAGACTTCTTTTTGGTCGGCTTATTCGCCGACTCCTCCTACAAGAATAATACAATGTGGAGATATTCAAAGAGCAGCTCTCCCCACATGTTGGGCAATTAACTGCCTCTTTGAATACTCCACATTGTATTAAAAACTGCACTAATAGAAGCCTCGATTCGGCCGATTCTATACACTTCCTGTCACTTCATTTTAACTATCAACATCAACCAGAGTTGTGACCACTTAAACCGCTGACCATCGAACTGATTGATAGAATAGAAATAGAAGGTTAGGGGTTGCCGATGGCGCGCTTTTCCAAGAATTATATTTACCTAAATTAAAATTAAAATCCTTCATAAAGTATGCAGATAGCGACATACCAAGATCGGCAATTGCCATGTACGAAATGAAGATCAACCAAATATGTATAAGTAATCATAAAATAAAATATCGATATCCTGGTTTTCTTTAATAGTTTTTCCAATCAGCTGTTTCAATTATCGCTCTAAGAACGTAATTCCCGCCATCATTTTATATGACATTTGGCAAATCGTGCGCACTGATAAACAAACCCCAAGTCTTTGACAGTGCAGTAGTGCCAATCTTACCTCGCGCGCATTCCCTCGAAAGTGTGGTGATTTTTTTGCGTAAATTATTGAATTTACCTGAAATAAAACTATTCGAATCGTTATGTGGAATGTCGAGGGGTGTTTTTGGAACTTTGGGGGCCATATCTTCTGAACTAAGACAGACCGCCACTTGTTGGTTTCACTAATGTTGTTCAGGAAGACTCAATGAATACAATGACACCAAAATCTGGTCGATATCTGCTGGTCACTAATAACTTAATATTTACCCAGGTACCTTAGGTTAAGGTATCATTTTTTGTGACGCCTTTTCATTATAATTATGTAATTATTGTGGAATAATAGAGATTTATTATTATTATTATTAATATCAAAAATCTTCTTAGGGGGGAGATGTTGGCAGCCCCTCAACAATGAGCCTATTGTTCATATATTCTTGCTGACTTTCAGCTATTTCCAAATACTATATAAAGAAGCAACACAACGCTCATAATCAGTTCATATATATCTCCGTCCAGTTCATTTCTATCGTCCGTTATCATAATAAAAAAAATGTAACGTGTGTTAAGGGGCCCCTCACTAAGAAGGAAGATGCGCAGTTAAGTATCTGCATGTTTGCTGTAACGCAAACGTGTGCATTCATATTTCCCACACACATACACTTTTGCGTGTTGGTTGGATGTGCGACAAGCGTGAGATGACGTCGAAAAAAGATCTGATGTTAATGGCAGTGGCGTGTGTTGTTATTAGGAAAAAAATGTCCAAGGTATAAATATCGAACCCGACACTGTGTTGCTAACATATGAAACGTGCAGAGACTTGTTGCCCATACACAGTCGTTTGGTCATTCTTCCACGTACGGTGAAGAATGCACACGCCACACGACGGAGATGATTGGCATTCCAAATTTACGCCATACACACACTGTTTTAACTGTACCCCGTACAACGCGCATTCAAGTCTTCGCGCTCCCTCTTAGTGAGTGGGCCCTTTAATTCTTATAATAAACAAGTGCTTTCTCATATTGTGTTCACATTAAACCAGTAATTCCCAACCTAAGTGAAATAAATATAATTTTAGTGAACAACTCATGATAATCAAAGAAATTGTTCCCTTATTGGATCCCCTTGGATTTATCTCCTGAATCCACCTAACTTCATTAACTTCATCTACTATCACCACCTTCATATCTACAAGTACCGGAGCTACCTCAAAAGGCAGCATACTGCTTTCTCCTTCAATTGTGTTGTAACATTGAAAAAAACCTTTTATTGTTTCAGTTGATTTTTAGATTCAAATTCCTCCAGCATTGTGTTTGGTATTAAATATTCCATCTATACTAGTAAACATAGATTAAAATTGAACATGTGAATTTGTTTTACAGTACACTGTAGTTATATTCAAATGTAGGAACGGTGATGACTTGGAGATGACAACGCATTCATCAACAAATATGTTCAGAAAAAATTATCGCGAAACGTGTAATCGGAATCCTTTGTCATTTTGAAAGAAATAATTGTTAGATACGCTAAAAGAGGATATATAATAGTTATTGCGAATTAAAATTCGTAGATTCTCAAAATATTGTTTCTTACCTTTCTGAAAGGTGAGTTTCACCCATTTTTTATTTATTCCTTTTTACTGAATTTTCGTGAATCGTTTCACAGGGTTTTTTTTGTACCTATATCTTGAAAGTTCAAGTAACGATCAACCTACGATTTCGAAAGAGAAATTGCCGTATCAGAAGAAGACTTCCATCAACTTCATCGATAAAGAATATTGGACTTAACATCTTGTTCAACAGTTGCCACCATCCCCAAGTCAACATCTCCACCAGCACCCTATTGTAATCCTTCTTCAAAGTGAGTACCAATGCTGATCCCGAACATCAGGAAAATAAAAGGTTTTACAAGAAGATGTTAATTACTTTTAATCACATACTTCATCATCATTTTTTGTAACATTCGTGGGTTTATTAGTTTATCACGAATTGAAGCGTTTAATTAGATTCAAACTAATTGGCGCCCTTACCTGATATAGTTTCATTGGAGTCAGTATTGAAGCCTTGTCAATTCAAAATTAATCAAAAAAAAAATAATTTATTAATTTTATTATTTTTCTTATTAAAAAAACCCACACCCATTTTGTTCTCCGGCGAACAGCTGCCGATCGCAGTGTAACAATTGCAGCTTCATTTCTTTTAAATTTTTAAACATCAGTGAAAATTTACGTTACAGTTTTTGGAATACAACAATATCCATTGCTCATGCTAATTATGTTCAATCAACAGAACAGCAAAAATTATGTCGGACCCGGCTCAGATTTGGACTTTCATGAAGGACAGAAAGGGTAATTCTGTCTCGTTATCGGTGAGTTGAGGGATACTGATGGAAATGTTAATAGCGGAGCGCGTAATATTGCAGACACGCTTGCTGAAGATTTTGCCTGCGTGGCTGACTCATCTCTTGTTCATATTGATTCCGTATGTGAAGATGATTTAATATCGGCGGCCAAGAAACTGTGAAACAAAAATACAGCTGGTCCCGATGGAATACCGAGTTTTTCTTGTTATAGTCTAAGATCCCGATATAAAGCGACCTTCACCGAGATGCTTATTTGATGAAGCGTATTTTATATTCAATTTAATATGTCATAAATAAAATCCATATGGGTTGCCTACCAAACTTCAATCCAGAGTATGTTAAAAAAAATAATATTTTTAAACATTTCACCGGTATGATTATTAGATAAATTCTTTACCAATCGAAAGTATGAAGTCCATAGAATATACAAACTCTAGGTTGCTTGTTCTTTTCAGGTCACAACTTTCGGGTTGCCAGGTATAAACAGATAAATCTGTACTAGCATTTTGCAACGGTCTGTTATTGAATGAAATTTTAATGAAATTGAAGATTATTTTATTCTGAACACGGTGGTATAGGGTTGCCCGCGAAAAATCAGTCCAGAATTGCGGTTGTCGAATTTTAAGAAGTAAAATATTGCTCCGAGTGAATGTGTGCGACTGAGAGGTCCCAACCCACCATCCCATGCGATAGAAGAGGATACAGCATAGCAGCTGTTTAAAGTCCGCCCATTTAAAAGAAAGAAGAGCAATAGACTTTTTTTCCAAGCCCAAATAGCATGAACATTCTCATTCTTTTAAATGGGTGGACTTCAAACAGCTGCTATCTCTGTCCTCTTCTATCGCATGGGATGGTGGATTGGGACCACTCAGTCGCACACATTCACTCGGAAGCAATATTTTACTTTTTAAAATTCTTCTTCTTCATCTTATGTTAAGCCTGAGGCTTGTAAATTCCACTCCAATCCTCTATGGATGTAGACACCCAGGAGTCTTTCCAGCGTTTGGGAGTCTGCCGATTGGTCTTCTGGTATTTGTATTCCATCTCGGGCGATCTTAGCTATTCTTCCCGTGTTCATTCTGCTGACGTGGTTGTTCCAGTATCGTCGTCGTGCTCTTCCCCATTTGACAATGTCCTGGATTTGGCATTCTTCCAAAATGGCTGTGTTCCTCTTCCTATCCCTCAGCGTATATCCAGATATGGTTCTTAGTATTTTCATTTCAGTTGTTCTGAGGATGGACTTAGTTCTTTTGTTGTCCGCTCTGGTTTCTATGGCGTATGCCATGATAGGCCGGACACAAGTTTTGTAGATCCTGGTTTTGAATGTTTACTCATATATTTGTTATTGAATATGACGTCGCGAAGTGCACCTGCCACTCTGCATGCTTTATTTGCCTGCTCACGAACTTCGTATGCTCTATCTTGGTTCGAAGATATCTGCACGCCGAGATAGCTGAATGTCATCACCTGTTCTATTGGTTGGTCTGCGACGACAAGTTTGCATCTTTTCGGTTCTTTGCTGATGACTAATGACTTTGTATTTGTTGTTGATATTTGCATGTTGTATTTGCATGCTTCTAAAAAGAATGAATATAATAGTCTCTGCAGGTCATCTTCATCTTCAGCCACAATCACTGCGTCATCGCGTAGCAGATAATTTTTATAGCTCCCGTGCTAAGTCTGTATCCCATTCCAGAGTTCTTGACTCGGTGTATATTTGGTCCATTATTATATTTAGAGTAAGGGACTTAATGAATCTCCTGTCGTATACCCTAGGAGTTGGAATTTCTTCAGTGAGCTGTTGGTTTACAGATATATGTGTAGAGGTGTCGGTATTCAGTTGTCTCACAATTTCTATTAAAGGTGATGGTAGATCTTTATCTTTAAGTACTTTGATGACATCTTTGAGTCTCACTTTATCGAATGCCTTGGTGAGATCTATGAAGCAGAGGAAGGCTGGTTTTCCGTATTCTATTGATTTTTCGGTGATCTGCCTCAATATGAAAATGGAATCTAATGTTGATCTGTTCCTCCTGAAACCCTGCTGTTCCTCTGAGATGTTTATATATTTGTAGATTATGGATTCCAAAATTTTTGTGAAGAGTTTCATGACCGAACTGAGCAATGTTATTCCTCTATAATTTTCTGGAGCTCTTTTGTCACCCTTTTTGAAAACAGGAATGGTAATACTTTTCTTCCAGCTCCTTGGTATCTTTCCAGTTGTTAGGATTTTATCATACAGTTTCGTGAGTTCTTCCATCAAGCAGGCTCCGCCATATATCCAGGAGCTTTTCTGTTTTTTAGTTTCTTCGCTGTTTCGGCGGTCATTTCAGTAGATATTTCCACTCTCTCATGGTTTCCTTCATCGTCCGTAGGGGGGAATGTTTTCATCAGAACTGTACAGATTTTTGAAGTAGCCCTTCCAGGTATCTTCACCGATTTTTTGTGTTTGAGAATATTCATTCACATCCAACTTTCTCCTTCTTAGCATTCCCCAAATGATCTTCTGCGTCCCGTATAGGTCGTGTTTCCATTTCCGCAGAAAATTTCTCCCAGTATTCTCGTTTGATGTTTCGAATTTCTAGGTTCACTCTGTTTCTTAGTTGTGTATATTGTAGTCGTTCTTCCGGAGTTTGATTACATCTGTATCGTAGATATGCATTCCGTTTCAGTTTGCTAGTTCCTTGATTTCGGGTGTATACCATTGTTTAGTTTGAATGTGGTTGTTTGCACTGACCTTTCTTTTCCCGATGGCTTCTTTGGCTGCAGCTAGGACGTTCGACTGTATTTTCTCCCACGAGTTTTCAACATCATCCTCCTCTAGTATGTAGTTGTTTTGGATTTTTTGATGTAATCGGTTTTGATAGAGTTCCATTGTTGTTGGGTCGTGAAGAGATTCAATGTTCCATTTTTCCCGTTCAGGCCTAGGGGGTAGTTTCTTCTTCTGTATGTGAATACGCAGTTTACAGAGGACCAGGAAATGATCAGAGCCTATGTTGGCTGATGTTAAACTTCGCACATCTACTATCTGTGTCGGATGTATGGCTCTGTTCGTTAGAATATAATCAATTATTGAGTTCTGTCCTCGTGAGTTCTGCCACGTGATTTTATGTTGTGACTTATATATTGTTTATTCTGATATTATGGCGAGCGCAAGGTCTACCAGAGCTTCTCCATTCTCGTTGAGATGTTCCTCGTTAAAGTGATGCTTGACTCCCTGTATAATGTTTTTTCCAATTCTAGCGTTCAGTTCCCCCATCATCAACATACGCTCATTTTGTGGAATCTTGGATATTTCTTTCTAGGATTTTATAGAATCGGGCTGTTTCTTTCTCTGGGCTTTCTGATATCCGGTGCGTACATGCTGAAGAGGTGCAGTCTACGAGTTTCGGTATTCAGAGTTACCTTAAAATTCGAGAACCGCAATTCTGGACTGATTTTTTGCAGGCAACCCTATACCACCGTATTCAGAATAAGATAATCTTCAATTTCATTAAAATTTCATTCAATATACAGGCCATTGCAAAATGCTGGTACAGATTTACCTAATTATACCTGGCAACCCGATAGTTGTGACCGAAAAAGAACAGCAACCTAAACATTTGCATATTATATGGGCTTCATATGGATTATATTTAATTGAATATAATTACGTTTTATAAAATGAGCACCTCGGTGAAGGTCGTTTTATATCGGGATCTTATACTATTAAGGATCTTAAGCGCCCCATACACTGTCAGTTTAACTGAAGATAATCGTAAGGCCGTAGATCGGGATTGCCCACACATTTATCAGTTGATCTGAAGATAATGGACTGCAGTTTGCCCGGACTGAAGGTGTGTAGTCGCCGGGCAGGCGGGGAGAGGATGAGAGATTCGCGACAGGCAGCGACCTGTCGGATAGTGATCTCATGTGCCCCCGACCACACACTGTCAGTTAGACTGCAGGCAAATGATCTGTTGTCACCGTTTCCATCAGTTTTGCGTGAGATAATTTTCGTGAGATCATTCACCAGCCGAGATTGGACTGACGAGGAAAGATGGACGGGAAACCTCCTTTCATTTCCGCATTTATTGAATTATATCGGGGCCTACCCCTGTTTATGGAAAGTCAAGGACGATGCCTACGCTAATAAAAGATCGCGGGATGAGGCGTACGGTGAGTTGTTGAAGTTCTATCAAAAAACTCTGCCGTCAGCCACCATTGACACAGTTAAAAAAAAATAATAACTTGAGATGTGCGTTCCGTAAAGAGTTGAAGAAAGTAAAACAGCAAAAGTCGGGCTCATCGGGAGATGATGCATACACCCCGTCACTGTGTATTTCGACTTGCAACGAAATGTGAAAGCAACGAAATGTGACACCTAGTCTCTCTATCTTGCAGCCAACTTTTCACCCAGACCCTTTTTTCTTGGGGTTCCCCAAGAACTGACAAAGCAAACATAGCGCAACGTTTCCAACGGAGCATGGTGAAAAACTGGGATCTCCTGCAGTCCTGTTTCATTGACTGACAGTCCGCCTGCAGGTACCGGACTGTAGTGTGTGCTATCTTCAGGCTATCATCTGCAGTTCAGTACGGCCGCCTGCAGGCGGTTGACTGCTAGTGTATGAACTCGGCGATATTGGTCTTACGATCGCCTGTTGAGGCGACGGCCTGCAGGCAATCGCATAGTGTATGGCCCCCTTTATACATGTATTGACGGTACCACTCATGCACATTTTTAATTTATCCTTGAGAACGGGATTATATCCTTCAATTTGGAAACTTTCGAGAATCATTCCAGTTTTGAAGAAGGGAGACAAATATGACTTGACCAACTATAGACCCATCTCTATATTGTCAAACTTTTCTAAGATTTTCGAGATCATCTTGCACAGAGGTATATTTCCGGAAATTAAAAACAAAATAATATGTGGACAGCATGGATTCATGCCGCATCGCTCGAGTCTAACAAACTTGGCGGTGTTTTCACAGACACTGGTCGAGATCTTAGACCAGTCTGGGCAACTAGATGTTATCTACACTGACTTTAGTGGAGCATTTGATAGTGTGGATCATCGACGGCTCATTATGAAGTTAAAGTATACATATGGATTTCGGACAGTTTGTTGGGAGTCATCACTTCATATCTCTCAAACAGGAGACAATATGTCAGGGTGGAGAATTCTAATTCATTTTTGTTTCTTGCATCATCCGGAGTTACCCAGGGCTCAAATTTGGGCCCATTATTGTTTTTACTGTTCATCAATGACTTACTGGATGAAATTAAAGTTTTGGGTTTATTATTTGCGGATGATTTCAAGTTTTATCTCAGAATAATATCTACTCTCAACTGTGCCACACAACAACTAGCAATTGATCAATTGTCTCGCTGGTGCAATCTCAATAACTTAGACTTAAATATAAATAAATGTCAGGTAATGTCTTATACTCCTAAAAAAATGTTTTTATGTATCCGTATAATATTGGTGGAAAAGAGCTGGCACGTGTCACACAGATTAGGGATTTAGGTGTGAAATTTGATGAAAATGTTCTTTGTACCTCACATTGAAAATCTGATATCGTCAGCATTCAGAGTATACGGTTTTATAGTTCGTAACATTGTGTATTTCGCAAGCACTAAAACTCTTCTATCCTTTTCAATTCGTTGATAAGAAGTAGACTCGAGTACGCCAGACTTATTTGGCAGCCTATATCCCGGTGGCATTTAGACTTTACGTACTCACGTTTGGCACCAAGCGAGAATAGCGCTATGGCATTGGCCCGACGCACTCGAACTGAGAAACCAATCACACTTTGAATGCGAAACGGCGTATAATAGCGTAATTCAATTGAAGTTCGGTATTATTCATCATTTTATTCCATGGACCTATAATACTGAATCATCATAAATCTATGTTTCATTCATCTAATATTGAAGTGTATGTTGAAAATGTATTGAAAGTTGAATGCGAGTGTATTGAATGAATTGAAAGTGGGATTATTCCAATATCGGTTCCAAGTGATGAATGAATCTTTACTGGTAATATAGGAAATTTCTATTCTGCAGCATCCAATGGAATAGGTACCTACTTTTGAGATGAAGAGTTATAAGAAAGAACTTTTCAATTTTGCAGCAATGAAATGAAAACGTCTAGTTTGAATTGGGTACAATCATTTCGTACTTTTTCTAAACATAAAAATTCCACCAATTCAATCACTTTCCATAAAAATCCAAGATACAATCTTAAGTAGTATGGTGGGTTGGTTGGGTTGCAGTTCAGACTAAAAACATCTCTACCTAATTGAAAAATGAATTGGAGATGAAAATAGGTAATCATAATAAAGTCATTTAATCAACTGTTATATCACGCGCGAGCGGAGCGAGGGCATTAATACCTATAGTTCGATTTATTTTTATTCTTTCCTTTATTGAACCTCTATATTAAATGTGTAGGTTCAAATTTTTGTTTTCTAAAAGTTGAATTCCCGAATAATGTGTTCAGTTTATATTGTCACACAATGGAATTAATGTGGGTAGGTATCAAGACATCTTGTGTTTCATGAAAGTAGTACCTATATTTCTGTTCCGAACTATAGCAGATGAGAATTTCAAATTCCGACGAAAACATTCGGTCTTCGCAAGTTTTTGTTTTGATTTTTTACTATTTCTGACCCGCTCTTAAATTCTTCAATAAAAATATCATTTGATGTCAATAACGCCTTCTTCTCTTGAAATCCTCTCAAATTTCATTTAATGGATTAGTGGGATGATCCATGTTTAATGGCATTAGGCTGATCACTTTTCACATTTTGTGAGAGATTGTGTTTTTTTTTCTGCCTTTTTTGGGAGATTCTCTACTTGCTGGACGGCCAGTGGGTCTTCTTTTACTTCCTCTCGTAATACATACTTTTCTTTTACTTAATGCAGTAGGTTGCACTCTGATAGTCGAATTTGGCTTGTAGAGTTGGCCACATGAACTTCCAGCGGTGCACAAAAATTTTCCCAACCAGTGCTTGTCCTTACTTGCTTCAGACAATGGCAAAATTTCTTGATGGTAGTAGTGCTGGTACCAAATTCGCTATTTTTTGGCGAGCAATAAATCTACCAAATTCTGAAAGTTGTGGTCTTCAGCACTCGTCGCAGCTTCTGTTACAATTTCCTCTTCATTATCGATGTCCTCATTTTTGAGGCCCAATTTATCTGATCGATTCATACTTGCGTTCGCAATGTCACTGATGTTGTGTGAGCTCTGAAATCTTCAGCACTTGTCGCATCAGTCACATTTGCCTCATTATTATTGATTTCCTCATCAGTCATGAGGACTGAATTATTTGGCTCATTCACGCTGTCGATTGCGGTGTCATCAATGTCACTGCTTTGTGATGCATGTGAAGTGACGATGAATGGCTCATAAAATGACAATGGTTGGGTATTATTGCCAAAGGCAAGTTTAGCCATCGAAAGACGTGCTTCCGAGGAGGCTGCCGGAGCGTTGCAGGATAGCTGTTTGATGTTTACAGAATCTCCCTAGCCTGCCAACATCACAACTACAGAATCCTGCTTCAATATCAACGTCATAGCAGTTCCATCATTCGAACTACTCGGAACTTCATAAAGAAAACATGATTTTTTTTGAATATCTGATTTCCGAAGATATTCAATTTTCTTCAATTGTTTTTTCAAGAACAAACGATTGGAACTATCTCTATTATTGATAAAATTCCTGAGCCGACGCTGATAGTATTCTTCTAAAACAGAACAGAAGAAGTCTATTAATGCTATGGCATTATAAGCTTTGTTTCTGTTCAAGACAGCATCTTTAAATGATCTCATCGTTATCTCCCTAAAATAGTTGGTTTGGCAATTGTATTCTAGACTGAAATATCAATTAATAGTTTAAAACCGCTTAGCTATCTGATACAAATTTTAAGATAAAGAAAAAATGACAAACAAAAAATTCTTGCCCAGTCCGCATGAAGAAGGTTCTGTGAGCCTATAAATTGAAGAATTGTATTCATTTCGATGATTACTATTTTCAATTTATCTATGTTTCAAAAATATCTGATACAAGTTTTCGAAATTATAATAAGATTGATAAAAGATTTACCTGCATATGTAATGTGGTGTATTTCTTTTAGCTTTACCTACATATCCGCCAATTCGTATACGATATCGAAGTGAATTCTTCCATCCACTTAGCGACATATTCCTCGGTAAATAAATTTGAGCTATATTTTCCGGGCCCTATTTCAAAATATTTATAGGCAGTTGGTAACTGCATTGCATTTCCACTCATCGTAATAGTATAAGAAAATAAAAATCAAGCTTGTCGCGCGCCGTCTCAATATAGTGACTACGTCGTAGATGGGGTTCGAGAGATAAGCATGTGCATGGCTCAGAAAGAGATGCCGTTTTGCATTCGAAGTGATTGGTTTCTCAGTTCGAGTGCGTCGGGCCAATGGCCTAGCGCTATTCGCGCCTGGTGCCAAACGTGAGTACGTAAAGTCTAAATGCATACCGCGGTGCCATGGGGATCAGTTGGAGAACGTTCAGCGTAAATTCTGTAAATTTCTGGTTGGAGAGAAGACTCTGTATATCCTCCAATAGGGTGTAATCACAGACGTCTACTGGAAAGGTTCAATGGACAAACATTGGAGAACAGGAGGGCTGTATTAGCTCTTAAAACTGTTTACAATTTATCAACTTAGTTACTAAACGGCCATATCCATTTTCTCGATAATAATAAAACAAATTCTGTTTGTACTTTAATGGACTTTTATTCTTTACTACAGGGTCTCTATAAATGATTATAACAGCGCAGGTGGCGTTGAACTATTACAAATATTCATATTCTGATGTAAACTTCAATTTAAACAAACGTTTTTGTGAGTTTGGGCTGGTAATTCCGAAAGAAATTGAATAATGTGAATGAAATTTTAAATTTGTAGTGAATTTGTAGGAAAACATAATATAAAAAAACTCCAAAGCTACCTACGATGTTACAATCATTTATAAAGACCCCGTATTATCTCTACATGTTTCGCCTTATTAGGGCATATTCAGGAGCTCTACAAAAAGAAAGAAGAGGTATGAGTGAAACTCCCTTGCCATGATAAAATGGGCTACTCACTCGTCAAAATACACAGGTATTAATTAACATATGGTTTTTGTCTCTTTCAGTATTTAGAGGATTGAACAAATTCCCTGGTTTAACTCAAATTCTAACATATTAAATTCTTTCTTCACATAAAATAAACATCCATAAATTTTAGACAGCGTCATATAATTGACATGATTGACAATTCACAGAATATCAAGCAGTGACATGACATTTGACATATGGAACACCGCGTTCCGAATGACAAGACACCAAAATAAACAACATTATATCAGATTCAAGAAAATGGGGTGATAGCTAAGGTGGGACTCCACTTGCGTATTAAGGCATTCGTTAGGATACAATTTTAAATTTTTGCAATTTCATATATTTCCATCAAGTCAAGCATGTTACCCCTGTCCAAGCTGTGTAGGAGTTCTATATTTCTATCTTTATCAATTCATGGTTGTTAATTTTGAGGTGTTTTCCAAAGGAACTTTTGTCGTTGTAATTCCTTATGTGTTCAGATACCCTTGTGCCTAGGGCTCTAAAAGTTTTTCCTACGTAAAACTTATCACAAGTCTTACATTTAAGCTTGTACACACCATTCTTTTCCAATATTGGAGATACGTCCTTACAATTCAGTAAATAGTTGTAAAGGTAGTTCTTGGCCTTGAATACTATTTCTATGTTGTGTTCTCTAAACATCTTCGCAATGGGATAACATATCCTACCGTAGAAAGGCAGAGACAATCTCTTTACTGGTTGTTTATCATTCCTAGAGGGTATATTATCATTGTGTAACTTAATAAACTTCTTTATCAGTAATCGGTCAACTACATTTGCCTTGTAACCATTTTGTAAGCGATATACTTGATTAGTCCCAATTCTTTATCAAATTTTTTATACTTAATGGTAAACTCAATAGTCTGTGGAGGTAAGTGTTGAGGGCAGCGAATTTGTGGTAAGCAGGGTGGTTCGGGCTCTCATTTATTATTGCAACTGTTTGGGTTTCTTTTCTATATACGTCCACATATATTCTGTTCTCTTCCAAGGTTAGTGTTAAATCTAGAAAATTGATCTGGTTGAAACCAATCTCCAATGTGAAGTGAATGTTTTTGTGTAGTGAATTGAATAATTCCAACAAAACCCAGATAAGATCTGTGCCACCTGTAAATATGATGAAAATATCATCCACATATCTGTAATACCTGAAAATGTGACGTATTGTGGGAGTTCTCAAATTAAATAATATTTTCTCCAAATTATCCATGAAACATTCTGCCATCAGGGATGATGGAGGTGCACCCATTGGTAAACCCTTGTCAAGTTTATATACTATATTGTTGAATTGGCAGAAGTTTTGTTCTAAGGATATTCTGAGTAGGTTTATAATATCTTCTTTCAATTCTGGTGTTATGTTCTTCTCTGTTAGCTTTTTGTCTAGAATTGTAATGCATTCATCTGGGGAATAGAAGTGAATAGGTTTTTGGCATCAAGAGAAATTAGTTTAGCACCTTCTGGGATTTGTAAGTTCTTCAATGATTCTGCTAGTTGACCACTATTCTTTATACTATACATAGGTAACAGTTGCAATAATAAATGAGAGCTCGAACCACCCTGCTTACCACAAATTCGCTGCCCTCAACACTTAGCTACACAGACTATTGAGTTTACCATTAAGTAGAAAAAATTTGATAAAGAATTGGGAATAATCAAGTATATCGCTTACAAAAATGGTTACAAGGCAAATGTAGTTGACCGATTACTGATAAAGAAGTTTATTAAGTTACACAATGATAATATACCCTCTAGGAATGATAAACAACCAGTAAAGAGATTGTCTCTGCTTTCTACTGTAGGATATGTTATCCCATTGCGAAGATGTTTAGAGAACACAACATAGAAATAGTATTCAAGGCCAAGAACTGCCTTTACAACTATTTACTGAATTGTAAGGACGTATCTCCAATATTGAAAAAGAATGGTGTGTACAAGCTTAAATGTAAGACTTGTGATAAGTTTTACGTAGGAAAAACTTTTAGAGCCCTAGGCACAAGGGTATCTGAACACATAAAGAATTACAACGACAAAAGTTCCTTTGGAAAACACCTCAAAATTAACAACCATGAATTTGATAAAGATAAAAATATAGAACTCCTACACAGCTTGGACAGGGGTAACCTGCTTGACTTGATGGAAATATATGAAAATGCAAAAAATTTAAAATTGTATCCTAACGAATGCCTTAATACGCAAGTGGAGTCCCACCTTAGCTATCACCCCATTTTCTTGAATCTGATATAATGTTGTTTATTTTGGTGTCTTGTCATTCGGAACGCGGTGTTCCATATGTCAAATGTCATGTCACTGCTTGATATTCTGTGAATTGTCAATCATGTCAATTATATGACGCTGTCTAAAAGTTATGGATGTTTATTTTATGTGAAGAAAGAATTTAATCTGTTAGAATTTGAGTTGAACCAGGGAATTTTGTTCAATCCTCTAAATACTGAAGAGACAAAAACCATATGTTAATTAATACCTGTGTATTTTGACGAGTGAGTAGCTCATTTTATCATGGCAAGGGAGTTTCACTCATACCTCTTTTTTCTTTTTGTAGAGCTCCTGAAGATGCCCTAATAAGGCGAAACATGTAGAGATAATAGTGAAGAATAAAAGTCCATTAAAGTACAAACAGAATTTGTTTTATTATTGTTTACAATTTGCTGAATAACAGGATTGATTGCCCGGCATTGTTAGAGAAGTTACCAATATTTATTCCGCGGTTAGAAACTAGAAATAGACATTTGTTTTATTTGAACTCTGGTAGGACTAATCTGAACCTATACACCAATTAATTTTATGTGCAAGATTTACAATACTGTGGCTGATGAGTGTGATGTAATTGTTGATTCTATAGATAAAATAGTGGACATATAATAATATGTTATTCTATTGAGTAGAATTTTTTTTTCGCAATATTCTGTCGATTTTTTTTCTCATGGGGGTCCGTTGATATTTTTATATTAATGGTTTGGTCATTTTTCATGTTTAAGATTACAAATTTTTGTTTCATGCCTTTGATGTCATAGGTAAGTATAATTTTTGATGATGTAAACCTGTTGAAAATAAAGGACTTATTATTATATTGTAATTATTACTATGCTGGTGTCGGTTGCAGATTTCATAAGGGTATCAATAGCATCGGCCAGTCGTAAAACCAAAACAACCGGAAGTCGCCAACGCAAATCTTTTTTCTACCACAGCTGTTTATACTTTCGATGGCTATACTTCTACATAGAAATGACCATAGGATCTTCTTCTTGACTACTTCTTCCAAAAAAAATTGATTAAATGAAAAAACATGAAATTAATTTTAATTATTACATTTAATTGGAACACTGATTGAAGAGACACTTCAAGAATATGTAAATAATGCAACGAGAGATAAAATTCAATTTCTTTGTTCTATGTTCTGAGGTCGAAACTGGGATTATTTCTATATGTATATCGCTGCCTTAAGATAGATAAGGTTAAACCATGATTGCGAAATGCAAGTCACAGGTAGATATAGTCGAAGCCATAAAGAAAGTAAAGATAGAGGGAATCTGAGCATGAAACCTTGAAACTTGAGTTTAGTTCCATAAGCGTACACCAGAATCGCTAGCATCGCTGATTTTACGTTTGTTTACGTTTTTGTAACCTCGTTCCATAGATAAAATATACTATAGATGGGAATCTCAGTGCTGAATTCTTGTTCTTTCTTATACATATATATACAAGTGGCGTCTTTGGACTTTGGACCCTGTGCGTATTTGGCGGCAAATTTAAATTTATGTAGTACGTGCCCGCCTAGCCCCTGTACAGAAAATATTTTTACTGAATTGAAAACTTGATGTTATAATTCTTGATTTCACAAAAAGTATGAGAAATCAAGAATTATGGTATAAGGAAAATGGTTTTAGGAAAGAAATTATAAGAAAACTAGCAAACCCGGCGAACTCCGTTTCGCCACCAGATGGCTTCATTTTCTGTAACATTTCGTTTGGTGATAAAAAATGAAGAAAATTTTTTTATATTTGAAAAGGAACAACAGTAATAATTCATTTCGATTACAAAAATGAAGTGTTACTTAGTTAAACTTCTCTAAGTAAATGAAAGAGAATCCAAAGTAAATACTGAATCGAAGCGTTATACGTTTCCGCAAACTATCCGTTTTTTTGAAATGCTCTTTGGTAAACCATATTTTTGTTTTTTGGCCTGACGTAAACACAAACAAAGCGGTTGGTTTTCCAACTCGTGAACACGTATAAAGTATAACTGCCATGTAAAAAACAATGATTTTCTAGTCAGGCCAGTAGATCTACCTTTTTAAGAAGATTTGTGAAACCGGTAGATCTACCTTTCTAAGTAGGATAATTTAACCGGTAGATCAATTGAATCGATAGATCAGATGAACAGTAGGTCTTTCGAACCGTTTTGTATACCTCGATAGATCATCATTGGTTATTGATGTTCATAGATATTTGATATATTTCTTGGTATCTGTCTGACTACACTACACACCCTGTATATACTCAGAGCGTCTATTGAACATTTATGGGAAAGTAATACAAATGTTCGTGTTAGGAAGTAGAAAATTACAATATTCGGCATTTTTATGAGAGACCCTGTATATAATCAAACCACCATCGATAGTAAATCATTTGAAATTCAAAACTTCTTCGTTTCTGTGGAAATGTCCCTGTGATAATGCAGAAATTCATAATACTCGACATGTTTATAGGAGCACCCCGTATGAATCCGAAGCATAGTAATCTATATTTAAAATTCCACCTCCTAAAACGAATCACTCGAAATTCAAAAGCCCCTTCAATTTCATTGAAAGCTTTCTGTTATAACGTAGAAATGTGAAATAATTGATAGATTTAAAGAAACACCCTGTATATATCTAAAACGTACCTGTATAAAACATGCACATGAAAATTTTTAATTATTTTCATCAGCTTTCTTTGAACCTGGAAAAATACTTTTTATCCAGAATAAACAGAACATGCCACCATGGGGTTTCGAAACCGGTACACTACCAGGTCCACACACCTAGACGTTAGTCGTTACACCACTTGCCTTGATACACGTGACGACTGTTTATCTCAGACTTCAACGGGTTTTAAACATGTAAACATATCAGGAAATCGAAAAAATATATTGAAATATCGATAATTATCATAATACATACAGTTTGATATCATTTCCTGGCGTATTTTTTCCTAAAATACGAATAATCCCCGAATTTTGTTCTCATTACGTTATTTGTCAGGGAAATTCGGTTTAGTAGAAACCTCAAATATCACTGCGACCTGAAATGATGCTTTTGATCGCTGAAATGTTAGGAATTCGTTGAATGAACGTTGAGGTTGATGATTTCATATGGACTTACCTATTCAAATAACGTTTTCCACTCGAAACGAACAAATGTTCACATGAGACGTACCTATGTCAAAAATATTTTCATCTTCCTGGTTATTTCATAATTCCTGCAACGAATATCTTCGTTAATTAACGTTATAGAACTACTCGAAAACGATATTCGTACCTTTTTTGATTCGGATCTGGCCTTTTTCTTCTGAAATGAGGAAATTGTTGGAAGCACTTCCCTTTCGAAAGGAGACTTGACATTTGTCATTGAATTCGATGTCATAAATAATGAAATTTTCAGAAATGTACCAATTTCCTACGTTCTTCTCGATATCTTGAAATTTTTCTGAATTTTCTTTGCTACAACCTCGCGGAGCCCGAGACCTTTCCAACGAATGCAAAACCGTTGAAATCGGTCCGTGCGTTCTGGAGTTAAAGCGTCAGGGAGGAAAACCCGACTTATTTTTATATAGTAGATTTACGATCAAAACAATTTTATTAAATATATGTATATCAGATACAATATAAAATTTATCATTTAAAAGTAATGAGCTGTATTGAAATAACATTATATACAAAAATATCAATAGATGAATTAGATTACTAAAATACCAATTATAAAAAAGATTAAATGTAATAATGAGAAAATTAGATATTGTTAACATCAGAAATATTCACAATAAACAAGTTCTTTATTATTTTGAATTATGGCTATAAATTGTTAGAAAAATTTACATAATATGTATAAAATGTCTCGATTGAAAATCAACAATAATATTACAATGATATGTATTGAAAGCTTAATTTTTCAAGTATAACAGGAGTATATGCAACATTGAAGAATATCGACACAATTTTAATCTTATATAAAATATGAGAGGGAAATAAATTTTTGAATTAAAGCTGTGAATTGTTTGAGAAAATTACATAATATTTACAAAATGTCTCGATTGAGGAAATTAACAATATTATTTACAATGATATATACAGACAGCTTCATTTTCCAAGAATAACAGGAGTATGTATATGCAACATTGAAGAATATCGACACAATATTAATCTTAAATAAAATATGAGAGGGAAATGAATTTTTGAATTATAGCTGTGAATTGTTTGAAAAACATTACATAATATGTACAAAATGTCTCGATTGAGGAAATTAACAATATTATTTACAATGATATATACAGACAGCTTCATTTTCCAAGAATAACAGGAGTATATGCAACTAATTGGAGACAGAAGAAAAGTATGTGTTGGTGCGTTCAACTTGCCTCTAAGTAAATCAATGTTGAGAAAGTCGCTTTCTACTTCCCTGATAAATTGTTTCAATGATACTATTTCATTTTCTAATCTTTTCACTTTTATTTTATTTATTTATTTATTTTATTTATTACTTCAAGAACGGAAGCTACTTTATAAATATGTCTTATATCTTCTGAAAGTTCTGCAACTTTCCTAGTCTAAGAAACATTGAATAACAACTGAATCGCTTTCTTCGACCACCTGTAGAAAACAAACCATATCAGGTTCTTGTATATCAGTATGAACCTGATACTTCACCTGTGTTTCATCTGGTCCAAACAGATTTGAAACATCAACATTTTCAAAATTGTCCTCTAGATATTCAGGTTCCTCTAATAGACCTTGGTCTTCATTCTCAATTTCCACTTCGAAGGCCACTAGAAAAAAAACATTAAACATCCAAGAAGAATTTTGCTTCCAAATATAAAAGTAGCTCTCAATATTGCAAATAGCCTATTCGTTTTGAAGAGTTTCGTGTTCCTGAGTGACTCAAAATACTGGTTGTCACTAGTTGCGCACAAGCACTGGAACAGCTCAGGAGCACGAAACTTTTCAAAACAAATACTATCATAATGTGATATCTTACCTGGTAAAAATCTGCCCATTTCTTCATCATCCATCTCTATAATGTGATCCCCAAATCTTCAAAACCAGGTTCTTCTTCAGCGTTGTCATTATTCGATCCTCTTGAGCCGAGGAATGGACTTCAAAACCAAGTTCTTCTTCATCGTTGTTAATGTCTTGACCTGAATACATTCAGATATGTGAATATTATTTGTATATGCTGAGTACATTGACGTGATGCTACTTCATATTCATTTTTTATGTGGATATGTGAAAAGCTCAAGAATAGAATTTAGGTGTAAACATGTTAATTACTCACCTGAAGTCTCAGATGCATTATTAGGTAGGAACAATGTTGGTATTGAACCTTCCCTCAAAAAAGAATGGTTCCTTTTAAATGGGAAAATACATTCTGGCTCAAAATGAATATTGAATATTTTCTTTTTTTTCAGGATGTCCACCTGCTGACTAACCATATCCGAACGTCCAATATTAATTATCCATTTTCTAAATAGCTAAAAAATTAGATTATAAACATTTAGAATAACGATCTGAATTATTCAACTTATAATTCCAAGAAAATTTTTCTACTCACCGCTTTATCTCTCGGAAATCTACTCATGTGTTTGTGCATAATGGTACATAGCATATTAGCGTCATTATTCTAATTATAAGTTAATATTGCGAATAAAAAAAAACGATGAACACGTTGAACGCTGGAATCAATTTCAATATGGCGCTACGAAGTTTGTAAACAACATTCTTCGAAATTGTGACGCCTGAGACCTCACACGAGTGGCGTCCTAACTAACTGCCCCCCACCACTCTCAACAGAATGTAACGAATTTAGCAAGGGAGATTCCGGCCCATGCCTCGTTCTTTCCTTCAACAGAATTCAACGTGTTCACATCGTATCACAAATTTTAAAATTTTTGAAAATGTCTGAACTTAAAAGTGTGAAAACCATCAAATGCTGTGTTCCAAACTGTGATGATCAATACAGTAAACGCCATCGTTTTCCAGCACCAGATAAAGAGCCATTACTTTTCAAGCTTTGGCTCAAAAAAGTTAATAATCCGTTGCTTTTCACCAAAACCAACGAACAAATTCGTAAGACTTATTTTTATGACAGACATTTTACGGATGAGGTGAAAATGGACGGTCGCAGAGGTCTTTGGAGTACAGCTATACCAGTATTATTGAATAATTTGACACGCCAAGAAAAATTAAACATTAGATTCCTATTTATTTTTTCTTACGCACTTTGTTGACAGTAATAATATGTTTTTCAGATCAAAGTGACGAATTGGCTGCCGTTCCATATGGTTCGAGTGTAGAAGAAACTGTGACGCCTGTAGATGAAATTCCCAGAGAGCCAGTGAGGATTCCATCACCAGAAACCCAAATCTGGCCCGAAAAATCTTCAGAGGACGCATAAGGTTGAGTGATCATGAACGTTTCCTCTCAAGACAGGTCATTACGCTCAGTCAGAAGCTCAATAAAACCCAGAAAAAAGTGACATCTTTAAAGAGCGGCTGGAAAAAGCAGAGAAACTGAATGCGTCCCCCAATTTCAATAAACTCACCGATTATGTTTCTCTGGACACCTACAATTTTATTTTGTCCCAAGTTAGAAACCAGATGGTGAAACCACAGGGTAGGCGTTTCAAACTTGAGGACAAAATAATGGCTTTAATCGCTCTTAAAGGCAAGTGGACGGGGTTATAATTTATTATCTAAAATATTCACCCTGCCCTCAAGGAAGACCTTGTGCAATTTATTGAATAAAGTGCCAATGAGAGCAGGGTTGAATAAACAGATAATGGCAACCCTGAAGGAAACAGTTTCTAAAATGGCGGATGATGATAAGTACTGTATACTAATGTTTGATGAAATGACAATCACTCCTAGTATACAGTACAGTTCAAGAGAGGACATACTTAAAGGGGTGCCAGATAATGGATTTTCAAGGAGACCTGATATTGCTGATCACGCAACAGTGTTTCTATTGAAAGGGATAAGGAAACAGTGGAAGCAGCCACTGTGTTACACATTAAGTAGTGGCCCTGAGAAAAGTTATCTCTTGAAAAATTGCATAAAGGAGGTGATTCAGCATATCAGAAGGTGGGCTTGAGGGTCATGTGTACTGTGTGTGACCAAGGTGGCGCAAATTCTGCAGCGATTAATGGTCTCCTTAAAGAAAGAAGAGAGTATGTCCTCAGAAATGGAATAGAGGACAAATATTTCGGTTTCCTGGTGAATAACCAGGAAATTATACCATTATTTGATGTTCCTCATTTAATGAAAGGAATCAGGAACAACTTACTGACGAAGGACCTTCATTTTCACCTAGATGGCAGAGAAAGGGTGGCAAAGTGGTGGCATATCGAACAGTTTTATCATTTGGATTGTGCAGAGCCTGTTCGATTATGCCCCAAACTCACCGATCAACATGTCATCAGGGGGAAAATCAAGAAAATGAAGGTTTCCTGCTGCACAGAGCTGTTCAGCAATAGGGTTGGATCACTTATAACCCGTATATCCAAATGGAGTAAATATGATTTTCCTTTTTTCGCTAATGAGACAGTATTGTAAAGATTTTTTAACCCATGTAGTAAAAATTGACCTTTGAATATTCTTTGAGTATTATAGTCGTTGAAGTAGTTTAGAACTTCATGATTGTTTATCGTAAATAGAATAAAACAAAAATTATTTGGTCGCTTATTCTCTATTTATGAACTCTTAATCAACAATGTTGATAGTGAACAAACTAATTTTTGTTTTATGTAATGTGGTATTTTGAGCGAAATCCATATAGTTTATATAATGGACTAACTAAAAGCAAAACTAAAATATTTCTCTGTTACAGATATTGAGGATGAGAACCAGTTACCTAGAGAAGCAGAGGACACCGGTAAACTGTTAGTGTGGTTGGACAGTGTGTTCGACAGCCTCAACACTAATAATAAGATGGGATCCAGTGACAAACCTTTGAAAGGGGGAGTGACCAAAGACTCCCCCCACCTGGACTTTTGGAGAGACTGTATTAAAATTTTCAAAACCATGAAATATTTTTCTAGGAAAAGAAATTGCCTGGTCTCAGTACCCTCTCTTGATAATTTTATTTTCACTCTCCGAGGATTTATACGGTTGTCAAAGAATCTGTTGTCAAAACATAATTTTCAATATGTTTTGACAAGAGCATTCAACCAAGATCCTCTGGAGAATTTTTTTGGTGCCATAAGAAGCCATGGGGGCAGGTATGTGTCCCCAGACGCTTCTCACTTTGAGACTTCTTTTAAGGCTTTACTTGTAAACAATTATTTGTCTCATCATTCTCCACATGCAAACTGTGAAATTGATTCTTCAGAAGGAATTCTTAATAATTTGACAGTTTTCCTGTTGGTGAATGTGAATGATGAGGCTACAAGTTCCAGCCAAACATTAATTCCCGATATTCCACCAAACGTTACTCTGACCCGAAAGTCAAGAGTGGCAGAAAATACCTTGGTATATATGAGTGGATATTTGGTGAAACGCCTCTCGAAAATTTTGACATGTTCTGATTGTAGGCAACTTTTACAATCAAATTATGAGCATGTTCAAAATACTGATTTTATCGAGGCTAGAAAATATACAGTAAATTCAAGGTTACTGATACCAGGCAGTTTTTTTTACTATTTGGTAACACAGTGTTTTTCACGATTGTACTATCTGATTCCACGTTTATGCCATGTTCAAAATTTAACATCAACACTTGAGATTGTTTTACAGGATCAAGTGAATTTCAAACCAATTCATTGCAACTTGCACCCATGTTCAGGCAGAGCGGCCTGTAAATTATTCGTCAAGTTTTGTGTTAATTTTTGGTGTAAACGTGTGAATGCAATCATGAGGGGCACTGACACAAAATTCAACAGTTTCTCCTACAAGTCGGCCCAAGGAATGACGGATCCCATGAAGGAGATTGCTCGCATTAAATATATTAAAAATTGTAAAAATCCAAATAGAAAAAAATAAAATGTTATATTTTGATTTCAATGTTTTTTTTCTTGCAATTAAGAAAACTGAAAATTTTGATTAGATAAAATTGAAACAACTCGTGGATATACAGGGTTGGGATAAAGTTCGGCACCAAATTAATATCTTTAAAACGAAACGGGCGATATTTTTGAAATTTGGCATCTGAGTGTAATGGACCACAATGCATTTGATGAGCATATTCTCATTAATGAGATACTTCCGGTTTAACCGGAAATGACCAAATTTTTTTTATTTAAATGGGACAACCTGTATATTTCTGCAGATTCTGAAAGAGCACTTTGTTTCGGATCTGTCCATACCAGGTTCTATGTAAAAATTATCTGTAAAAAGAAGAATTGAGACAACGGATTCTTGATGAATGTGCCTTAATACATGGAGAAGTCTTGAGAAAAGTTACTCAAGAATTTGTTAATAGCATTTAAAATGATTTTTTTAATTATTTCTAATAATTTTTTTCTACTAGTAAAAGCTGTATTTCTTCTTTTTATAGATTTTCATGAAAAATACGTCATGAAAAGCAGAAAGAGTTATCTACTACAAAGTATTTCGTTTTATTTCTCACTATTGATACAAATAACAACGATTTATTTATTTGAATGGATTTTTTCTCAAATGTACAAAAAGACTGAATTTCTTCTTTTAACAGAGAATTTTTACATGATATGGACAGATCCGAAACAAAGTGCTCTTTCAGAATCTGCAGAAATATACAGGGTATCCCATTTAAATAAAAAAAATTGGTCATTTCCGGTTAAACCGGAAGTATCTCTTTAATGCAAATATGCTCATCAGATGCATTGTGGTCCATTACACTCAGCTGCCAAATTTCAAAATATCGCCCGTTTCGTTTTAAAGATATTAATTTGGTGCCGAACTTTATCCCAACCCTGTATATTGATATCAGTATCTTATAATTTCAAAAAGATGCTTGGTTATCAATTCATTCCACCACGAGTTGTTTCAACAATTGTTGAGTTGAAATTATTATATTGTATACCTAGAACATCCGAGGGGTATTTTGAATTCCGCGCCATAGTAGCAATGTTTCCATAGTCATCCACTACTCACTTATGGCGCTAGAATCTCAACGGAACCATAACAAAGGAGTTTCCGTTCTATCTTTGCCTGTTCCATGGTCGAAGCATGTCATAAAAGTCCACAGGGGCTTTATTTCTAGTAACTAAAAAGTCACTAAAAATTTCTGTGGGTTCATCAGAGTCAGAGAAGCGAAATAAATAAATATAATCTAGAAATATATTTAATACAATATTTTTATTTTACAAAGCAAATTTTTGAGCTTGAGAATGTTTCTGATTCTCAAATACCATAAGGATTGTGTAAATCTCTATACCTACCAAAAGTACTATATATCTTTTCTGACACTGTATTGACAAATTTTCGTATTTACCATCATTTGCAGCTAAAGGGCTTGAAAAGAATAGGTATAGCCCCTAAGCTTATGAATATCATGAAAAATAATAATAATAATGGTCATTCAGTATTTCAGTCCAGTTCAATCAATGGGATTCAGGTTTTATTACTATGTCGCTGCCTCAATAAATAAAACTATAAACTATCGAAGTACTCTAATGAGATGTCATTCATATAATTCACCCATGAAGATTGAGACTATTGAAGATAATTAAGATAAATTTTCTTTTTCTCTGACAAATTTATTCGTAATTAAAACTAAAAATGAGTGTTTTCAACTCAAATTCAACTAAGATAGCCAAACTGGTGAAACGAAACAGAAAGAACTTGTTTATACTTGGAAATGTGTGGCCCAATTTGTCATACTTAATAAGACAAAACACAAATTGAAGAATGTATTCAGTAGGTACGTGAATTGTACTACATTGTATAACTTCTATAACTTATCGCCGATTCTGTCTGTTTTAGTAAGAGGAATATTTATATTTATTTTTTTAAAGTGAAAAAATGTGGACCACAAGATGTTATCATTTTTGTATGAAAATCATACTTGTTTTAGAATATACTATTGCACAGATTAAATAATTATTTCATTAATTGATTCATATGCCTTGTCTACGTTTGATATGAATAATTGAGTATTCATTTGTTAATTTGACACATCCATTATATTAATTAAGTACTATTTCTTCAGATCCCCAATAGATGACAAACAGTTTGTCCTAAGTCAAGAATAGGGAAATGGTGAATATTTTGGCGTTTATTGGAAGCGATTGTCAATTTAGCTTTATTTAGGTCTTGTCGGTGTCAATTTAGAATAAAGTTGATTAAGTTCCTTTGAGTTTGTAATTCAAAGAAAGCAAAAGTTAAAGTTTTAGCATAAAATCTTTATTTCAATCCTTACCGTAGGGGTAATTTACAGTGAGAAACTAAAATAAGCTTCTGTAAAAAATCGAGAAAATTCATTCAGAATATTATTCAAAAATTTCATTGTTAATTGGAGACAGAAATATTATATGCAATCATAGATTCATTGAAAATAATTATTAAAAGTACAGTGGAATACTTATACATTTTACTATTTCTTTACATATTAGAATTATCTTCTGAATGCAATGCCCGGAGCAAATATAACATATGTAAAATAATTGTTAGAGTAAACATTAAAATTGTATTAACAATGATTCAACTTTCTATAAAATCCAACAAAGGATTCAAGTATTCTTAAGTTTATCAATTATAGAAAACTTATGTTCTTGTAGCCATTGCAGAATTACTTCTGTACTAGAAGCAGTCATAGGTATTTTATCAACTCTGATTGAATGATATGGTGCATTATCCATGATAATTTGACTGCCATTTTCAAATATCCATGTTTTATCTAGATAAACAAATTTTACATTCTCTCTCAAGTATTCACGATATTTACCACAAAACCGTACTCTATTCACGGAATTTTTATGTTTATCAATAAGAATTTTCCTTCGATCAACTTTCTTGTACTTGTAACCAATTTTTTATTATTCTATGAAGTGTCAACTTAAAATGATTGAAATCCAGGTGCTTCTTAGCCAGTTCAAAATGATATCCAAAGTGATATACTCATTGTTTTTGATTTTAGAAAAAATAAAGTCGTTTAATGTCTCTTTGAAGGTATACTCCGTCCACGAAGGTTGAGCCGTCGCGCGTCGGTTGGCCATGGAAATTTGGCATATTCCACTGTGTATATTAAAATTTTAAATTATGTTCTTTATTTTATTGTCAGATTGATACGCAATGTTGTCAATAATGCATAGAGTTCTCTGATAACTCGCAAGCTTGTCGGACGAGGCCGAGTACATTCGGCAACGTTGACTCTATTTTACTTTATGACTGTAAATACTGCCAACTTCAGTTAAATAGAGGAACGCCTACTATGCGCTCAACCTTTCGTGAACGGACTATATAATCATGTGAAATAGGTTTTCTTTCAGTGCTAACTCTGGCTCTAGAAACTTGCCTTCTACTTTTTTCTCCGAAATTCTTCGGACAGTTCTAGGGGAAATCTGAAATTTTAAAACTCATTACTTAATCATAAAACACATTGTACATGATCGTTCACCTGAAAAACGAGCGCAATGCGATTAATACTAGCAGAAATCAGAAATATCTGCTGAATCCCTAAAGAACTCACAGTAACAACGATACACTGCCTAGAGTTCCCTTGCAGTAAGGTGAGAGGTATCTGGTTGTATTCCGGCCATTTTCAATTCAGTAATCGAATCAAAGTAGATTTAAGAGATATTTAAATCCATTTCGATTAATTAAATCAAGAATATTCACAAATAAATTCCAAATATCTTCAATAGGTTAACTCAAACTGGAAAAGTCAAAGTCAGTGATATTTCCAACACCACCTAAAATCGGCAAATCGAAATTCACCGAACGGACCGATACCAACATATTTTCGATTTTTCACAGTCGCCCGAGATTCCAATCATTTTGAAACGAACTATATACTTTTTTCTTTGGTATCACAAACTACAAAGGCTTATGTATGATGTATCAGTCTTGATTTCAAACAAAACAGCAATTGAATTTGAGAGATAAAATAAACAAATAACAGAATTTTGAAGAACACAAAATAAACTCGAAATAAAAAAAATTAAAAAACTGAATCAATATTCTTCCCAAAGCCTGAAAGCTCTTCTTGTTGCCGGGGAAATACCTGCATTCGAAAAGTGTATGAACTTTATGGGGTTTCATTTATGATGAGTACAGCACATTTCAGAATGTTTTCTCTTTGGTTTAACTGCCAATATTTAACATAATATCGAACTCCAATTACTTCTCCTGTACATTTCCCCTCTCCTTTTTGTAGTAAAACTAAAGTACAATAGGAAAACTGAAGTTTATAGGATAGGAAAAAATCGTTCACATTTCGCTTGCCCTCACTGTACATTCAATTAATATTTGGAACGTAGAATTTACTTACAGGAGTCAAATATTTATTTTTGAACTGTCCGTATATGAAAAATATAGGATTTTTCGCGACCAGATATTGAATGTTATGTGTGTAGAAATAATGGAATTGGATATGGAAATAAATTTATGCATATAATCGCTACTACTGATTGAGCCATATGGGAAGTTCAAAATATCAATTGACTTACTATATACTGTGCGATTCAAAAGTTATAAGCAACTGAAAATATCACTGGTTCATGAGTCGTTTCGTATTTGTTGGTTAATTACGTATCTGGTTGAAACATTATTTCAGATAGAACTAGTTGAAGTACCAAGAGGTTCTTTCTTCATCGGCCCGGTCAATTTTATCTTCAGAAAAGATAAAGAAGCAGGGAGTGAGAAATATTTATGATGTACTGATAGCTTTTGCTCTGCCCGTATTGTAATGGGGGAGGGCCACCAACTAATCTTGGGGTAAGTTTTCAGGATAAAAATTGAACATCTTTTCTAATTTAATCTATACTAATATTATAAAGAGGAAAGATTTGTATGTTTGTGGGTTTGTGGATTTGTGGGTGTGTGGCGTTGATATGAGATAACTCATAAGCTACTGGACCGATTCCAATAATTCTTTCACCCTTAGGATGCTACATTATCCTTGAGTAACATAGGCTATACTTTTCTCCCTAGAAAATTGAGGAAACCTACTATAACTTCAATGATAATAATTATGAGTACCAAAATCAGCTATTTTCAGGTGCGCTGGGAAAACCGTAAGACGTACGTGGAAACAATGTATGACGGAAATGTACCTCTTTAATAGATCTACAAAAAGTCCGCGATAGCATATATCCACCTTTCAGGGTTTACTCGGTATCACCTTTTGAAGTTTTCCGAAAGTTTCTCAAATTATGCATTATTTGGGAGTATTTTTTTATGAATACGCTATTGATCTTTATCCAATTAAATACGTCCTTCATACCCAGTATTTAATATAGAACGAAATTGCCTTTTACATCATTCAATTATGATGAATACATCAAAAGATATGGCAGGTTGAAGATGAAATCGCACCAAAATCGAATTCGGTCTCCGAGCACGGTACACAAACACTGGTATGCCGACGCGCATCGAGATGTGACGTCACTGCGGAGAATTTCCATTGCATTTGCGGGATGGAAGTGTTAGAACTCGAGGGAATGATTGGAAATTGGAATAATGCAATTTATCGCAAGTTTCATTGAAAATACATTCAACTAACTATTTCAAATGAAATTTTTCGATGTCTTTGTTTGTTGATCCTGGAATATATCAATGAAGTTGTATGAATATGGATGTTAGTGCTGAGTATTTACGAGTATTTGTTAATAGAGAATAAATTATTCAAGTTTCATTTAGAAACTTCGAATAAATTAAAATATTTTTATCGTGTTTAGGAAATTTCCATGAATGTCATTTATAGTTCGTGAATTTGGAAAGTTTTTTTCTCCATTTTTTCTTCATATTCTGAAAGCTGATCTTCTTATTCAGATCCCGGTGTCTTAAGTTGGTACGAATTCTGCTCAAAACGGTAGGTTTTAGAAAAAAGTGGTCAATGGGGCGTTTGTAGAGAATTATTTAACCTATAAAATGAGGTATCAACCGTCCTGATCGAATGAGCACAGACCGATTTATTTTCATTAGAAGATGAAAAAATGTAATTTTCCATCTCCTCCCAAGTTTATTCGAGATATTTTCAAAACGATAGGTTATAGAAAAAAGTGGTCAATAGGGCGTTTGTAGAGAATTAATCGATATCTTTACTAATATTATACTTATACCTATATTATAAGAGGAAATATTTGTATGTTTGTGGGTTTGATACGAGTTAACTCATAAGCTACTAGAGATTTCGATAACATTTTCTATACTTTTCACCCGAGAAAATTGAGGAAACCTACTATAACTTCAATGATAATAAATATGAGTACCTAAATCAGCCATGATAAGCTATTTTCAGGTGCGCTGCAAAAACCGTAAGACGTACATGGAAACAATGTATGACGGAAATGTACCTCTTCAATAGTTCTACAAAAAGTCCGCGATAGCATATATCTATCTTTCAGGGTTTACTCCGTATTACCTTTTAAGGGTATCCGAATGTTTCTCAAAATTATGCATTATTTGGGAGTATTTTTTTATGAATACGCTATTGATCCTTATCCAATTTAATACGTCGTTCATACCCAGTCTTTAATTTAGAACGAAATTGCCTCTTACATCATTCAATTATGATGAACACATCAAAAGATATGGCAGGTTGAAGATGAAATCGCACCAAAATGTTTCCGAGGTAGGCACTAGGCGGGTAGGACTTGAAGGTACCGAAGTGTGAGGGATGTTTTGTATGAATATATTTTGGATTTCCTATGCCCGTATGTTTATGACCACAAATCAGATCAACAGATGGCGCTGAAGTCGTTATTCAGGTTATTCATCTACTCTGCAACTAAACGGCTCGATCGAATTGAATCAATTTTTGTGTATACAGAACAACGTCTGTTGGGTCTGCTAGGATCTGATAAAACAAGAACATTAAAATATGATGAAGCTGGGTGCAGATGATGATGAAAAAGTTGATTTACCTACTATTGGTACAAAATACAGTCCTGAATCCAGAACTATTGATCTGATGTACATTTATAGACGTCGATGTGCATATATCATTTCTTCATTCGTCTCAATTTGAATCGTATAAAATTAGGCAGGTACTTAATGATTTATGTGAAGTTATCAGCCAAAGGATGGTCTGGCGAATATGAGGTTGCGATGAAATGGTCTTGGAGGAACTTCCACCCTAAAATCTCTTAAATGTATTTGCATATTATAGCCCAGTTTTTCTAGAACGAAATATTTTTTCTCGGAAATAATGGTTATGAATGAATTTGAAGGTTTGAATTTATTGCGAATGAAATTAATACTTTAACCAAATTTGGTGTGTTTTAGAGCTGAGCATAACCACCAGCCGGATATGGTTTTGATCCAAGAACTGCGATTGAAAAACATACTCGCGTTCAGAAGTAGAACAGAAACTGGAACGCTTCTTCAAACATACATCGAGGAAGAAATTCGGCATCATGAAGCAAGCTTGAGATTACCGAATGAGTTCGGTAGGGTTAAGTCAATGATGTTCCGGGAAAGGAGGAAAGTACAACCTCCTATACCAGCAACATTAGGAGATGCTGCTTATTTGGAAAATCCCTCGTAAGGCAATATTTTTTAAATGTTTTCCATTCATTCCTTTGTGGAAAAATTAATAATACGATGATCATGTTCAATTGTGTTTCAGTTACATTAGAATTGGGACCCCAACAGAGGTCATTCTTTGATAGCGTAAGAGATGAATGCCTCATTTTCGTATCTAGGGGAATACCAAATGAAGCTATCAATATGAATAATCGCCACCTGCACATGGATGGAACATTTAAAATTGTTCCCCGTGCAGGTGGAGCACACCAACTTTTTATAATTCACTGGATGAGAGATCATACAGTGATTATTATTTATTTGTCGTATGTCGTATTAACAACAACACTGATAACGAATTTTAGAACATCGAGAGAAAATTGAATTATTGACAATAAATGAAATCTACCACACCAGGATTTTATCGAATTTGACTAAATTTCTTTCCGAAAAAATACGAGCCTTGAGAAAGAACCACAAAAGGTTCGAAACGTTGGCGATGTATTAATAGGATAGAGAACAAATAAAGAAAACTTGTCCAAATTCCCGCTACCATCATTTAACTATTATTTATTTGGTTATTTCCTCGTTTGGCTATTCTTGACTTTTTTCTGCAAGCCATATCCAGTGGTATTCTGTTTAATGCCGAACAGAACGAGAAATAGCTATATTGGTCTGTTGCGGTATACGAGACAATTGTTTGGTGCCTCCGTCATCTCCTCTGTCATTTGTGACAACGAATTGGCCCTGAGGCAAGCCGTACTCGAGGTGTTCATCGGAGTTGCCATGAAGGGGTGCTGGTTCCACTTCGCAAAAAACGTTTATATGAAAGGTTCGTACAAGTTATATTCAAAATTAAATTCTTATTGAACCGTATGACATTGTTTTAACGCTTTCAAATAATTTCTAGCTCGCCAAATGCATATAAAAGACGCGGTTGCCGTCAGAATGGTAATGGCTCTTCCTCTCTTACCAGCAGAACGAATTTCTGAAGGAATTGACATCGTGTGTCAGGAAATTGGAAACGATGGATTCAGGAGGTACATGCAGCGACAATGGTCAAACACAAATACATATATCTGTGTTTGGTTTGGAAAGCCGAACCAATAATGCCGTGGAGTCGCTGCATGGACAATTATTCAGAATTATAGGCCGCGCACACCCAAATTTCTGGGTTTTTGTTCAATTCCTTCAGAAATTCGAACATTATAAGTACTCTGACCTACTCAGAGTACAAAGCGGTCTTCAGATGAGAAGACGGGGAAGACGCCGATATATCGATCTAAACAGAAGAATAGTAAGTGAAATCAAGTGTCAATGAGATAGGCTATTTGACAGTATACAAATAATTATTCTATATTTTGGCATCTCCACTATGCTTCAATAATGATATCAAGCAATCCAAGAAACAAAAATTGTTTAAGAATTAAAAATACTTGCTCTTAAAATTTTTGAATGTTTTGACAGTATTATCACATGATATAAAGACAGCCAAATTGGTGTGAAGTAATTTGACTGAAGAAATCAATGCCAACGCTCTTCGGCCTCACTTCTGGTGCTTCGCGAATCATGTTTCTATTATATTTTCAAATTAATAGAATAAAATTATTCACTTTTGAGGTGCTTCATTAGATCATTCTGAATGCTGTGAAAAAAATTGTCAAAAAGCATATTAGCAGGTACCTACTCGATCAAAATATTCAGCCAATTCGAAGCTAAAGGTGCTTGATTATAACAAATCGTTTTCAGATGATGCTCAGCATCGTCTTCAGGAGCACGGCAACCTACGTAATTTTTTAAGTATGACCAGCCACACTGTCATTGGGATAGGCTATTTGACCCCAATGTAGAAAGTAAGCCATGATCGTATACATGATGATAATATACATCTTAAGAAGTCCAATGTACTAAAATTAATTATTTTCAGCCGATGAAATGCCTGAAACCGAGGGAATAATGGTTCCTAACAATTTCCAGGGGTTAGAGGAAGGTGGAAATATTGATAGCGATGAGGAAGGCGCAGCCTTAGTCCCACTGGTAGATATGTTGGGTAAATATATACTCAATCAATTGTTATGTTCAGGTACTCTGCAAGAGTTGTTGATGGCGATGAGTTGGTAGTATGATGAGTAATATTTCCGTCTTATGCATGTAACATATACTCATTAAAATAAGAATCTATAGTTCATTCTAATGCATGCATTCAATCAAAAGTGTCTTTGTAATATGTGTAAAATTATGATTCGAACATATTTCACTTCATACTGAAATGTTCAATTCTAAGAAATCTTTACTTGATACATATATACCATTACTTCTGATTTGCAAAATGAATTAACTCTTTTTATTTTCAAACATGATAACTTATGGTTTTTACTAATCAGAAATTTCCAATGATGAAGAGATTGAAGAAGCTGCAAATGAGCCTCTGGCCCAAGAGCCTGACCAGAATTTGGCTCGAGAGCTACAGATAGTTCGAGAGCAGTCTGCACGAGAACGTGAAGCTCATAATTTTGCAGGTGAAGTATAATCAATTTTGAAGAAATTCATGAGAAGCCTTGAGTAGGTCCTTCGAGCGCTCTTCCATTGGTGGAGCAATAATGATTCTAATTACTCGAAATTTTTTATAGAACTTGAGACTCATGCTAAGTTGATAAATGCAAAATGTCAGCAAGATAGGAGTACTATTCTGGAAATTATTCAAAAAATTAAATTCTATGGTTCTGATGATGCGATTATCTTGAGATTTTGCATGAACATTCATCAGTTCATCAGTCATCAGAGAGTTGAAGTGCGTATATCAATCTTCATTCACAAAATAAATTTTACTCGTATCGGATATCTTGTTATGAAAATATAAAGATTTTTCTTTTCGATATTCCAATTCAAATTTCTATAGTTTTTTTTAACACGAAGGCCATAAAATTTTACATGAGGTTTTAAGAGTATCTTTCATGTGGCCGTAAAATTTTCTTTTGATTGGTTTCGTTTTATCTGGGATATTGAGGGACGAAAATTTTGAATGGCCACATTTTGTGGCTAACACTTGCTGAAGGCATTTCTGGGTTTTCCTTTGTTAAAGTTTAAGACTTGATTTTCACGTATTTCTGTGATCTAATTTTCCCAGCATGTACAGAAAGTAGTTGTTGTATATTGTTCTATGTGTTAGGTCATTGTTGTCCTTGAACAATGGTAAGGTTGTTCTATGTTGATATAGGTTAGGCCATCCGCCATTCTAAAATTTGTAATCATCAGTCATCACCATTTTGTAAAAACGTACCCTATTAAATAAGTACAATAAAGAGTTTATATTAATTACCTACAACATACACAACAAAAGTGGCGACGAGATAAAAAGAAAATGAGTGAAATGGAAAGCTTGCAGGCTCAAACACAGGCTATATTATTAGCTTTAAAAACACAAAGCCAAGCGTTGGAAAAGCTTCTGATATCTTCTAGTAATTCCAGTAACGAAATAACCTCTGCAGCATCAATAAGCCATGCAACAATTCATTTTGAATCTTACGACGAGGAAAAAGAATCATTCAAGTTCTACAAAGAACGACTAGAAAATTTCTTCGAGCTGAAGAATTTACATGGCAATACACCGGAAATACAATTATGTAAAGCAAGGGTGCTCATAAACGCACTTGTAGTTAAATATTACCAGTTGCTATCAAGTTTAACAGCTCCTGACCTACCATCATCTCAGCCATATCATAAACTGATAACCTTATTGGAAAAACACTTATGTCCACGTTCAAACATTCATACCGAAAGACACAAGTTCCTTTCAAGAACACAGAAGGCAGATGAAACTGTTTCGCAGTACATTGCAGCATTAAAAGACTTGTCAAGAACAACAGACTGGATTTGTCAAGATCAGAAATGTAAAAAGCCTATTTCTTCAATACTGCAGGCACAGTTTATTAGAGGATTACAGGATGTTGAAATCCGGGAACAAATACTACAACAAGGAGATGATATCACTTTTGAAAGAGCTGTGGAAATTGCTCTTGCCATAGAAGCAGCGAAAAGACAGAATAAAATATAAAACACAACTGTCTCTGATATTCATCAAGTGAAGGACAAACAAACGATTCATTTGAAGAACCGAGGGAAGAAAAAGGAAAAAAAAACGCAAACAGAAATTTTAAACCGGACAAATATAAACTTATAGAAGACCTTGGGCTCAAGGACTTGTGTCTATGCTGTGGGAAAGGGAATCACCGTGCAGCAGAATGTCGTTCAAAAGACAAATTAAAATGCAGCAGCTGTGGAAAGAAAGGCCACATACAAAAAGTTTGCATATCATCAAAATCAGCAAACAATAAATCAGTTAAATTCATTGAGAAAGATGGAGGACAATCTGTTATTTATGAAATAAACCGAATAACATATAAATCAACCCTTTTTTGTCGCAGTGACCAATATCGATCCAGTTCCGAACATATACACAAGAGATATTCAGACCATTGGGAGTGGTAAAAGTACCTATTAAGTATAATAACATTAAAACATACGCAAATTTATACGTTGTTGAAAGAGAATCACCTCCAATACTAGGCCGAGAATGGATACATAAACTGGGCATCAATTTACAAGGTTCGTCAAACATACAAAGACAGAACGAGAGTGTTGGTATGTACAATATTAAATTATTAAATGCTGATATATTTAAAAAATATAGTGATATTTTCGAGCCAATTGTGGAATGATTCCCAATGTAGAGTGTAACTTACATCTGAAAGAAGATGCAAAACCTATATATTGCAAACCTAGACCAGTGCCATATGCTATTTACAATAAAACAAAAGAAGAAATAGACTCACTTGTCTGTCAGGGTATTCTAGAAAAAACTGAACAGTCTGAGTGGGGGACACCTTTGGTAATTGTACCTAAACCAAATAAATCCATTAGAATATCCGCTGATTATAAAGTCACAGTAAATTCACAATTACACGATGCAAGATACCCAATTCCTCGTAAGAAGATATATTTAGTAAACAGAGAAATGGAAAATATTTTTGTGTTTTAGATTTACACAAGGTTTATCTACATCTAGCACTTGATAGTGATAGTCAGAAAATAGCTACAATCTCTACACCTTGGGGTACCTATCTTGTGAAAAGACTTTTTATGGGGATAAAGACAGCACCAAATCTTTTCCATAAGGCTATGGATCAAATACTACATGATCTGGATGGAACAGTTGCCTACTTTGATGATTTATTAATAACAGGTAACACAATTGAAGAATGTTATGACAGGCTTATTAAATGCCTTGATCGTTTGCGAGCACATAACTTACATGTTAATAAAGATAAGTGTAAATTCTTTGCTACTTCAATTAAATATCTGGGACATAAAATTAGTGCTCAAGGGCTTGAAAAATGCTCTGAGAAAGTAGACGCTATATTGAAAGCCCCTCCACCAAAAAATATAGATGAAGCTAGATCATTTGTTGGCTTAGCACTTTATTATTCTCGATTCTTTCCGAATGCTTCTTCAATTCTGTATCCAATAAATCAACTTCTAAAGAAAGATACACAGTTTGAATGGACAAATGTCTGTGAAAAGTCTTTCCAGAGTATAAAAAAGGAAATTTCCAGTGAGAAAGTTTTAATATCTTACAATCCAGATCTTCCACTTATATTAGCTACAGATGCCAGTCCACACGGACTTGCTGCTGTTCTATCACACATCATAGATGGAGAAGAACGACCAATTTACTATGCTTCTAGATCACTGACAAGAAGCGAAGCATCTTATAGTCAATTAGATCGGGAAGCTACAGCTGTATATTGGGCATTCAAACGATTTTATCATTATCTTTATGGGAGAAAATTTACACCTATCATAGACAACAAGCCGCTTGAAAGAATATTTCATCCGAACAAGGCATTGCCTATTATGTCCGCACACAGACTTATCAGGTATGCTGAATTTATTAGTGGGTTTGATTACGAGATACCATAGGGCTTCAAAAGAACATGCTTATGTTGATTATTTTTCAAGAAACCCTGTCCCACTGGATGCAGAGTTGATTAACTTTTTGGAAGACTCTTATCAGGTGAACCAGTTGACAATTTCAGTGATCACAGAATCACCTACGATAACGTATAAAAAAATTGTGCAAGAAATCGAACAGGATGCAGAATAAACAGATCAATGGAGAAATACAGAATCCAGAATTTACTGTACATTCAGGCATCGTCATGAGAGGAACTCGAGTTTACGTTCCAGAAAAATTAAGGCCAACAATTTTGAAGGAATTACATTCAACACACATAGGTGTAGTAAAAATGAAAGGAATAGCCAGATCTCTATGCTATTGGCCAGGAATTGATGCCGAAATCGAAGCTCTTGTTAAAGCGTGCCGCAGTTGTGCAGAAGTAAAGAAAAGTCCAGAAAAAGCACCGCTACATACGTGGCAAGAACCAGAACTACCATGGCAGCGGATACATGCAGACTATGCTGGTCCATTTAAAGAACACTATTTCTTTGCTGTGGTCGATGCAAAAACGAAATGGGTCGAAATTTCCATATCTACTAGATCACCAACCTCAAAATCAACTATCCTGGCTCTAGATGAAATTTTTTCTAGAAATGGATTACCACATGACTTAGTGACAGATAATGCCACCAATTTCAAATCCCAAGAATTTATCAATTTTTGCAGAACAAATGGCATACAACAGAAATTTTCTGCACCAAATCACCCAGCAACGAATGGACTTGCTGAACGCACTATACAAACCTTGAAGCAAAAACTTAAAGCTATGAGTGAAGAACCAGGAACTCTAAGAGAGAAATTAAATGCATTCCTTTTCAAGTATAGGAGTACACCTTTAAATAATGGAAAAACACCAGCTGAACTTCACATGAATAGGAAACTACGAACTCGACTTCATTTGATTCAACCTCCTATTGATAATACAGGTATACAAGAAACGTTTCCAGTTAGAAAATTTTACCCAGGAAGTAGAGTTCAAGCTCGAAATTATTCCGGTCCTGAAATGTGGAAATTTGGAACATTTATAAGAAATTAGGAAGATTGCATTATCTCATAAAACTTGACCATGGGTATACACTTAAGAGGCATATTAATCAGTTAAGGGAAAGTTTTTGATACAACACCTCCAGGAATGGGAAAATCATGGAATTTCACCCTGAAATCAGAAAAAACTAGTGCATTCTCGAATCTTCATAAACCAGAAGACATACAAGGTCAAGAACATGTTACTTCAGATGAAGTATTTGAAGATACGCAGAATAGTAGTAGCATTGAAGAGCATTCCCCAGGAAGTCATAGGGACTCTAATGCAGGAGAGTCATCCAGTATGCAACCTTTACGTCGTTCGCGACGGGAAAGAAAACCTATTGATCGTTTGAATTTGTGAAAATTATTTTTTTTAGTGACGGAGAATTGTTGTATATTGTTCTATGTGTTAGGTCATTGTTGTCCTGAACAATGGTAAGGTTGTTCTATGTTGATATAGGTTAGGCCATCCGCCATTCTAAAAATTTTTAATCATCAGTCATCACCATTTTGTAAAAATGTACCTTATTAAATAAGTACAATAAAGAGTTTATATTAATTACCTACAACATACACAACCATACACAACAGTAGTACATTCCAGATTCCCGTAAGAAACAGCAGTTGCATTTGAGTGCGAAAAAGTGATACTTCGCAATTCAAAATTAATCTGGGGAAACAGTTAAAAGCTGGTGCTTTTAGAGAATAATGTCTAAAAATTTCTACAATATTACAATCGACACTTTTGAATTATTCTTGTGTCGATTGGGTATTAACTGTTATTACTTGTTTGTTCTGTTTTAGATATCACTTGGTATATTTTTCTGTTCATGAAATGTGAAATGTGTTAATTGTAAAATTCATTATACAGGTAGGTGTGTTGCATGCCTAACAGAGTCTGCAACACAAGCAGTAGTGCCATGTGGGCATGTAGTTTATTGTAGAAGCTGCCTTGCTACAGCTAGACAAGTAGGGACATGTCTCGATGTCCCCAATGTCGTAGCAATGTGCAGCAATATCTACAACTTTTCATCAGTTTATATTTGATATTGATATTATGTATATTTGATTTCCTATTTCATCAGTCCACTTTTTACCTACCTAAGATTTGAAACTATGGTGTAAGGTATGTTACGTGTTCTCATGCACCGTAACAATTTCGAAACCCCAACGTCCTCTCCGCCTATGCTCTCGTCCAGGTGACGCACTAGAACAATAACACATTTTCCTTCGCTATATCTGGGGTGAATGAGATGGTGATATATCGATCTAATGATATCAAAATGAGACAAAGGATATTTAGGGTATTTAAGTGTATTGGCAATTCTGAAACCATAAAGTCCGCCGCTCTGATCGATTCAAATTACCGGCACAAAAACGTTCCTTTTCCTCCATCTTCTAATGGTGAATTCATGAATGAAGGCGATATTGCGTTTTCAAATTGAAAATTCAAGAAAGTGATAATTCTTTCCATTTATGGATTATTTTCATTGGAAATTTTGGATGTCATCAAATATTACCGTATTCCGTATCGTATTTGAGATCTCCAACGTCAGTAGACGGATTAATTGGCCTTTTTCATAATCTTATCAATTTGGACATCGAAATCAGAAGAAAATTGTCCATATCCATACCATCCCGGATATAGATCAGCATTATTATCCCCAGAGATCGCTGAAGCCTATTTTACCCTCTTCTCCATCATACAGAGGTAAATACAATACGTTTTTCAAATGTAGTTTTCCATAGGGACGCCATTTTCATTATGGTCGTATTTCTTTTTTTTAGGGTGCTTGTAATACCCCCAGCACCAATAGTACTATTCAACCATAAGTATAATTTCCCCTGGCTCACCTTCCTGTATGCAAACTTTACATTACCGGATGCTGAGAGAATATCAACCCCAACAGAACCAGAGTTGAAGCTGCGTTTGGTCAGAATTGTACTCCTTTGTTCAGTATCGCTAACGCCAGGAAGTGGTGACATAATTTTACTTTATCTGCTGATAATTTTAACACCTCTTTTCCTCGTAATTATTCCTTTTCCCCATATTTCCTAGTTTCCTTGCCGTTGGGTTCATCTTTTACAATTTGTATAAAATTATGGAATTGAGATTACCGATTGTGCTTACCGAGAACATATAATTATTTAAAACATCTATTATAATTTATGTGTATAAATTGTTCGCCATATATAGGCGTATATACGGAGAAGACAACTTTATTACTTTGCCGATAATTAAAGTATTCAAATATCATTTTCGTGATTTTAATGATATAATTATTATTAATCCTACTGGGTGCAATTTAAATCACGTGGCGCCCATTTTTACATTCTTTCAAAAAACCAACCCCCTCTCCACTGAAGTGCGGGACCACTCAGCCACTATTTTATATTTCATTCCATCAACAGAAAAGTCGATCAATTTTCCAAATAACATTTTTGTGAGAGATATATTTGCTTGTATTGAAATGTAACAGGTATTGAAAGCTTCAGATTGCTCATTTGTTCAATCAGTAAAATTAGGGTAGTGAAGTTCTCTGGTTATTAAATTATTTCACGAACGAATAGAGAATAAAAATGCAGCATTTGAAGTATTTTCACCATCTTAAGCTACGGTTTCCTCGGACAGATCGTCGACCGTCGCGTCCAGGCCGCCAGTCGCTGCGTTGTGACGGTTTTATCTAACCAATGCATTTCAGTGGTAACGCTTTTCTAGCAATCGCATAGCTGGACAGCGCCTGAACGTTGAAGTTGGACGCCGCGACCGACGGCTCTGATCAGCTGAGTTTAGATTCGAGCGGTGAAGTGCAGTTCAACTTCCAGTGTTAAAGAAAGTAAAATTATTGTTTATGTTGGTAATTCGGAAACGGAACCTATCCCAATGTTATACAAAGCTTCTCTGCAGCAGAAATTGGACATTTTGTTCTATTGGTACCTTTCATTGTTCTGTCACATTTAATATAAGTCCGAACTTGTTCGAAAAGTTCAGTGGAAAGTCCGAAATACTCCCTAAATTTCATTTCATTTCCAAAGAACCTTCTTTGCACGGTAACATTGAAGGCACCTTCTGTATGACGTCTCAAAAATAATTCATACACTGGCTTGTTTGGATCTTTAAGAGTTGCCATCATCAGCTCCTCGTCTTCTTCCTTCAATAATAACAGAACTATTGATTTTGTTGGGTCCACTTTCAATAATTTCTTCTTACAACCACAATAAGTAGGTATTTCACGTGCACATGTAGGCGATCCACTAATAATTCGAGGAAACCACTTCCGACGGATATCGCTATTCTCGACGGCTGACGGTCTGGACGCGACGGTCGACGATCTGTCCGAGGAAACCGTAGCTTTACACGACCTGAAAAAACATTGCATAGGATTCAACTGAAGAAAATGATAGTCATTTCGTATAATTTGTTGAATATTGAGAGTGTAAGGTTAGTATAAAAATGGCCAACAGGAAATATTTTGCTCATTTGATTTGAAGCATGGATTTCATCAACTACGGTTAGACAATGAATCTAGTAAGCTGTGTTGTTTCAGTACACCTTTTGGTGTTTTCAAATACTTGCGTGCCCCTTTTGGCCTATTAGTCTGGCCGGAGAATTTTCAAAAATTGACCAACAAATATTTTGGGCACATTGAAAATACAGTTGTTTATTTTGATGATACTTTGTGTTTCGCTGATTCAATTGAAGAACTTCAATTGATTGTTGACAAAATTAGTTTAGTAGCACGAAAAAATAATATGAAGTTTAATCCTGACAAAATACAATATTTTGTGAATGAGGTCAAGTATTTGGGGTTCATATTTTCTAAAGAGGGTTATGAGCCGGATCCAGCAGAATTCAGTCGATTATAAATCTAAAACCTCCCCAAAATGTAAAGGAGCTACAACAAATTCTGGGAATGATTAACTTCTTAAGAATTTCATTCCTAACCTTTCTGACTTGATAGCACCACTCACTTTGTTGCTGAAAAAAGAAACAGTATGTGAAATTTCAAAATTTTTTATTGAAGGTTGGCCAAAGTGTTCAGCTGGGGGCGGAGATTTACCACACTACTATAAACTTAGAAATAATATAACAGTTGAAGATGGTTTAATCTATTATGAAGATAGACTTATAGTACCTCCATCTTCGAGAAAACGTATTCTAGAACTGCTTCATGAAACTCACTTAGGTCTACGTAAAAGTAAGGAGCGGATAAGGCAATTTTTTTATTGGCCAGCAGTTATGTCTGACGTTACAAATGTTATTACATCATGTCAAGTTTGTCAAAGATTTCAGAGATCCAAGATCAAAGAACCATTGCTGCCTCACGACATTCCTCCTATCTTCTTCTTCTCTGTGCGGTGCCTTTCCGGTCGAACTGAGGCCTAGGGCCCATTGTTCACCCGCATCGTTCTATAGAGACTCAGCTCCTCAGACACGAAGACAGAGATTCCTCCTATACCTTTTCATAAAGTAGGTATGGATATTCTTGAATTCAATGCAGATTACTATTAGGTAGTAGTAGATTATTATTCGAGGTGGATAGAACTAGAACAAATAAAAATTAGTCGTCAAGCACAGTTATACAATGTCATAAGTCCATATTCAGTCGTTTCGGAATCCCTAGTCAAGTAATTGCAGATAACAACCCTTTTGACTCTTTTGAGTTTAAGAGCTTTGCTAATCGGTATAATTTCGACATTTGTACGTCAAGTCCATACTATCCTAAAAAGCAATGGCCTAACTGAAAAGGCAGTAGGAGTGGCGAAGTCTATGCTTCAAAAATGCAATTATGGAAATAATGATTTAGGATTACATTTTTGTATTATAGAAATTCACCTGTAGCAGGGTTACAGTACTCCCCAGCACAACTGTTGCAGAGTAGAAACCTCAGAACTAAGCTACCTGTTGCCAACAAACATCTGGTCCCAAATATAGTAATGACCCTAAGGTCTGCTATAAGCAAAATCAGGCCACCTATTAAGAATTGTAAAATAGCTGATGATTTTCAACCAGGGGAAAAAGTCCTGGTCCAGAATAAGTTCCCAATGTTGTGGGAGAGAGGGGAAATAGTAAAAGAATTGAAGTTTAGATCATACTTATTAAAAATTGTTAAAAAGTTGTACAGACGGAATTCATCTTTCATTAGGAAATGAAAGTGATGCGGGAAGCAACTGATCATGATAAATCCGATATTGTTGGGAATACTCCAACTCATTACATGACTATGATAATTTGAATAATGGGATGGAGGGTCTTCTGACAGTTACAATGATGCTGTTGCATGTGATGTTGCTGACAACAATTCTGATCCGATATCAATAATGTGACAGATTCTATGTGACTCGTTCGGGCCGTGCAGTGAAGAGACCTCAATTATTTGATGTGTAATTGATGAAGGAGATGTTAGGTTAAGTTTTAAGTTAGTCTTAGGGAAAACTCTATGGTCTAAAGGAGATAACCTAAAAAATAATGTTATGTTCTGTTGTTCTGCACTTCCGTGTAGAAAGTTATGAGTTAGATTGATGTGAAATAAATACTTATACAATGTATCTTGATTAATTTAAATGTCAAACAGAGAGTACTTTTGTGATGTCCCTACAAGGTCGCTGGGAGCTCTATATCTCCTCCAAATTGCCGCCTCAGGGATATTCCCAGAGAGCTCCCAAAGATATCCCTTGAGGAAATTCTCAAACTGCTCACATTGTGGGGATCAACGGGATATTCGCATAAAACTCCCATTGTAGGAGAAGTATGAGAACTTCCCAACAACCTACGCATTGTGATGAGCTTTCATTTGAATTGAAATAATTGCTGTTAGGGTAGCGGCTGGAGGGTTAGTGATATCAATAAAACTTAACTTGTTCGCAAAGATCCAAATTCGGCGTGTGAAAGTTATTGATGGAATACAGGGTCACGTATAATAAAACAGCCATGAAATTATTATTTTCTCCTATATAAGAAGAAAACTGATGATTTTTATGAAACTTTGACCAGCAGCAAAGTTGCACAAATAGAGTTAAAATCATATATAAAACAATATCCGTCGAAAAAAAGAAAGTGCTGGGCTAACTTCTTTCTAATTTCTTATTTTTTGGGTGAGATTAGCGGGAATTTGTGAAAATAACAACGGCACAACTTTGTCTGAGAGTGGCACAATTTTGAGTATGTTTCCTATGAAAAAAAACAATATTATATACGTTTTTTTCTTTATTTTCGTAGTTTGCAGGAAAACAGGAAAGATTTTCGTGAAAATATTTATGGATTAAAGCAGCGCAAATGTAGCACAAATTTTTTCATTCGTTTGAGAGGACAACAAACGAAAGTGCTGGGCTATCTATTATTATTAAATTTAGATTTAGAATTTTCAATCAGTCTAACCATTTTTAAAAGAGTCCTGGGCTGGTTCATTTTTTCGGTTTTCGAAATAACTCGAAAACCACTTGGAATTAGGATTAAAAATTATCGGCACAGAGCAACACAAACTTAGCCCAACAAAATTCCTTTCGAAAATCAAAAAGTACTGGGCCAACTTCACACACATCCAACCTGCCCCATAACCTGTTTCATTTCACTCCATACCTGGGACATTGTGGAAGAAAGGAAAAGGTTTACAGAATCAAAGATAAAAAGCTTTTAGTTTGATTATTGTTCTCTGTTTCACTGTGCAATTATTATGTTGAAGTACATTGTTGATTTCTATACTCATAAATTTTGAATAGAAAGAACACTGTTTTTTCATAAATGAAAATAACTTTTTGTACCAAAACTGTCCCTGTATAGAATGAATCGACATATTTGAAAATGTTTGTATTTTACTTGAGAATACAATCTGAACTATATGATTAGACAGGGTGTTTTAGGATAAGGTTCTTCAATTTCGGGATCCTAATCGTCAGATGAATTATGATATAAAGGTCATATATATATATGAACAATGGTTTTCTGACGCATTACTTCTGAGATATATGGTGTTGAAATTTGAAAACTTGGTTTTTCAGAAAAAAATACATCCTGGTAATGGGTTTCTTTAACTTTGTGTGGATTATCATATATCCTCTTATATAAGTTCTTAACTCAATTAGAAAAAATTTTATTTTATTTTTTATCTCAGAAAGAATTCGTCGAAAACCCATTCTCACTGTGAATTATGTGAAGTAAAAACTGATGATGATTTCAATTCGGGAAAAAAAGCATTGGGACGTACCACCATAATTATTTTCACAGTTTGAATAAATCAGCGTAGTACAGTAACTAATTCAACAGTAATATTCTGCTAACATTTTGCTTCAAACTTGATTTGTCCTTATTTCTTTTCACTTCGAACCTTCGGAATGTAGGTGACTTCCCACCAGTAACTTCGAAGTTATAAATTGAGAATCAACAATTGCATTTCAAATTCTTAACCTTTAAGTACTCGCGCTGGTGTAAAAAGTACACCAAATAAGCGCCAAAGTCTGCCATTGCCGGGAAATGTATTTTAGGGGGGGGGGGCGCCCCTATGCTTCGATCATTGTTTCAGCTAGATGTGGTGTTAGTACGGTTTAGATCGCTAGAATGGTAAGTGAGATATTCGCACATATTTGAGGTGGTGTACAGAATACACCACGCGAGCAGTTATGTAAGTATATGGAGTTTTTATTTTATTTTGCTAAAATTCAACTGATATGAAGTCTCCACGTAGGTCAATATAAATTGTAGATTATAGTTTGAATGAAACAAATTTTCCAGGCATCAATTTAAAGTGAAAAAAGTACTGAGCCAAGATGAATGGAGGCTCTGGCTCAGGTGATATTCGACACCGACTTGGAAGAAGAAGTTGGAGTGGATGATGTCGAATCTGATGAAGATAAACAAAAAATTTAGAAAAATGATTCTGAACAAGAAATGAGAGAACACGAAGATGATCAAGCTTCAGACGATGATGATGTGTTTCCCTAAGATTTAGTGGCACAAAAAGAAAATCAATTTATTGGCAAAGATAAAAACTTTGTTTGGTACAAAAGCTACCCCATCAGTAAATCCACAAAACCAAAAGGGAAAAATATAATAAAAATATTACCAGGACCAAAGCAATGCGCACGTGACATAACTGACGAAATAAGTGCTTTTTCGAAAATGTTCGATAATTCATGTCAATGTTACTTGATTGAATATTAGTTAGTTTTTTGTTTGAAATTCATGTTGATATTTAGAAATATATGTTAAGTTTCAATTGTGTTATGTTATTCAAATTCCTGATTCTCAGAAGAAAATAAACATAAATAGAAATATATACGAACATAATTTGCTACGGTGTACAAAGTACACCACGCGAGTAGTAGCGTGAAAAAAAAGTACGCGACTACTCAAAGGTTAAAGGTATATCTGGAATATTATGAATATTTGGTTGAAGCTTGTTCTTTTATACAAGTAAACCCTATTTGGATAATTTCCATCATCAGAGAAACATCGATATTAGTAACTTCAAATGTCTATAGAAATCTCGGATTAGATAGATATGAACGAAGCTCAGAACTTGTTCTACATTATGTATAGGTACATGAATGAAACAAATTCAATCAAACTTTCTAGACAATATTTTCATCACTACATGAAGACTACTCAAATTTACTCACACAAATAATGAACTTGACTGCTTATTTCAATCAGTAAAATTTGAGTATTGAAGTTGTATGTTTACTATTTTTACGAAAAAAACAGAGAATATGTCAGCATGTGTGTTTTCACCATCTAACACTACCTGAAAAAAACAATTGCACTGGTTTCAACTGAGGAAAATGATATTTATTTCGTAACATTCGTTGAATACCTACTTCTTTGTATTGGAAATATATTTGATGTATACTGAAAAACTGTCACTGCAATGCATCATTGGATTTTTTTCATAATATCATTAAACTCCTTTATTTCGTGGTTATTAGATTGTTAAAATTCAATCAAGATATGTCAAAAAATTTTACTGAAGATTAAGAGGTTATGTTAACAAACGTCATAGAACATAAAACTTTATATTTTAATTTGCCTATCTTCTTTCAAAACTCATAAATGATCAGACGAAGATGACAGACAACCGAGCTCTGGCTTGATGGCCAATCAGGTGGAAGGGGGCGTGGTTTTCGCGCCAGTGGAACTTCGCGGCAGTGGACCTTCGCGCCTGTGAATCTTCGCTGCAATGAATTTTCGCTCCAGTGCAAAGTTCCCATCGAATTGATAAGGGTTTATTTCACGATGAAAATTTTCAGCTTGCGTCGAATAGTTGCTTGCCTACTGTAGACGAAGCACTGGCAAATGGGAACTCCAGGTTGATCTGTCAAATCAATTTCCGTAGTGAACAAAGTCACAATTACCCCGATTGCCTTAATTTATGTGAAGGAAACGATCATAGTTGATTAAATTGAAGGAAACAATGACTAGTCAATGTGTAATGAGTACCTGATAGAAATAATTTTTTGAGTTATTTTATTTTTTGGGTAGAAAATTATATGTCAGAAAAACAATAACTATATATGTACCTACATACATATACATGTAGAATTGAATGAATTATTCACTCTGTAACGAAGCAGAATAATTTACCATTAATATTTGTATTCGTTCAATTGTAGTTGACGGAAAACGGGAATTTTTATCTCCGTGCTGAAGACATACAGCGGCCACGTGTGACCGGACAATGTGTCCAAAGGGTTTAAAATGCGGAATTCTCCGCGGAATGAATCATTTAATCAGAGTCGACATCGAGTTCTCGAAAAGTCAACAAGGATCTCGTAGTGCTCAAGTCAGTGACTAATCAGTGTTTAGTGTATTGTTTGTGATTGTGCATCTGCGCGTAAATGTGAATGACCAGTGTCTCATGACAAACGGAATGTCGATTGACGCTCCCAGGAGCGAGTTCCCAATGAAACATACAAGACTTGAAGCGGAGGATGCCGCTAATAAACTGATCGAACATTATTCAGTGAACCCTGATCTAATTGCCGAACTCGTCAAATTGCTCGCCGCGAAAATCGGACTTGCAGTATCAAAGACAAGTGAAATTCGTCAAGACAGTGAGTTCTCTGAAGTGACCGAAAAGAAGAGAATATCGAAAATCACCGGTAAAGAAACAGTGAAAAGAACACAGTGAATGTGAGAAACAGCTTCAGCGTCCTGTCTGAAGATGAACGCGACAATTCAGATAGTGAGTGCGATCCGAGTCAAGCAGAAGACTCGCACCCGAAATTGATGCTCACTAATCAAAACGTAGGAACGCCCACCACGACGAATTTCCTCGATTACCTTCCACATCTAACAAAATAGAGTTTCCTCCAACCGAAAAAAAGCGGAGCTATCTCCATATCAACCCTGAAACCGAAAATGACCACAGAAAACTGACCAGAGGATTAGGGGAGCATGGCCAGGAATTTACAACTAACCACGTCATCAAACAATGCCATCGATACCAACACTATGGATACACCCAGTCTACCTGCTGAGTCAATCCCAGATGCGTCAAGTGCGGAAATTATCACTGGTCATTCTAATTCCAGAAACCGAAAACAACCGACTCAAAATGTGCAAACTTCAAGCAAAACCACCCCGCGAATTACAGGGGATGCAAATACTACCCAGGAAACAAGCCCAGCAGTACCCAGCAAGAACAAAGAAGTTTTCAATCCAATCAAAGAAAAGAAGGTGTGTCCTACGCCGAAACTACAGCTCCAAAGGCTTGAAGTACAGAAAAAGGAACCAACAAATATCAAGTCTATGCTTACTCAAGTGATGTCACTCCCAAAGCTATCTTACATCGAAATATATGGGAAACCACACTCACTGAAAATATTATTATGGAATGCAAACTCCCTGACAAATAAAATACTCGAGCTGAGGGACTATGTCGCCGAATAAATCTTCGACATCATTTTGTTTAGTGAAACATGACTGAAACTACAGGACTCTTTCACGATGCCAAACTACAGAGTTTACATAAGCGACCAACTTACTGGTAGAAATGGAGGTGTCGCCATTTTAGTCAATAAAAAAATTGAGTAACTGAAAACCTCGAAAATACTGTAGTCAATTAATAGCCACGTGGCCAATCAGAGCACAATTACTTCAATCTCGGCGTATAACTCACCGAGCAAACCAATTCTAGAAACTGACCTAGATCAATTTTTTTCGTTTTCCAACCAAATAATTCCAAAAGCAACCGGTGGAACTCAATGGTAAATCTGCCCCCGCGGCATTTTCGATTCATATTGGGGGGAATCGATCAGTCATTGAAGGAAAATAATTCTGCCAACTTTTCAGCTTTTTACCTGTCGCCATTTTGAGATTTCTGTGAAAAACACTTTTTCGTTTTTATTTTTTTTTCTCTTGTGATATCCAAAATTTTCGAATGGTGATTTTTTCTGTTGATTCTTTGCTATTAGAGGGATATACGTATAATTTTTTTAATGAATTTCAGGTGAAAAATCTATTTTTAGAAAAAAAATTAAAATTAAGTTTTTGTCTTTTGTTTTTCGGTGTTCTTAAAAAGTGTCCACCGCCATTTTTTGACATGAAATGTCTTCTTTGGCCCTTTATACCCTGGAATTTTTTCACATTTTTAAAATTGGTGGAACATTTTGAAAAAAATTAAAACTCTTTGAATTTTAGGATTCAACAGATATAGGTACATCAAATTTTGGAGCCGTTGTATTCATATTGGCTTCCTGAACAATATAAGTGAAAAAACCATTGGCGATCTGTCTTAGTTTGGGAGATATGGGCCCCCAAATTCCGAAAAATATTTCAACTGAAAGTCACTTTTCTCTCTACAGAAACACTGGATTACCGCTTTATTGAGTTCAAAGCCTCTCTGAACATTTTAAAATGAAGATTTGATACATTTCATTCCAGATATATTCGATATTTATTGCAAAAACATTGGAAAAATTCGAGAGAAAGCCCGCCGTTTCTTATAGTAAGTATGGCACTACCGCGTCTTTCAGCGAGTGCCATTAGGAAATGATAGCGGGATTTACCGGTATGCATCCTGTCATATTCGCGCGAAATAATTCGCGGTAGTGCCAAACTTACCATAAGAAACGGCGGGCTTTCCCTCGAATTTGTTCGATGTTTTTGCAATAATTATTGAATATATCTGAAATAAAATGAATAAAATCTTGATGTTAAAATGTTCAGAGAGGCTTTGAACTTAATAAAGCGGTAATTCAGTGTTCTCTAGTGAGAAAAGTGACTTTCAGGTGAAATATTTTTTCAGACTTTGGGAGCCAATATCTCCCAAACTAAGACAGATCGCCAATTGTTTTCTTCACTTATATTGTTCAGGGAGCCAATATAAATACAACGGCACTAAAATTTGATGTACCTATATCTGTTGAATCCTAAAATTCAAACAGTTTTGATTTTTTTCAAAATAGTCCACTAATTTTAAAACTGTGAAAAAATTCCAGGGTATAAAGGGCCAAAGAAGAAATTTTATGTCAAAAAATGGCGGTGGACACTTTTTAACCCAACACCAGCCAACGTCCCTTTTTTGGGACGCTCCATTTTTTTTTGTTTTTGTCCAAATAGATCTTTATTATAATTCATTCCCTTTCAGCCATCGTCCCAAAAATGGGACGCCAATTTTTTGCGGATTGGGAAATTTTTTTTCAAAATTTTAGTAAATATTTCATAAGAGAACGCTCAAAATCAGTTTATCAAAAAAAAATACTCGTTTCAATTATATTTGAGTTCTGGCTAGTATTGGGTTGAGAACACAAAAAACAAATGACAAAAACTTTGTTTTTTTTTAAAATGAGGTTTTTCAGCTGAAATTCGTGAAAAATTATACGTCTATTTCTTTAATAGCAAAGAATAAACAGAAAAAATCACCATTCAAAAATTTTGGATATCACAAGAGAAAAAAATAAAAACGAAAAAAGTGTTTTTCATAGAAATCTCAAAAATGGCGACAGATAAAAAGCTAATCGATCCCCTCAATATGAATCGAAAAGGCCGCGGGGGCAGATTTACCATTGAAACCCGGCTATACCCTTTGGTATGGTGATAGATGATAACCTAGAAATGGTCATAGGCTATAAATAATCACGCCATCGTTCTTTGGGGGTAGGCAGTAGGTAGATAACTGAGTATGATTCTGTGCTTAAACAGTGGTTATACGAGGGTATTATAGAGGTAGTTCAGAATGATGAGGAAAAGAAGGGATTTTTTTTGCCACATAGACCGGTTATCAAAGAAAATAGTTTAACGACTAAAATCGGACCAGTTTTTGACGGATCAGCAAAAGAAATTATTCGGGTTAGTCTTAATTCTTGTTTGGAGAAAGGTCTAAATTTGATAGAGTTAATCCCTTCTATTTTGTATAATTTCAGATTCTGTAAGATTGGTGTTATAGCTGATATAAATAAAGCTTTTTTGCAGATAAGCTTTCATCTCGCGAACAGGGATTTTTTAAAATTTGTTTGGTGGAGGGATACTGTTGGCGGTGAGGTTATTAATTACTGTCATTGTAGGTTAGTATTCGGTCTGAAGACTAGTCCTTTTTTATTGGGGGCAACAATAGGCCACCATCTTGAAACTATAAAAGGAGATTTTGACGAATTCCTCATTGAAATCCTGAAAAATTTATTTTATGTGGAGAACTTAATTGCTAGTGTAAGCTCACAAAAGAAACTGGAATTATTTTTTGCTGGTTTAAATGCTATAATGGAAAAGAGGAAATTTCGTTTGGGCCCATGGGCTCATACCATTATTGAAAACTCAGTTTCGGAATTCAAACTAAGTGATGAGTTAAGTGAGGTACAGTCTTTACTAGGCATGATATGGGATCTTCTTCTTCGCGCTGTGCCTTTCCGGCCGAACTGAGGCCTAGTGGCCCAATGTTCACCCGCATCGTTCTATAGAGACTCAGCTCCTCAGACACAAATACAGAAATGTCTAGAGTCTGCCAGAAGTGGTCCCTCTCACCATAGGAATAGTAGGTGTCGGATTTCCTAGGTGTGTTTAAATTAACTCAGTTAGGTTACCACAGTTGAACAAAATGTGTTGAAATATTATCAAAAATTAATTTGATTTGTAATGTAACGCCATATGTGAGATAATCTGTGAAACCATCACTTGTCATTGTTAGTTAGTTGTCAACTTGAATAAAGGTTCCGTTCAGTCTTTGGCGAGATAGCAATTCTAACGGTTGTCTGATTCCACCCGATCCCGATCCTCGATTTACAATAGGTTATGGGCCCAGGACGAGAAAAGTGAAAATAAAAAGATAGTTCCGTGTTGCTACGCAGATATAGACTGAGAGTGTTAGTTAACCTTATTACTAAATAAGGGGAAAATTATTTTGATTGAACAGTACAGTTGTGCAGGAGTGAAAACCAATATGGCCGTAAATTATCTTGCGAGTGTCCCGAAGTTGACCGGTTGTGATAATTATGAAGAATGGTCTTATGCCATGGAGAACGTTCTAGTGCTGGAAGTATTAAGTAAATACATTGAATCTACAGTAACTGCAGAAACCGAAGCGGCGTCAATAGCTAAGACAAGGGCCAAAATTGTGCTATCTCTGGATTCTTCGTTGTACGTTCATGTGAGGGATCTTACAACTGCGAAGGAAGTTTGGGATACACTAAAAGAGCTTTACGAAAACAAAGGAGTTACAAGAAAAATTGGTTTACTCAGGGCATTGATTAATCTGAGACTTGACAACTGTTCATCTATGCAAGAATATGTGAATAGTGTAATAATTGAAACATCGCAGAAGCTTGCCAGGACGGATCTTGAACTCGATTCGACGTTGGTTGGCAGTTTGCTTTTGGCGGGGTTGCCAGAACGCTTTACCCCTATGGTGATGGCCTTGGAACATGGCCGAATCGACATTACCACTGAAGCAATCAAGACTAAACTTCTTGATATGCAGGAAGATGGCAGCACTCAAACCAACTCGACAGGTGGCGCTTTTGCGAGTAGATCGAATCAACCATGGAAATGTCAAAGTCAACCGAAAGGTGGCCGTCATTTTGACAACAAAAACGTGAAAAACAAGGACAAAAGTGAAATAATATGATACAGGTGTAAACATCCGGGTCATTATATGTCAAAATGTCTTAGAAACAATCAGAATCAGAATAGAGGCGAAGATAACTCCAAAAGTGCTTTCACAGCAGTTTTTCTTAGTAAGGATTTTAATAATGAGGATTGGTACCTCGATTCTGGCGCTAGTGTGCACTTGAATTGCAGGCAGGATTGGCTAACTAATAAAATGGAACCACTGATACGAGAAATTACAGTAGCAGATAAAACAAAAATTCCAGTTGAAAATTGTGGAATGGTTGAACTCACTACCAAGGTTGGAAATGTTGAATTCAAAGTGAATGTACAGTGAGTGCACTATGTTCCTCAACTAACTACGAATTTGTTAAGTGTTAGTGAACTTGTAACGAAGCAAAATAATTTCTATCGTTATTTGGTTTCGTTCAATTGAAGTTGACGGAAATCGGGAATTTTATCTCCGCGCTGAAGATGTACGGCAAATTAGATCGCGATTTCTCGATACCGCACACATGGGGCGGAGTCAACTGTTACCGGCCACACGTGTCCGAAAGGTTTAAAATGCGGGATTTTCCGCTGAATAGGTCAGTCAAATTAAAATCAACGTCCTGACCACTACTCCAGAAGTACTAGCCGACCAGTCCGTCCAGAAGTAAGTGCCACCAGAGGGTTCTGCAGGGGCAAGTTCAGTTTAGGTATGATTGTTTTTATTCTTATTTGCTGGCTTTGATATTTATAATGTATTTCTCCTGTTGTATTTTCCTGTCCTTCCGCCGCTCGAATTTCAGGGGGTTGTGTAGTAGCTTGAAACGGCCTGCATGACACCCTGAAATTCTGAACCTGCAAGAGGTTGTATGTTAGCTTGAAACGGCCCATACACCGTCTTGTTATGCCCTTCTGGCATCATTCGAACCCCCGGAGGTTGTGTAGTAGCTTGAAACGGCCTGCATGACATCCCGGAGTTCTGATGTGCAAGAACGCGTATGTTAGCTTGAAACGGCCCATATGCAGTCTTGTAAATGCCTCCCTTTATCCTCCCCCACCGTGTGCCGCTCCGGAATATCGAGGTGCATGCCCTAGCTTCAAAGGCGTGCATGGGCCTCGTGGTTCAGAGCACTAGGGTGGGTATATGCTAGCTTGAAACGGCGCATATGCTTTCCCTGGTACCGCACTAATTTCCTTTACCACCTGTCCGTAAAACCGATTGTTGTTAATATAGCCTGTAGATGTGAACCGAGGTTTGCCAGTAAATAAGGATGTCATTTTTGGGAATGATGCGATGGCAACGCAATTTGGTAGAGACGGGAGTACGTCACAAAATGGCACCCGAGCAGGGACCGTTGTTTGAAGACGTTGCAAGGACAGGACGAGGAAATGGACCGTTGTTGGTGTACCATTGTTGGAGGGATGTTGCCGAATTCATCGAGACGTTACCATGACAGGGTGAGAGAGAGGAGAGCCATGTTGGAGTAAGGAACCCCGTGTGAGAATACCACCGCAGCCATAATACAGGACGAGTACAAAAAGCCACAAGCGTAGTGAGTATAAACCATTACCGACCGACCTTATCTTTTACCGACCGACCGTATTTCTTACCGACCGACCGTATTTCTTACCGACCGACTGTATTTCCTACCGACGACCAAACCCTTTACCGCCCGAAACCCCGTTTACCGCCCCAAATACCGTATGTTGATAGATACTGACTGATCACCAAACCACTTCGTGATGAACCCCAGGAGATGCTTTTCAACCGATTCAAGGAATTTGATGGAGAAACTTGAAGAATGTCTAAATGGTGACAGTGGCGAGAGACTGCATACCGGAATTATTATGAGGATCGAGAATACTAGTTCGAGGATCCTGTCACACTTCGTATTCCTGATATATTCCGCCAAAGGGGAGTCTGCCTGGGATGGTAAGACGTTTGTCGTGGCTTCACTGGGTACCGGATTTTGTTTTAGTGAGCATGACGTTGGAGGGGGTCCGAGCCCTTCCTAAATGCCTTCTGGATATTAGGGGTATGGATATACGAAGCAACTTGGCAGACCGAAGGGGACCGTATTGATCCAGCATCATTGCAGTATTGAGCCGACTTCGATGGAATATCGAAAACTGTCAAAGTTCTTGGAAGAAGGTTGACACTTGTTTGACCGAATCCGAAAACGTTAGTGGACCGTGAACTGTAGGGAAGCAGTTAGATTATTTTGGAAGAAGGGTCAACGTCAGATGCCAGCGACCAAGAACACCGACAAACTTCAAGTACCGAATAGTCCGAATCCGATAATTTGCAGCGTCAAACTAATTATGTAAAAAGGGACACCGAAACTGTACCGCATACCGTTAACAGCGATCTACGTACCAGTTGGATTTACCAGTTGGCAAAGGAGGAAGTTTCATTTATACCGAAAAGAAACCGTCGAGGAAAAGCGACAAAAGGTTATTCAGGTTCATCGGGAGTGGTCAGTCTCCGCCTAATCCGCCAGCCCAGCTGATACCGCACAGTTCCATTGAAACCGAACGTACCTATCCGCACCCAGAAACCTTTCAAAACCGTACCGACCGATCGTAAAATTTGCAGGAATTATATTATTATGTCGAAATGTAAATTTTTTGTCGTAGAACCTGAAGGTGTTCTGTTGTGACAGGGGGATGAAGCGGGAACACCATCTTCCTAGAGCTATCGACGATTTCATAACTAGAGCCGGCCCCCAAATTTTCCGTATACCGAATAAATTCACCAGTGTCAATGTTTTACCCGAGGAGAGAGGAAGATTGATCGAATCAGGTTCACATGAAAGATGACCCGAAATATTTTGTTCTTATGTTACAGCAATGCCGAAAGCCCGCAAAAGCGTCATAAATGGGAGACCTAGGACGCCTCCGTTCCGTAAGCCGAAACCATGCCTGCCGCCTCCGCCACCGACCCCAACACCTGGCACAGGGATCCGTTCTACCAAGCCGCTGAAAATGGCTACACTACCGAGGCCGCTGACCTCGCCAATTTCTCAGTTAGTCGGAGTGGGGGTGAGGCCAATAAGTCCCCTGCCGGCGACGCCACCGCCGCCACCGACACGGGAAGAGTTGATAGAAGAATTCGGCAGAATGATTGCCGCCATACCACCCGGGTCCAGCAACTGGACCCCCATGATACGATCGTTGGCCAGATTCCTACGACCCAAGGACTGGCCACACGACAAATATTACCGGATAAAGGTACCCACGGCTTCCGGCTCCCGCTGGGTCCGAATTCCTCCGGAAGTGTGAATACCACTAGTATACTATACGTTGTTTTTGTTTATTATTATAGAGATGTTTTTCCGTTATACCGTTTGTTGCTTTTCCCACCCCATTTGCCTTTTTGCAGCCGGGCTATTTTTCTCTCCGTAGGGTGGCTTAAGCATATTAACTCCGCCGTTAATTTCCTTTGTTTAATGCATGTTTCAGGGAGAATGGATGCCGAAAATTTCGTGTTGGTGCTCCACGAGGATGTGGAGATTTCCGAGGAGGTACCGCCCAGGCCGCCTGTAGCGCAGGGTTCACCCCCGGACAACTACCGTCGCCCGAAAAAGAAGATGACACCGTGGCTGATACTGAGGATACCGCCTCGAAGACTAAGTCCTCCAGGCCCACATCTTCCAGAACCAGAAGTACCCTAGATGAACAGGTACCGATTTATCTACCAGTCGGGGACTATGAATTATGCTGGCGATGTGGGTACCCTGGCCACGACCGCCGCAGATGTACCGCCCAATTCCGCCTGTTCTGCTCCCGGTGTGGACGAGTGGGAATTCGATCCGACCTGTGCAAGTGCCGTCCGACACCTCCGATCAAGCCGCCAATGAAGATTGAGTGGAAAACGGTGTCCCGCGGTGTGCAGTGCGACTTGTTACGAGTGACCGCGGCCGGACTTCCGATATGGAATACAGAACATTAAAATATTACCGTCTTATGTCTTTATTATTAAAATGCATCTTTACCATTTGTTTTGTTGTTTCAGAACCATAAACAGAAAGAAAAGAGAAAGCTTAGCTTCCTCTTTTCTACCCGAAGAAGGAGGGGGATGTAACGAAGCAAAATAATTTCTATCATTATTTGGTTTCGTTCAATTGAAGTTGACGGAAATCGGGAATTTTTATCTCCGCGCTGAAGATGTACGGCAAATTAGATCGCGATTTCTCGATACCGCACACGTGGGGCGGAGTCAACTGTTACCGGCCACACGTGTCCGAAAGGTTTAAAATGCGGGATTTTCCGCTGAATAGGTCAGTCGAATTGAAATCAACGTCCTGACCACTACTCCAGAAGTACTAGCCGACCAGTCCGTCCAGAAGTAAGTGCCACCAGTGGGTTCTGCAGGGGCAAGTTCAGTTTAGGTATGATTGTTTTTATTCTTATTTGCTGGCTCTGATATTTATAATGTATTTCTCCTGTTGTATTTTCCTGTCCTTCCGCCGCACGAATTTCAGGGGGTTGTGTAGTAGTTTGAAACGGCCTGCATGACACCCTGAAATTCTGAACCTGCAAGAGGTTGTATGTTAGCTTGAAACGGCCCATACACCGTCTTGTTATGCCCTTCTGGCATCATTCGAACCCCGGAGGTTGTGTAGTAGCTTGAAACGGCCTGCATGACATCCCAGAGTTCTGATGTGCAAGAACGCGTATGTTAGCTTGAAACGGTCCATATGCAGTCTTGTAAATGCCTCCCTTTATACTCCCCCACCGTGTGCCGCTCCGGAATATCGAGGTGCATGCCCTAGCTGCATGGGCCTCGTGGTTCAGAGCACTAGGGTGGGTATATGCTAGCTTGAAACGGCGCATATGCTTTCCCTGGTACCGCACTAATTTCCTTTTACCGCCTATCGGTAAAACCGATTGTTGTTAATATAGCCTGTAGATGTGAACCGAGGTATGCCAGTAAATAAGGATGTCATTTTTGGGAATTGTTTGTTAGGAACTTGCTCATATTAGAACCTTCGTTCCGTACCGTTACTTACTAGTGCTTGATAAATTTTCCGCTTGCACTCTCATTCGACTATCTCTACCGCTTTTTAATACCGCTTGTATGTATTCTATTGCTTATTTTTCTGGGAGCTCTCACCGCCGACATAATGCTGCATGTTACATCCCGCTTCAACCTTCTCACCGCCCGCTCACCCTCTTTCCTCACATTGTATTTATTATATCATGGTGTATTTTATGACTGCCGTTATTTACCGTTTACCGAATAAAGATGTTATTATAATTATGTGTTTTCTTTTCCTAAGGAATATTTGAGTATTTTTCAGAGTTAGGGAATATGCGAAGTTTGCTGTGAAGGTAAGCAAACACGTCAGCCTTTCAGAATTAATGGTAATAGGGCAACAGAATTGTTAAAGTTGGTTCACAGTGATGTTGCAGGACCCATGGAGACTGCTTCCATTGGCGGATCCAAATATTATGTTCAATTTCAGGATGATTCCAGTAGAATGTGTTTTGTATACTTTATGAAGACAAATAATGAAACCTTTAGAAAGTTCAAGGAGTTTCAATGTTTAGTTGAGAAGCAACTGAACAAGAAGATCAGAATCCTGCGCACACACAATGGCGGTGAATATGAAAGTACTGAATTCAAACAATGTTTAAAAAATCAGGGTAGAGTCCAACAAACCTCTAATGCTTATACCCCAGAACAAAATGGTTGTGCTGAAAGAATGAATCGTTCCTTAGTAGAGAAAGCCAGGTGTTTATTGTATGAAGCAGGTTTGGATAAACGCTTCTGGGCAGAAGCGATAAACACAGCTTGCTATATAAGAAACAGTTCAGCTGTGGCAAATGTGCCTAAAACACCATATAAAATTTTCTACAAACAAAAACCTGACTTGAGTCATGTTAGGGTTTTCGGAAGCACTGCCATGACCCACATACCAAAAGAAAAAAGGAGAAGGTGGGATAATGTTACAAGTTCAAATTTGGCGCCTTGTATCATCAAACTGTCAATATTGTGTGCACACAATGTAGAACTAAGTACGTTCTTTATTCTACAACTCTATGATATGAAAAATGTAACCTAGAACAAGTGTCTGTCAATTAATGAATTAATGTTCTGTGAACAATATAACCTAAACGATTGATCCAAGTGTGTATGTAAAACTACTAGGTATATAGAAATAAAGTAATTATATTATTTCTTCGAAATCGCCGTTTCATTTCATCAGGTTATGAGCCTCAGATATTGAAAAAGTGATAGATTCAGTGAGTAGTTTTGTAGTTTTATCGTTATTATCGTATATAACCTAACCCTGCATATTATCCACGCATCAATATCTTGGAAGGAAATCATGGGTTCTAGCAATAATATGACCCTGATAGAAAGATTGACCGGCAGAGATAATTTTGCAAGCTGGAAGTTCGCAGTCCAGACCTACTTGGAACATGAGGAACTATGGGAATGTATAGCAAGCACCGGCGTGCAGATGCAAAGAAAGACGTGAAAGCAAAGTCAAAAATCATTCTTTTGGTGGATCCGGTAAACTAAATTCACGTTCAAGAAGCCAAAACTGCGAAGGAGGTGTGGAATAACCTTTTTAGAGCGTTCGATAACTCTGGCTTAACACGACGAGTTGGATTGCTTCGAGACCTCATCACGACAACTCTTGAAAATTGTCAAAATATTGAAGAATACATAAATAGGATTATGAGTACAGTGCACAAGCTTCGTAACATTGGGTTCAAAGTCGACGATGAGTGGCGAGGAACATTGTTACTTGCTGGACTCCCAGAACAGTACAGGCCCATGATCATGGCAATAGAAAGCTCCGGTGTCGCAATTACAGCAGATTTAATTAAAACAAAGTTGTTACAAGAAGTCAAAAATCAAGATCCGAGTGTATTCTTCGTGAACAAGAGCAAGAATGGTAAGCAATCTTTCAAACAGAATAGACAAACGAAAGGACCACGATGTTACTCGTGTAACAAATATGGACATATTAGTAAAGACTGTAAAGTGAAGAATAACAAGAAACAAAGTGATAACTCTTTTGTAGCAGTTTTTTCAGCCACATGCAACAATGATTTTGAATGGTATATCGACTCAGGTGCGGCAATGCATATGACGATGAATAAGACTTGGCTTTATGATGAGATTCCACCTCCAATCAAAACCATCCGTGTAGCTAATAACAAAGAGTTGCGAGTTGAGTCCTGTGGTAAGGTGAACCTTCATGTTAAAAATGAAAATGGATCTACAAGCAGAATACAGCGATTAGGTCATCTCAACTACAATGACATGAAGAAATTGAAAGATCACACCGAAGGAGTGAATATATCTCAGAGCAGCGAGCTGACCTGCATCCCATGTATTATTAGTATTTTATTACATTTACTGATGATTTTTCAAGGAGAGTGTGTGTTTTTACTATGAAATCAAAGTCAGAATGTTTGGAAAAATTTAAGGACTATAAATTGCTTGTTGAAAACGAACTTAATACTAAAATCCAAACATTACGTACTGATAATGGAACTGAGTACATAAATAAGAATTTTACTGATTATTTGAGGTCACATGGAATTCGACATCAAACATCAACTCCATACACTCCACAACAAAATGGTCTTTCCGAGCGTACGAACAGAACTTTACTTGAAAAGGCCAGATGTATGTTTATAAATGCTAAGTTACAGAAAAACCTGTGGGCTGAAGCAATCAGAACTGCAGCATACATTACCAATCGTTCACCGACGCGAGCTTTGGACTACAAAACACCAGAGGAGATTTGGAATGGCCGTAAACCTGACTTGGGTCACATGGGGATTTTTGGATGTGAAGTGATGATGCACATACCTAAAGAAAAATTTAAAAAATGGGACTCAAAGTCACGTAAGTTGATCTTTGTTGGATACTGTGAGGATACTTAAGGATATAGACTGCTTGATTCTAAAACAAGGACAGTAACGAAGAGTAGAGATGTTGTGTTTCTAGAAAATTCTATCAAGAGAGAAACAGTACCAGTTTCCTTATCTAAAAGTTAACAACAACGTGCAAGTACAAATAGTCTGTCTGAAAGTTTTGACAGTAGTATAGACCTGTCTACTGACACAACAGTAGAAATGACTAATGATGATGATGACGATGAATTTGTGCCTCAGACGTCAATAGAAATGCCTGAGACAATTAGTATGAAACTTCGTCCTCGTAACAGACCAAATCAAACTATGGAACCTAAGTCCTATCTATGTATGGTCGATGTACCACAGATATATGAGGATGCACTTTCTTCCAAGGACTCTGAGAAGTGGATGAAGTCAATTGAAGAAGAATTAAAGGCTCATGAGGATAATGGTACTTGGGAACTGGTGAACAAACCAGACAATGTGAAGCTATTAGACTGTAAATGGGTGTTTCGTGTGAAAAATGAACCAACAGGACCCAGATACAAATCCAGACTCTGTGCCAAAGACTACGCCCAAAAGTGTGGTATAGACTACAAAGAAACATTTTCTCCGACCGTCAGGTATGATTCCATTCGCTTATTATTGTCCATTGCAGCTGAAAAACGAATGACTCTAATACAATTTGATATAAAAACCGCTTTCCTGTATGGCGATCTGCAGGAACAAATATATATGAAACCTCCTGAAGGACTCAATGTTGAGGGTAATATAGCTTGCAAGCTTGTTAAATCATTATATGGTTTGAAGCAAGCTCCACGCTGCTGGAATGCTAAGTTCAACTCAGTTCTTAACAAATATGGCTTTGTGAACAGTCATGCAGATAGATGTGTGTATATTAGTACTAATAGAGAGGTCAAGGTATATCTTTTGCTTTATGTTGACGATGGCCTTTTGTGTTCTACAAGTTCAACAATTATTACTGAAGTCCTGAGTGATCTTTAGAATGGATTTGATGTCAAGATTTGCAATAACTCAAACTTCACTGGAGTACAGATCGAACAGTGTGAGGATCACATATTCATACACCAGAGAAAAATATTGAGGAATTGCTGTCAAAATTTGATTTGGAAAATACTAATCCTAATAGTATACCAGCTGATCCACATGTTACACTGCAGAAAACTACAGTTCTGGAAAATGAGAAGTATTTACCTTATAGAGAAGCAGTTGGTTCACTAATGTTCGCTGCTATAGTCACTAGGCCAGACATAATGTATGCAGTGAGTACTGTTAGCCGCTTCCTGAACAACTATGACCAAAGCCACTGGAATGCTGTCAAGCGTATATTCAAATATTTGAAGGGTACAATGTGTTTCGGACTCTGTTTCAGGTCAAATCAAAATAATAGTCTGGAATCCTATTGTGACGCTGACTATGCCAATGATCCTGTTACAAGGCGTTCAACAACTGGATACGTCTTCATGAAAAATGGGGCTGCTGTGACATGGAACTAAGTACGTTCCTTATTCTACAACTCTATGATATGAAAAATGTAACCTAGAACAAGTGTCTGTCAATTAATGAATTAATGTTCTATGAACAATATAACCTAACCGATTGATCCAAGTGTGTATGTAAAACTACTATATAGAAATAAAGTAATTATAATATATTATTTCTTCGAAATCTCCGTTTCATTTCATCAGATAAAAAGTCAGAAAAATCAATTTTTGTGGGTTTTTCAGAAACTCCAAAGGAATACAGGCTGTACAATCCAAGAACTGGCAAAGTACACACCAGCAGAGATGTCGTCATTTTTGAAAAGCATGTCACAATCCAGAAGGGGAGATTTCAGTTTTATTGGGGGACCAGAGCACACTACAGGAATCTGAAGAGAGTGCAGAAATCGAGACCAATTTTGAAACTAATACAAGTGATGAAGAATACATTACTCGTGGTGCAGTCATTTCAAATGAACCCATCAAAAGGTCTAATAGTGAAAGAGTGTCGAAGAATTATGTTGGTTATGTTACCTACATGTGCTCTAATATTAACTCTGATGACCTTGTTGTCGAAGATACACCATTGAAGGCGTCGGACGCTCTGTCAAGACCAGATGGTGAACAGCACTCAAATAGTGTAGTGGGTAAATAAAATAAATTGCGACAGTGAAAATAACAAAACGTATCGTGCAAGACTAGTGGGCGGCAAAAGGCTTTGCACAAAAAGAAGGCATAGATTATGAAGAGACATTTGCTCCTGTTGTTCGTTTCAGTACATTAGACTCTCGATCATGGAATAATCGAATAGACAGTTTTCTGCAAAATTTTGGTTATGTAAAATCTAAATATGAACCTTGTATTTATATTAAACAATGAAATGATTCAATCACAATAATTGCTTTGTACGTTGATGATTTCTTCATAGTCAGCAATGATACTGAAAGCTTGGGTTCGTTAAAAAAAAATTGAGATCAGAAGTTAAAATGAAAGACTTAGGTAGGGCTAAAGAGTGTTTAGGAGCTTGAATCAGGTTTGCTAAGAATAAAATCAGTTTGGATCAAGGACAATATATAGATCTGATTTTAAAGCGGTTTAATATGACAAATTGTAAAAGTGTTAGTACTCCTATTATACAAAAGTTCAGGATACCACAAAATGTAGCAAGGATGTACCTTATCAAAGACTTATAGGTAGTCTTATGTATTTGGTTGTATTAAGAAAGCCTGATTTGGGATACACTGTTAGCTACTTGTCTCAATTTAATAATTGTTATGAGCAACACCATTGGAATTCTGCTAAACGTGTCCTTAGATACTTGCAAGGGACTAAAAATCTTTGTTTAGTATTTTCCAGAGATGACAAGCCTCTAATTGGATTTGTGGATGCTGATTGGGCATCGGATAGGACTGATAGGAAATCCTACACTGGTTATGTGTTCAAGCTGTCCGAAGGGTCGATTTCCTGTAAGTGTAAGAAGCAAAGTACGGTAGCACTCTCAAGTACCGAAGCGGAGTATATGGCATTGAGCGTGGCTACTTAAGAGGCTGTTCACCTACGAAACCTACTTGGAGAGCTCACAGGCAGAATGAATTGTGTAAAAATCTTTAATGACAATCAGTCAGCTCTAAAATTGTTTGCAAACCCTGTATTTCACGAAAGGACAAAGCATAAAGACGTCAGATTTCACTTTGTAAGAGAAATTGTATCTGAGAATATCATAGAAATTGAAAATTGATTTGCAAACATCTGATATGACAGGAGATATTCTTACGAAAGGATTAAGTAGTATTAAGCATTCTAAGTTTGTTAAGGACTTAGGTTTAAAAGGTCAAAACGCTTAGTTTAGTTTATTTGTTAATTTTCGATAAGTGGGGGTGTTGAAATATCATCGAAAATTAATTTGATTTGTAATGTAACGCCATATGTGAGATAATATGTGAAACCATCACTTGTCATTGTTAGTTAGTTGTCAACTTAAATAAATGTTCCTTTCAGTCGTTGGCGAGATAGCAATTCTAACGGTTGTCTGATTCCACCCGATCCCGATCCTCGATTTACAATAAAATATGCTCAACCGTTTCATCAGTGCTCCTACACCACTGGCATAGGGAGCAGCTCGTCAATCCCATTCTCTTCAAATGTTTGTTAAACAGGTGACCAGTCAATGCACCAGTCACCAGACCGAGTTGTTTCCTCAGGTCGCGAGGACGGTCTCTCAATGAGAATCCTCGATCACCTCAGTCCCACCCCCGCGCTCCATTCCGAGGAAAATCCTCTGTTCAGCCAGCTCCTGAAGAAGCTTCTGATATGGGATATACGTTCAGACTTATTGTATTGCGATGTTAAGGATATTACACTCCCTGAAAGCACAGTTCGCACAAAGGGAGTTATGTTGTCCATTGCACAAAAGATATTTGATCCTATTAGGATAACCAGTACGACTGCTTTGCTGCCTAAAATATTGTAACAGGAAGCATGGTCATTGAATTTAGGTTGGGATGAAGAGTTACCAAAGGAAATAAGAAAAGAGTTGGACTCATGGCTCGAGAAGTTGCATTTCCGTAAATTCTGCAAAGTTCCTAGATATGTATTTCAGTCGCCTCCTGTAAGCTTCACGATCCATGCTTTTAGTGATGTCAGTAAAAAGGCTTATGCTGGTTGTGTCTTTATTCGTGCGATTACGAGTGAGGGTGTCAAAGTACAGCTACTTCAAGCCAAGTCTGGAGTGTCACCTTTGAAACCTATTTCGATTCCACGATTTGAGTTGTTAGCTGCTGTCATTGCAGGCAGATTGGTTCAGACTATTTTGAAGAATCCTAAGTTTTCTGAAGTTCGGGTCTTTTATTGGACGGACAACAAGGTATTCTTGGGGTGGTAAGCCTGCAATAAGGGTTTAAATACATTCGTTTCGAATAGACTAGGGGAGATTCTTCTTCTCCATCTAGAGGATGTAATGCCTTAAATCTATTGAAGTCAAAGTGGTGGAAAGGTCCTTCGTGGTTGATTAATGATGAAAAGTTGAGGCCCAGGGGAAAGCGTAAATTTTGAAACGTAGACCTTGGGAAAAGCCGGTCTCAAGGCAATGAAAAGCCCGCGACCACACTCAGTGAAAAAGGGAGTGAGTTATATCTGATGGAATGTAATGGGCGCCAGGTAGACTTATGCCTGCCTACTCAAGGTATATGAACTGCTTTTTCCTCCACCAGAGTAACAGTTAATAAAAATCCCTCAAAAATTCACAATTATTTACTACCAAAACAGAAATACATTTCCAGTGGCCGATACAATACGGACAAAGATCTTCCCCCAAGGGGCAGTCAGAAGGAAAACTTACCAATACACACCAATCTAAATGAGAAGGAACAATCTAAGCCAACAAAATAAACCACGCCAAATCAGCTTACAGTCACCTTAACGTTTAAATTGTCAACAACTACACCAAATTAAACAATGGTTCCTGAAGGGAGTACCGATCGACCATCCTATAATAAAATCCTGAAGGGATGCTCGAGCACCCCTGCTGGCACCTAACGCAACCCATGAAGTGCACCTCACTATAATCGCTCACAGTTATATACAACACCATCTTAGGTAATAATATCACAAATTATCGAAATGAAAGGCAAATGATTCACAATGTTAAAGCCGGTGCTACGCACTGGTCACCTTCACAAACCACTCCAGATGGCAAGTTAAACGTATAACGCCAGGTACGTAGATACCTCCAACTAATAACGCCAGGTACGCAGATACCTCCAAGATGCAAGGCAAGTGGATGCCAAATGATACCCCTAACTGACAGGTTCGTGGGTACCTCTAACTGACAGGTACACAGATAACTCAGGCAAGTAGACTTGCCAGGCACGTGGACCCTACCAAAATACTATAAGAAACGATAAAAAAGCTATTAAGGATATTTTAGTTACCTCTGTTGTTCGATGGAAATAACTGCCTTCAAATACAATATTCGCTATAAAACAACCTAATAAGAAAAATGGTCAGGCTACTAGTTCCAGATAGAAAATGTATGCATACCTAACGAATTCCTTGTGGAAAAGTTTATGATCACGTATAAAACGTATTTCCCAAAATATTCCAAAATACTTCTCAGGGAATAAGGACTCTTGAAGATATAATCCCTCACAACGAGGATGAATCTAGATTCAAAATTATCTTCAAATATGCCTAAACTTTCAACAACGATTTCCGTAATTACAAAATGTCGGTTTTTGACAGTCGCATAGAAATTTCCGGATACTCAAAGTTCACAGAGCCCATCAGTTGCCATAGCGAAGAAGAAGAAAACACATCAAAACCAAAATAATATAAAGGAATCAATACGGCACCGACAATCCACGCAGTCTATACCAGAGGAGGGCTTCTGCAAATCCACCTCCATAATCCTCCCGCGATTTTCCGAAGCACCTTACTGAGGCCAAATAATTGCCAACCATTGCCCTTGAACTACCCAAAATGACAACAACCACCAAACAAAGATTATATAGTATAAAGATCGGAAACGACACGACTACAGTGTATGAGCGCTATCTCTGAGTCAAATGTGAACTAATGTCACAATAGAAGGGTTGAAATTCTGGTTCTATGATTATAAGTTTCGAAATCAATAACATGGGAAATGTCATTGATATAAAAAGTGCCAATCAATTCGTTTGCACAAATATTATTTCACTTCGAACGGCTTTTGCCGTTAGTGTCGTCTCGGAAAAAGTGGAAAAAAGATGATTTTGTACCCTTCAGTAATGCAGATTACAAACGAGATAGTGAAACTGGATGATCAACTGGTGTTTTATGGATGTATGCAGGTAAAGCTATATCTTGGCTTGATCAAAGTCAAACATCTGTTGCTATTTCCACGATAGAGGCAGAAATAGTGGCTGATAGTGAAACTGCACCGAAAATGAAATGGTTAAAATGACAACTCAGGAAAAGTTTTCCGTCAATTCAAACAGTGATGGTGGACAACGAAGCTGCAATTGAACTGAGCCAGAAACTGGAATTCCACAGACGCACTAAGTATATATTCATACTCAATCCATATATAAATCTTACAAATACCCTAATATTTCTGTAATATCTTCTATAAATGCATAATAAAAATATTACACATGAAATACTGAATATTATTGAAAATTATGGATTTAAAATATGAAAATGAAACATCCTGAAGGGAATACGAATTTCGCATCAATTCTTATTACAGTTTTCTTCATATAATTTCTAATCAAAATTACAGATTTTATATAAAAATTGATCTTCAATGCCATCTCTGGGTCAAATGTGAACTAAAAAATGTAGTCGTTTTTTAGTACTAAGAATGCAGGGCCGTTTCCTATCTTTCTATACTCTATAATCTATGCCACCAACCTCACAACTTCAAACAATAAACAAACCGTTTTCTGATGGAAAACAATTCGTGACAAAGGTAGGTAAATGAACCGAAGAATCACAACAATGAGGAAATTCAGCAAATGAACCATCTGAACAAGTTCTCTAAATAACAATTTTCGAAAAAAGATTAGGAAATTCGTGAAAACTACATTTTATGGTAAAACTCCAAAGACTCAAAATCCTAACGTTACAATTTGTCAAATCAGGAAGTAGAAACCTTAAACTTAGAAAGAAGAAAGAGTTGCTCTGTTCTACATCGAACTACAGAATCACTGAATACTTTAGCTTATTTTTCCAAATGTTATAAAATCACTAGGATGGTTGGTTGGATGTTGAGATTTTGTTATAATTGCAAGGGTACAGGTAAGAAGTTTATGGGCCCACTGAGCTAAGACGAATTTTCTAACGCTGAGTTGGTTATATTGAAGTTTGTACAGAAAGAAAGTTTTGAAAGTGACAAAGATCGCGAGTTCAAAAAATTTGAAGTTTTTGAAGATGAAAAGGTTTTGTTAAGATTGAAAACGAAATTTTTTATGGTGAATATGATAACTTATTCAAATGCCCTTGTATTTCTTCCACCAAGTCATATTTTTATCAAAAGATTGATCGGGCAGGCTCACCTCAATTTAAAACATGCTGGAGTAGCAACATTGGTAACTTTTCTTAGAGAGCGGTATTGGATAATAAGGGCGCGGAAAATCGTAAAACAAGTTGTCAATTCGTGTGTTTAATGTAAAAGGTTTACGGCAAAAAGAGCAGAAACCCCTTTCATTACGTTACCAAAGGAACGAGTAAATATGGTACAAGCCTTCGCAGTGACAGGAGTAGATACGGCGGGGCCATTGTTTTTGAAGAGCGATGTAAAAGTTTGGATAATCATTTTCACATGCGCAGTTTACCGGTGTGTGCATTTCGAGCTAATAACATCATTGTCCACTGAATGTTTTTCACTTTCATTAAGGCGTTTTATTGCAAGAAGGGGTAGAATAGCCGTGCTGTTTAGTGATAATGGTACCAATTTTATCGGAGCGTATAATTTATTCAAAAATTTAAATTGGGAAGAAGTGAGAAAATATGAAATCTGAATAAATTTGTCCATATTTCTTATTTCGAGAGGGAAAGCCGTTCAACTATTTGTGGATTAATAGAAAAAGACGCTTTTATGTCAACTCTGGACCTGAAAGATGCTTACTTCTTGGTCAATCTGAGAAAAAGATTTTCCTTTCTGGGAGATTGTATGAATTTACCTGTTTGTATTTTGGATTGGCTTCAGCCCCTAGTGTCTTCACAAAGTTGATGAAACCAGTTGTATCATATCTACGATCAAAAGGTTTGATTTCGGTTATCTATCTTGGCGATTTCCTTTTACTAGGGGATTCTGTCAACTCGTGCACATATAACGTTAGAGAAACAGTTGAATTACTAACAAACTTGGGATTTATAATAAACTGGAAGAAGAACTCCATTTCTCCTAAACTAAAATGTGAATACCTGAGATTCATCTTCTGCTCAGACTCGCTAACACTGTCCTTGCCACTAACAAAGGAACAAAGAATTCTGGGATCACTCAACAAGTTCATGACCTTGAAGATATGTCCAATCAGGAAGATTTCCCAAGTAGTAGGAACGCTAATTGCAGCCTGCCCTGTGGTTGATTATGGATGGGGGTATACGAAAATATTAGAGCGATTCATCTTTCTTGCACTTAAAAAGTGTTCAGGCAATTATTATTGCAACGTTCCATCCCTGATTATATCAAGAAAGAAATAGAATGATGGACCACACATTTACCTGGATCTTTCGAATGCCTTCATAATATAAGAGCTTATAATCTAATTATATACTCAGTATACTCGTATCGCTTCACTGTTTGCAGTACAAACAGAGCATATTATGGTTTCTGGACGAAGCATGAAAGGAAGTTACATATCAACCGTTTGGAATTATTAGCAGTTTTTTTGTGCTGCGTTGCTTAGCCAGATCTGAAACAGATTGCAATATCCTATTGAGAATAGACAACATCACAGCTATTTCCTATATTAATAGAATGGTAGGTGTTCGTTTTGAAAATTTGAACCGTATAGCTCGCACCATATGGAAATGGTGTGAAATGCGGAATATACACCTGTTCGCATCCTATATCCCTTCGAAACAAAATGAAGACGCAGATTTTGAATCTAGAAGGTCTATAACAGAACACGAATGGAAACTCAAGCAAGAGATATTCGATCAGAATGCCAAAGATATATTTCCTGGCATAAGGACCCATTCTCTATAGAGGTAGATGCATTCACAGTGTTTTGAAGAAATGATTTACGCTTTCCCCCCATTTTCTTTAATGTTGCCCTTTCTACAAAAAATTATTAGAGATAAGGCAAGGTGAATTTTAGTTTTTCCTATGTGGCCATCACAAGCCTGGTACCCCATTCTTTTAATATTATTAGCGTTATGAGTTGTGTTGGTTAATTGTATTAACTTGATAAGACCATTATATTATTATATTATATGTTCAAGTTGAACGTCAACCATCACATCCCAGATCTATGTTGTGCTGGGACGGGGGTTTCCGAATAATGGATGTAGGATTCAGAGAAAATAATCACTGACAGAAATCCTCAATTTAATGAATCTAAAAACGTTTGTTACATAATTCACAAAATTTAAACTAGAAAATCACAAATCTTACCTAAAAACGTTGACCAAGCTCAAAAGTGGAATTCTCACCGTTATGACAGCAAGTTAAACAAATGAACTCAATAAAAGGCTCAATGTAATAAATTCAATAATTAAGTTTCGTTATTCGAGAAAACGCCGACTTGTGAAATGATCGAATTAATCCAGCGAACAAAAGAAAATAACGCCACACATGGACAAGCGATAAGATTTTTACAACATTCGGTTTTTGATGAAACGGAGCGCCTGGCTTTCAGACAACCCATCATACACATACTATACAGGATGTCCTTGTACAATGTCATTATCATTACTCTCTCAGTCATGTAAAAACGTCGTTGTTAAGTCATACTCTTCTTAATAAATATAATATTAATAATCGACAGTCTTCTTTTAATCATTAAAAAACAACATATAAAACATAGTGTCAGGTTCTAAAGTTTAGTGGCAGCAGAAACAATAAGTAAGAACAAAGAGTCGTCCAGAAATAGGAAAAGTGAGGTTGGAGAAATAATAACCTCATAAAATGGAGGAAATATTCAAGCCCCCAAAAAGTCTAGTTTTTGATAGAAACTGCCATCAAAACTTCGAGGTATTTCTCAGAGGATTGTCGATATACTTAAAAGCGACAGGATTGTTTGCTAAAGATGACGAAACTAAGGTAGCAATATTGCTTAATTTAGCGGGAGAAGAGGCACAAATAAAATTCAAGACGTTGGCTTAAGCGACGCTGATAGTAAAGATTTAAAAAAGTAATAGACTCATTCAAGAAGTACTGTACTCCTATGAGAAATGAGACATATGAAAGGTACAAATTCTCCACTAGAACACAGCAAGAAGGAGAAGATTTCGATAGTTTTCTAACAGACGTCAAAATTCTGGCTGGAAGTTGTAATTTTAGAACACTGGAGTCGTCCCTAATCAGAGACAAGATCGTAAGTGGAATAAGAGACCTAGGACTTCAAGAAAGAATGCTTCAACAACCAAACTTGACAGAAAAACAGGCAGAGAATATATGCAGAGCATCAGAAGATAATGCACAGAAAGGGTTTCAGAAAAGTAATAGTCAATACAGTGGTAACAAAAATAGTAAAAGAGTACATGAAGTTAATAATCTTGGTCCTGATGAAAATTTGAGTGATGAAAATTTATTTGTAGATAACATAAGAATAGATACGATTGGAAACAGAAATAATAGTCGAGATTGTTTTTGGAACATAAATGTCAAAATTAATAATAAATTAGATACTGGAGCTAATTGCAATTGTATGTCTTTAGAGATTTTAAATATATTAGGCTGTGACTAAAGCAAGTTAGATAAGTCAGCTCCTGCAATAATTACATATGGTAACAATAGAATCCAATCGGTAGGTACTGTAATCTTAGAAAGTGATGTGAAAGGGGTTCGGTACTGTTGGATATATCAAAATATGTATCTGTTTATTTGAGAACACCCGCCTAGTAATGTTCAATTGTTATTGGCTATGCGCAAGCGCATCCTATCATGTTACTTCCTTCTAGAACGTGTGTGATGTAGTTGATTAATAGTAGTATTGTATAAACCTTTCGAGTGAACAAATATGGCGTTTGATTATTTCCTGATTTTCCCAGATATTACTAAAAATAATATCTTCCAAAGTTAACTCTGCTACAGGTTATGAGCCCAGAATTCGAAGAAAACAGAAAACTAGATTGTTTTTAGTGGACAATTTCAGTGAAAAAACAATTTTTGTATTCTTGGATCTCATGGCGTGGTTATACAAAATGGCGAACAGTGGTATTTTGCTGTTGAGAATTATTTAATTCTCGATAATCTAAAATCATGCATTGATGGTACCGAAGAGGATGAAGCTAAAATTAGTCAAGCGAGAGCTAAACTAATTTTAACCATGGACACGAAGCTCTACATTCACGTTAAGGATACCTTTACAGCTGAAGCATTATGGAAGGAACTGAAAGAAATGTTCGATGATAATGGAATTTCAAGAAGAATCAGTTTATTACGAATGCTGATTTCAACGCGATTAGAAGATGGTGACAACATAGAGGAATATGTGAATCAAATTATAGACACTTCGCAGAGACTACGTGGTACGGGCTTCGAGATAAATGATCTATGGATCGGTTCATTATTATTGGCTGGATTATCCGAAAAATATACGCCAATGATAATGGCAATTGAGCATTCTGGTGTTCCTTTGACTGCAGATTCGATAAAGACAAAATTGTTGGACATGATGGATAGTAACACGTCAAATAGTACTTTTGTCGGCAAGAAAAGAAACCAGATGAAGAAGGTTGGTCACACTGCAAAAGTCAACGTCAATCCGTCAGAAATATCAAAGTCAACAAATGTCAACAACATCAGATGTTATAGATGTAAACAATTGGCACATTATAAGAATAAATGCCCATGGAAAATGCTACAACTGCTTTTAGTGCTGTTTTCACTAGCGGAGAATTTAGAAAGACAGACTGGTATATAGACAGTGGAGTAAGTGTGCATCTAACAGCATAGAGAAAATGGTTGATTAATGAAAGAAATCCTTCAATGTCAAACATTGTTATAGCAAACAACACAAACATGCTAATAATGAGTGCAGGAGGAATATTGTTGAAAACTTCGGTAGATGGCAAAGATCATGATGTTATTATTAAAGAAGTACAATATATTCCTGAATTGACGACGAACTTATTATCTGTCAATAAATTGATAAAAAATGGAAATAAAGTTTTATTCGGCAAAAACTGCTGTAGGATATACAACAGATATGAGCAATTAGTAGGATTTGCTGAATTGCAGAATAATGTATACAAGCTTTTAACTGAGCAGAAGAATGTATTATCAGGTATGGCTATTTCATCTACACCATATACTACAGAACAAAATGGATCAGCTGAACGTATGGTCAGAACAGTGGTTGAAAAAGCTAGATGCCTGCTGTCTGATGCTGATTTTGAAAAAAAAATTCTGGGCTGAAGCTATCAATACAGCTGTTACGTAAAAAGTACAACAGTTGCTGCAGGTCTTACAGGTAAAACTCCTATCGAAGTTTGGACTGGTAGAAAACCCGACATAAGTCATCTTCGAGTTTTTGGTAGCAAGGTAATGGTACATATACCTAAGGAAAAACGCTTGAAATGGAACAAAAAGTCACAAGAGATGTTTTTGGTAGGATATAGTGATACATCCAAGGCGTACAGACTCTATGACCCAACCACGAAGAATGTAGTTGTTCGACGAGATGTTGTTATCTTTGAAGAAGCAACAGCAGTAATTCTTGAAAAATCTATAGAAGAAAATAATATTTCTGATTCTTCTAGTGAAACAGTTGAAGAAGGTGCAACTTCAGTGGGGGAAACTACATGTACAGGGGACATATCTCCAGAATCTGAGGCTTCTTGTTCACCTGAAGAATATGAAGATTCAAGAGATGAAGAATACATACCAGAAGTAACAAATCTAGAGACTGAAGATTCTGTTAGAAGAAGTCAGAGAGAACCAAAGAAGAAGAAATACCATGATGACATTTTATTGTATATGTGTGGAGAAAATACGATAATTGAAGAAGACCCAAGTTCTTTTGAAGAGGCTATGCTGAGTCCAGATGCTGCCAGATGGAAGCAGGCAATGTCTGAAGAGTTGTCAGCTTTTGAGAAGAATGGTGCATGGGAGATCATCGACAAACCGGGTGGTGCTACAGTGATTGACTGCAAATGGGTGAAGTGCGATACAAAAGTGAAGTACCGCGCGCGTTTGGTGGCCTCGAGGTTTTGCTCAAAAACCGGGTATAGACTATCAAGAAACGTTCTCACCTGTTGTGAGACATTCCACCTTAAGACTGTTATAAGCTCTATCTGTAAAGCTAGATCTAGATATAGTTCATTTATATGTTAAAACTGCTTTTTTGAATGGAAATTTAACTGAAAAAGTTTTTATGAAGCAACCTATTGGTATGGATCATAATAGAGATAAAATTTTAATGTTATAACCGAGAAACATAAAATGGATTTCGAAAATTTTTCCATCCTAGAAAAAGAAAAAAATTGTAAAACCCGAAATATATTGGAGATGATTCACATAAAAAAGAATAAAGAGGCTATGAATGATAAAACGGACACCAAAAATTTAGCCCAAATATATTACAACTTAATAAAATAAAAGAAAATATTATAGAACAACTCCAAATAAAATCCTTCAAGTAACTCCATCTACAGAAACAACAATGAGTAAAAACGCGAATAAGATAGTTATCCAAAATTTAACAATATACACTCTTATCAATCCATACCGATGTCGTAATATTTATTCGTCTTGAGTTTGAAAATTTAATTTGACGTTTATAACTGTACCAATGTCATTTGTTTTGTAAGTGTAAGAAAATTTTAAATTGATTTATCGTGATGTTTACTATTTGTATTTTACAGGAATTATTGATGTTTGTATTCTTCTTGAAAAAGGCCATAATAGGGCCGAAACATATGTCGGAGTAAATATATTTTATTAAAAGTAAATAACTGTTTACTGGTAAAACTGAGTGCTAGAAAAACCCAAGAAACCTCAATCAACAAGTTAGAGATAATGTAGGAGGTATATTACGAAGAAATACAACTTTTTAAAGAATTTCTCCTGTTCAATTTGAACTAGAATCTGGAAGAAATCCAAATATTATTGAACCTAGCCCCTTATCAATAGAAACAGATCCAATGAAATCTGACAATAATTTGAACATCATCAATAACCATAGTATAGATGTACATGATAGGGTACAATATAATAGTGTAAAAAAGAGTGATGATCATATTGTGACAAGGTCAGGTAGAGTTGTTCATAAACCTTCAGATTTAGAGAATAAGTATTTTCGATTGTAAAAGAGGGAGATGTATGATTTGTGTTGGTTAATTGTATTAACTTGATAAGACCATTATATTCTATGTTCAAGTTGAACGTCAACCGTCACATCCCAGATCTATGTCATTATCATTACTCTCTCAGTCATGTAAACACGTCGTTGTTAAGTCATACTCTTCTTGATAAATATATTAATAATCGACAGGCTTCTTTTAATAATTAAAAAACAACATATAAAACAATTAGAAAATGATATATTTGCCTACCAACAACTGATATATTATTTCATTCTTTGTTAAGAAACTCTCACCCGTTGGGAGCCAGCCTTTCCCTGGGAGCAGCAGTGCTATCAGACAAGCCTACATCAAGAAGGGACTGAAAGCAGAAGTAGCAGAGGTAATGATTTCTTCTCTGGCAAAAAATACGATCAAACAAAATGAAACATGCCTGAGGAGGTGGTGGAACTTTTGTGTGTCTAAAAACATTAACCCCTTTTCACCAGATGTGTGTGCACTTTTGCAATTCTTACACGAACAGTTTGAAGAAGGGGCCTGTGGTGGTTCAGACCACTCGTCTGTTACGCCCCTGTTAAGGCACCACCGAATTGTGTGGAGAATAACGGAGCGACCTCTGCGCAAGCCTGGAACTCGGCAGTCAGGCGTAGAACTCTTAACGTGCGAGAACGCCCGTTAAGAGGAAGATTACGTATTTAGTACTGACCATTGTATTGTGTACGAGTGTTATTATAAGTGTTTTTCTACGAGTTGTTATCATTTTCCAACAATCCAAGATCCCACGAACCCTGATCCAAGAAAAAGAGAGGTAAAAACTAGATGGTTGGCCCCATCGACCCCACCTAGTACAGAATTGGCGCCCAACTCGAGGCTGGATTGTGGAAATACAAGGAAACGACGAGTGCAGTGAAGATAACAGTGAAATTGTGGAAAAAAAATCAGCAGAAAGTGACGAAATTGGCGCGAAAGTCGTCCCAACGTGCTCAAGTTCTAGTGTATGTGTGGTTGCAGCAGACGCGGATTAGGCGCAGACGCAGAGCGAGGTGAACCAACCCCCCTCCCGACTAGCAGCTGTTGATCTGGAATCGGCGCTATATCTTTTGTTTACAGGGAGAGTGAGATAGTGCGTAAGAAATAAGGACAGATCAGGTACTGTGGAACCTTATATTATTGCTTCATGGACTTGGATGAGAAATTTATAACTTTGCATTGACCTTGTACAATTTTTAGTATAAGTCATTCTATTTTCCCAGTAATATTATTTAATTAACTGTATCAAAATGAGTACTAGGAAAGGTAAAGGAAAAAGAAATAAAAGTGAAGATTCATTAGATACTTATTCAGATTTTGAAAGTATGCTCCATAATTTAACTAGGGGCATGCTTGAATTACAAAAAACTGTTGCGCATTTGTCTATCAATGTTGAAAATATTGAAAAGCGTACTCAGGTTCGTGATCAGGTTCCTTCGCTTTTTTCTGATAATGGGAATGTTAAAGTTAGTCATAGCGTCACTCCTGGTGATAGATTATACCTTTCGAATTGGAGGGAACTGGGGGGTAGCAATCTAGTTTACTACCCAAATTCAAAAGTTCATCCGATGACCTTTTTAAATAAATTAATAATTATTTTTAATGAGGCTGGCGTTCCAGAAGAATGTAGAAAGGGTCTTGCTTTGTCATGCCTTAGAGGTACAGCGGCTGATTGGGGTGCTCTAAAGGAGAGTACTTTCATTACATTCCCGGATTTCGAGAAAGCTTTTAAAAATCGTTTCTGGCAGTAATGTTACGGTAAATTTCAGTCGGGAAATCGCGCGGAGTATTTCTTGAACTTGGCTCACCAGGCTGGATTTCTAGATGAAAAAATTCCTGAGCATAAATTGGTGACGATGATTTCCAAACATTTTCCTTCTGAAATACAACGGGGAATCATAACAAATGGGATGTTCACGTTTGATTCCGTCGAAGACTATCTTCGAAAAGTCGACGATACTTATGGGTCGGAAGTAAATATAAATTGGAATAACCAGCGTCGGGGAAATTCTAACCCAGGACCTTCAAGGGATCCTAACGAACGATACAGGAATAATAACAATAATAATGGAAATCGGAACAATCCGCCGAATAACTCTAATGCAAACACGGATAATTCTTCTCAATTATACCATATAACGAAGTTCAACCAGGATACTGAAAATTTACTGACCGATTCAGACGAGGAACCAGAGGAAAAGGAGATGGTTTCCCCGACTGTTAAAATTCAGATAGGCGAACAGGTATTGGAAACATTAATTGACAGTGGTTCGGATGTGTGTGCTGTTTCGGATCAATTTTACGAAGGAATCAGGAACGAAAATTTGGTGATACCAATATTACCGGTCACTAACGTATCAATTGCTGTAGCTGTTGGAGGAAATACGCAGCGAATTAGAAACCAAGTAATGTTACCGTTTACTATAGCTGGATGTTGTATGGATGTCATTTGTCTGGTGGTACCTAACCTGAATTGTAAAATACTTTTAGGTTCAAACTGGCTTTTTAAACATAAAGTGGTGGTCGATTTCGAAAAATCAGAGTTGTATTTTCGTCACGGAAATCAGCATTGTTCGGCAGAAATTGTTTTTAAATTAAATAGAAACGATTTACATATAAATATATGCAGTAACGATTGGGAGATAGGTGAATTGAGAGAGAAAAAGGCAAAGGAAGTTTTACGGATCAAGCATCAGTATACAGAGACGGACTTAGAGAAGGCGGCTGAGGAAGCTCATACAGATGAAAACTACAAATTAAAATTATTGGATGTTTTGACAGAAAATCGTAGGGTATTTTCGGAGTGTCCAGGACGAGTCAACAACTATGTTCATGAAATTGAGTTAAACGATTACAGTTTACTTAATTCTCCTTTTTACCCGATACCTTACATTTACAAACAAGAAGTCGCTCTACAAATTGAAGAAATGTTGGCTTGGGGCATTATTCAAAAAGAAAAAACAGAATATATATCACCGTTGGTCCGCGTTACGAAAAAGGATAAAAGTGTGCGAGTATGTTTAGATGCACGAGCACTGAACAGAAAAATGAAGGAGGATTTTTGAATCCACCCAACACGAATGAGTTGCTGTGGAGTTTTAAAAAAGGACAGGTGATGAGTACGATCGATTTAACGGCAGCCTATTGGCAGATTCCTATAAAGGCGGACCATACTAAGTATTTGGGGTTTGTTTATGAAGGAGATACGTACACATTCATACGGCTACCATTTGGCCTGAAGACGTCTATGGCTAGTTTGATGAGATGCCTAAAAGGAGCTCTAGGGGATGAATTCCAGGAGTTCACGACACTATATGTAGATGATCTGTTGGTTCATTCCAACGATATCGACATTCATCTTGAGCATTTACGAAGAATATTGCAAAGATTAAATGAGATGGGTTTAACAGTCAAGCTCAGAAAGTCTCAATTCATAAGGAGGGAAATTGTCTTCTGGGTCATATTATCTCACCAGATGGGGTAGCTATCGATAAAAAAAGAATCGATAGTATTGTCAATTTTCCTACGCCTCGGAATTTGAGAGAGTTGAGGGGTTTTTTAGGTCTGGTTAATTATGAGCAGAGATTCTGCAGGAATCATGCTAACCTTACCTTACCTCTTTTGAAATTTTTAAAGAAGGGACAGAAGTGGAACTGGAATTCGGTGGAGAACCGTGCTTTTAAAGCCATTAAAAAAGCTTATTTAGCTACAGTTATGGTAGTACATCCGGATATGAGCCGTAGCTTCTACATTCAGTGCGATAGCTCTGACTATGCTCTGGGGGGTAGTCTGTTTCAGCTCTCGGATGAGGGAGAGAGGCAAATAATTGCTTATACGAGTTCGACACTTAAGGGCAGTCAGTTGAATTACACTACAACTGAGAAGGAAGCCTTAGCTGTGATACATTGTTTAAGACAATGGCGCAATTTGGTTCTAGGACGACGGTTGGTTATTTTATCTGATCATAAGTCATTAACGTTTTTACTTACTTGTAAACTGCGTTCCGCTCGACTGACTAGGTGGATCATGTTTCTGCAAGAATTTGATTTTCGTATCGAACATTGCAAAGGTTCGGAAAATGTAGTGGCAGATGTTCTTTCGCGATTTCCGTCCAAATCTAAAGAGTTGTCATGCCTGATCGAGCTCAAGATGTTAACATTTGTTTGATTAAGATAAGTGATGATTTTGCCAGATTGAGGAGACAATTTGGGGAATTCAGAAGGGAGCAATTGGAGGAGGCATGGATCCAAAAGAAGATTCAAATCTTGGAAGGGTTTCAAAACAACAAAGATGTTTTGAATGAAAAGGAGGATAGAATCAGAAGATGGTTTGTTCTACATAAAGGATTACTCTTTAAGAGGGGTGATCTCAAATGCCCAGGCTTCAAACTGTGTGTTCCTACAACTAAATGTCGCGAAATAATTTCAGCCCACCATGTGTCTATGGGACATTTTGGAAAGAATAAAACGTATTTGCATATGCGGAAGTTCTTCTATTGGCGAAGGATGCAGAGGTCAGTTCGGCATATTGTCGCTTCGTGTGATATATGCCAGAAGGCCAAATGCTCGCCGACTCAACGAGGATTGATGCATTCGGTTATAAGGAGTAGGCCAGGGGAGTTGGTGTGTGTGGACCTCATAGGACCATTGCCACAGGGGCGAGGTCAAGTGACGCAACTGCTTGTGATAGTGGATGCATTTTCAAAATACGTGAGGTTGTACGCCTTGAAAAAAGCTACTACACGCGCGATTTTGAATCGCTTCGAGAACGACTATGTACCGAAGGTGCAAAAACCGAAGTGTGTCCTATCAGACAACGGTACTCAATTTTCCAGCAAAGCTTGGAGGCGTAAGATGGACGAATTAGGAATTAACACAACGTTGATATCTGTTTATTTTCCCCAAGGTAACCTGACAGAGAGGTATAATAAAGAAGTAGGACGTCTCTTGCGTTCGTATTGCCATGAAAAACATACGAAATTGGCGAATATGTTGGAATGGGTAGAAAGTTGCTTGAATAATGTTATCAATTTGAGTACAGGATTTTCTGCGAATTATCTACAATTTGGTATAATGTTGCCCAACCCGATTGGTAAATATGTAAGTTTCCCTGAAGAAGTTGCAACCCCTCCGGCTATGGAGAAGGTTTGGGAATTAGCCTATGAAAATTTGAAAACCAAAGCTCAAAGGCGCGCTGATAAAGCGAATACCAAAGTCAAACCGGTCGAATTCCAGGTTGGTGATCAAGTTCTCGTAAAAACTCATTACCATTCTTCTGCCGAAGATAAAACAATTAAAAAGTTCTTTTTATTATATGAAGGTCCTTTCTTCATTCTTCGAAAGGCCGGACCAAATTCTTATGTCATAGGTAATCACGAAAATGTGGAACATTCGAAAGAAAATATTATCAATCTAAAAAGATATAAATCACCTCCTAAAGATTTAAAACTATAACCTCAGTTCGCTACAATATTTGCCTCATTGTTTATGTAGTTCTTCCATTATTTCTTTGTTTTTTTTAATACTATGTATTTAGCCTTATATTTTTGTTTTGTTCATATTGTTATTCTCATGTATGTTCCGCTCATAGTCTTCATTGTGGGAACTTAAATAAGTAGTTGATCCTAGTATTTAAGTTGGGGGGTGATGTGGTGGTTCAGACCACTCGTCTGTTACGCCCCTGTTAAGGCACCACCGAATTGTGTGGAGAATAACGGAGCGACCTCTGCGCAAGCCTGGAACTCGGCAGTCAGGCGTAGAACTCTTAACGTGCGAGAACGCCCGTTAAGAGGAAGATTACGTATTTAGTACTGACCATTGTATTGTGTACGAGTGTTATTATAAGTGTTTTTCTACGAGTTGTTATCATTTTTCAACAATCCAAGATCCCACGAACCCTGATCCAAGAAAAAGAGAGGTAAAAACTAGATGGTTGGCCCCATCGACCCCACTAGTACAGGCCTCATATGGAACCCTCAACTGTACGAGATCGAGTTGCGTTAATTACATCGCCAGAACTAGGCAATGATTTCAGAACAAAAAGTTTCTTTAAAGCTATTATACATTTGAAACCTCCCTGCCTAAATATAATTGTACTTGGGACCCAGGAAAAGTTCTAGAGGTTTTAGGCTCTTGGTACCCATATTCTGCCATTTCCTTAGAAGATTTGACCCATAAGACAATAAAATTACTAGCTTTAGTGACAGCTCATCGTGTACAGACCCTAGCCATGATGGAATTAAAAAACATTCGGAAGTATGATGACAAACTGAAATATTCATTCCTGGTAGGATCAAAACTTCGAATAAAAATAGCCTACAGCCGGTTTTACCGCTTCCCTATTTCCTGGAAAACCCAAAATTCTGTCCAGCGGTTACCTTGACAGATTATATTCCGTAAACCTGGATGTCCCCATGTCTTCATCTCATTTAAAAAACCATTTGCCTCAGCATCATCACAAACAGTAGCAAGATCAATTAAAAACACCTTAGGACGCTGTGGCGTTGATACAATAAAATTTAAAACTCACTCTACCAGACATGCATCCACATCAGCAGCAGCCACACAGAAAATGAATTAAGATGTAATTAGGAAAAGAACGGGATGGGACAAAGATCTACCATGTTTGCAAAATTTTACAATAGACCCGTCTTTAATGACACAGATTTTGGACGTTGTATATTAAAAATGTAATGTCATGTATCTTTCAATTAAACCACATATTCAACACCTTTCTCATCACATTCAAACAACTGTGTTGCTTTAAACATCTACATGTTATCATCTGAGAAGGAAACTGAGCATAATTAATCGATCAAACGAACTAACCTAAGTGAAGTTCGATCGTAATTATGCGAAGTTTCCTTCGGAGATGATCCCACCCTTATAAAACCATGAGTTAATTCCCAATACCCGAAATCATCCTTTACAGTTGTTTGAACTTTAAACGAAGTGATTAGGATAGCACAGATATGGAGGACAATATCCACACCATAGAAGTTTTATTTAGTCTTCTTTAAACTTGATGCGTCACGGGAGTTGAACGGGAGAACTACTTGTTATCATCCTCGAAGGAAACTTTGCATAATTACGATCAAATTTCACTTAGGTGAATTCGTTTGATCGATCACTTCATAGTATAAAACAAAGTCGCTTTATCTGTCCCTATGTCCCTTTGTATGCTTAAATCTTCGAAACTACGCAACGGATTCTGATGCGTTTTTTTAAATAGATAGAGTGATTCAAGAGGAAGGTTTATATGTATAATATCATCCATTAAATAGTGGAGAAGTACTGTTATTTTTGAGGTTTCTAATGTGATGTCGTACCGTGCAAAGCCGGGGCGGGTCGCTAGTTAATTATATGTAAATGAATGTTTTAACACCAGTTTATGTGTAATCCTTTTTTGGTCTCAATGTTTGAATTTTCCATGTTTTGCATTCTTTGAAATTTCATATTTTGGCTTGTGTTCACAGGGTGATAAACACACATCTCACATTCACAAGTGAAGGTTATCTACGACCAGCAACAAACCTTCAGTCGTAGCTTGAACCTCTAACTAGCGTGAAATCTTCAGTTAGAGGGAAAATGGGTGGTAGACCTACAAGGAAATGTGCGCTGATCACCTAGAATAACGAATTAATTATCATCATTATTATAGTGAATAAAAAAAAGAAGAAAAAAATTTCATAACCTCTGGGTAATTTTGATTAAGTATCAAAAATTGCAAGAAATTCTACTGTATTAACCATTGTTTAAGGAGAAAACAATTAAACAACAAATTAAGAAACAGTGTCACTTCTAATGTTACCCGAACAATTTTTGAAAATGTGTAAAGTAACCAGAGTTTGTAATTACAAATAAATCAATGTAAGTTATTGATGATAAATTAGTGTGCTAAGTAGTTGTGTGAATAAACTGGACAAACAGCACATAAGAAATTTATTTCAACCCCGAAAAACGTTACAATATTTCACCTCGAGGCTATGAGTATACAGATTTGGAAATTCACATCGGAAACATACGATATACAATGCATCAGATAGAGAATTCTTCCCTCAAGTTGCACAGATGAATACTCGAGATAATCACGTGCGATAACTGAATGAATTCAACTAACTGTTTTTTGCAATAATCTAATCTTGTCACTCTCTTATCGCAGTATGGTAGGGAACCTGCACTACACTTACAGAATTTTTAATTTGTCAGGCTGCCCGTAATACTCGATTCAAGTATTTACTGTTGTCTACCATACTAAAGAATTACGCTCCTCTAAACGATAAAAGAGAAACAAGACTAGAATATTGAAGTAAGACAACGGAATTCAGTGTGTTACAGCACGTGATTTTCTCGAGTATTCATCTGTGCAACTGGAGGGAAGAATTCTCTGTCTGATGCATTGTATATCGTATATTTCATATGTGAATTTCCAAACCTGTTTGTGCGGCAGCAGTTTGATACTTGCTTGTCGCATATAAAAACTCTGGCCAGGCGGTAAAAGCAGTGGATGTTGATCCTGGTTTAATGGAAGTATTTGATGCTATTAAAGCCTATTGCAGTGCAAATGTTTCTCCTATTATGACATTACTTATAGTTGACAGCTTCTCTATTGATGTCAAATCGTACAGAAATAAATATATTGGTTATAGGAATACTAATGATTCTTTCGCATAAGGGACGCTGTCATCATTCAGGTCAACCTCAAAATTAATATGCTCAGTTGCAGGAACGTCCATTAAAATTTAAAGGTCCATTAAACCCTTAATCCTCCATTATTAAAAGGAACTAATGGAGGATTAAAGGTTTAATGGACCTTTAAATTTTAATGGACGTTCCTGCAACTGAGCATATTAATTTGAGGTTGACCTGAATGATGACAGCGTCCCTTATGTAAAATAATCATAAGTATTCCTATTAAATTGTATTAATGGCTTCTGGAAATATCCCATAGCTTATTTTTTTTAGCGGGGGTCTCCGGTGAACAATTAGTTGGACTAGTGAAACAACTCCCTATGTAGCATGATACTGAAGTTATTTTATGCTCCCTCACTTTTGACGGAGCTGCAGCTAATTTGAGTGGGCTACTTATCTGAGGTGATACTATGATCCTGAAGAATTGAACAGCTTTTTCTTGCATCCGCAGGTAGGTGAAAGGGTTTTATGTATTTTTGGATCCATGTCATATGATCAAGTTAGATTGCAACACATTTGGCGAAAGAATTCTGGTCAGTGTAGATATTGTGTCTTGAAAATAATCAATAACTTGCAATGCAAGATACTGAGGGTTTGCGGTTAGCTAATGAACTAACAGAAATTATGTGTCCTTGGAAAGACCAAAAAATAAATTTTAGGTTAACTGCTTGGACTCCCATAGAGTCAGTAACTAAAGCTATTAAATTTGCCGTATAAAAAGAACGGACTTATTAACTGGTAGTGAGGAAACATGGCACTTCATCAAAAATTTCGACAAATAATTCGACATTTATTTAATATTAATTCAATTCAAGAATAACTTCAAATAACCTGAATGTTTTCAAGAAAAGACTGAAAAACTGTCTTATAAATATTGAACCATATTCGCTGAGTGAATACTTCGAAGCTTCTAAAATTATGTAGTTATATTTTTTTGTGACGTCTCTTTCATTTGATCTTTGTAACATGACGATTTCTTGAAATAAAGTTATTATTTATTTATTTATTCATTTCAAAATGTAGGACATTGGAACAAATTAAGCGAATACACAGCGAATAATTTTGCAATGACAAAAAATTTTTTTCGTGAAATCACTTCATACATTTTGAATATGAAAAATATTGATGGAAGTAACCGAAAACTGGGATTTATTGATTTCTTTTGTGTAGTTCGATCGGACTCTATGAAGATCATTTATTGAGAAAAGAAGAATTAAAATTTCCACCTCTGTAGATATAATTTCATTTTATCAAATTAGGGCAAAGGGAGTTATATAGATATTCCAGATGGTCGATTAAAACTGCATCAGCAGAGGCGAAAGATGGTGCAATTATTCTGGAAACAATAGAGCATTGAGTACGTCAACAACCTTCAAGTGAGGCTAAAATGGATAAGCAATGGCCCCAATCTGATCAGGAAGGGAGCCTTGGTTATAATGAAGGAAGACAACTTACGTCCTCTGGCATGGAAGATGGCTAGAATAGAATCGCTCCACGCTGCTGCTGATGGCGTTATTCGAGTGGTATCAGTGCGCTGCAGTGATGGTAGTGTGTTTAAAAGAGCAATAACCAAAATTTGTACAGTTCATATTGACGAAGATGTGAATTTACTTTCTGAATAGTTTTTCTTCATTATTTTTTTTGTTAAAATGTAGTCATTTCAAGATCGGCAGTATGTTAGCGATCAAATAATTTATGTTTATCGAGCAACTGTGTACACAATCTAGCAATCCTGCCGCCGATAGCGATCACGCCAGCCGGCCAGTAGTCGACTTGTAGATTCAGTAGAGTACAGTCCACGAGCTCTGACAGAGCACAAATGATGTTACCACGACGAATTATTAAAGTTTTTGAGTAAAATAACAACAGTAAACAAACTGACTAACGCGTGATCATATTAGAAGTATGCTCTTATTGGTCGAAGCTTCAGGAACGCCACTTTCGCAAGCGGGAGTAAGAAGCACCCTCCGCAGAAACCGTTGCAGAATCGTTGTGTAGAAGTCATTCATTGCTTTCTCTTTCGTAAATTGGTTTATAGTTGAAGCTAGTTATTCAAGTTACAAGCGTTTAAGATATGTCGAGTACTGATACTGCTGAGGAATCGCCTGTTGTCTTAAGTCCTCCAAAAAAGAGACGTCTTAAACGACATTTCAGTGCCGAGATGAAAGAACTTATTGTGAATACTTATAAAATTGAAATTATTCAAAATGCAGGAATGTGTTTGTTGGACATAGAACTCCGAGTTGCTGAGAGACTTGGCATTGGAGCTCGAAGCGTTAGGAGAATTATTTCCGAATACATAAATTCCGGGGTTCTATCACAGCCGGCAACAAATGAAAATCGGACCACCAAATGGGAGTCCTTATCAGATTTCGATAAAAATGTGATACGCCGAAAAGTTCACGAGTTCTTCTTGAGAAAGGAGCACCCGACTATCGAGAAAGTATTGAAATTAGTTAATGAAGACCCGAACTTGCCAAATTTTAAGAAGAGTACCTTCTCTATCATATTGAAAAAACTGAATTTTAAATACGGACGTCGCCAACGCAACAGTTTTTTAATGGACCGTGACGACATTAAATGTTGAAGAAGAAACTATCTCATGAAAATTAAGGCGTTCCGTGATGAAAACAGGAAGATATACTACCTGGATGAAACTTGGCTCAATGCCGGTCATACTAAATCCAAAGTGTGGACCGATGAAAGCGTCACAACTTCTCGGCAAGCATTACTTGCTGGACTATCTACCGGTTTAAAAAATCCGTCTGGTAAGATCTTAGTTTCATGAAGCTTGATCAGAGAATCAGGGCTCGATTGAAGGATGATCGTCAATTAGTTTTCAATTGATAATTTGGTCATCAGTATTCTGAATATCACTCTCGCACCAAATAAGATAATTATTTGGTGTGTTTCCGTATATTTCGACCGCTATCTTTGGCCGCTCTTTTGACATCGGTATAATTATCTGTATACGCCCATTCAATGATTCTCAACTGCTACTTCTCAATATATTCGGAATCATGAAAGTTTAAATGATTTCCTTCAGGGAATCTAATGACTGTCAAATCGTTGATCGAGCAATCAAAGTCTTGCTGTAGGAACCTTTTTTGTGAAAAATAATTTCAACGTTCTCTTTCGAATGATTATATTTTTTCCAGGCAAAGGGCAAAGAATTATAGTATGCCATATTGGCAGTGACACTGGTTTTTTAACTGGAGGACTCTGGACTTTTCAATCTAAAAAAACTGGTGACTATCATGAAGAAATGGATGGTCTGTCATTCGAAAAATGGTTCGAGGGTATACTTCCTAAATTAGAAGAAAACTCAGTAGTGGTTTTAGATAATGCTTCTTACCATTCAAGGAAACTGGAAAAAATTCCTAACTCACAATTTAGAAAGGGTGATATCCAAGAATGGTTAAGAGAGAAAAATATTGAATTCACTCCTGACCTCATAAAAGCCCAATTAATGCAGATAGTCAAGCAGAACAGAAAAAAATTCGAAAATTACATCGTAGATGAAACCGCAAAGGCCCACAAAATTACAGTTCTTAGATTACCACCCTATCACTGCGAACTGAACCCTATCGAATTGATTTGGGCCGATGTCAAGAATTTTGTGGCAGATAAAAACACCACATTCAAAATGGCTGACGTCCAAACTCTTTTTCAAGAGGCTCTCTCCCGGGTTACTTCCGAAAGATGGAGTATGTGCGTGGAACATGTTAAACAAAAAGTAGAGGTAGACATGTGGAAACTGGACAATATTATGGATGATATAACACCAGTCATCTTCAACTTACAAGAAAGTTCTACATCATCTGACGAGACTACGGATTAGTCACTCTTATGAAAAATTATTGGTCCTAACATATTTATATACTCGTATGTATTAAATTGAGAATTTTAGATAAACTGTTCATTACTGAGACTCATAGATAGGCATACATATTTTTCACCGGAACTGAAACACTTTCAAAAGTTTTAAAATATAACACTCTTGAAATAAAATTGATTAGTACACCTCTGGGTTATCACGTTCTTGACGCATGATCACTGCATGCTGCAATGTTTACCGCTGGCCTCTTGGATTTGGATAGACTATAGGAGAAGGTGGATTCGGCAAGGTCTACGAGGTGGAACAGGGCAACACCAGATTTGCCCTGAAAACGGCCCAGAGGACCGACGTCGCCATGACCGAGCGTAGGATGCTCAGGTCATTGGAACATCCCAACATCATTCGCTGGCTGATGGATTACGTCGACCAGAAGCAGGTTTACATCGGCGTGGAGTTGATGGATGGCGACCTCTTCGAACTGGTCCAACGGCGAGGACCCTTGAGCGAACAGGAGTGTTCCGAATTCATGGGTCAAGCTTTCGCCGGGTTGGCGTTCTGTCATGCCCAGCGAATCCTACACCGTGACATCAAGCCCGACAACTGCCTGCTCCGGGGACAGAGAGTCTGCCTAGCGGACTTCGGACTAGCATACCGGCTTCCACAAAGAATTATGACCACCGCCCGACGAGCTGGTACTCCCCCTTTCTGGGCACCGGAGGTCATCAAGAAGACTCCCTTCGGACTGCCTTCCGATGTATGGGCCATGGGGCTGACAGCCTTATACTTGGCGTCCGGAAAGTTACCTTCCTACGAGGAAAACTGGCCGGCCAAAATGGAGCTGTTGGAGGGGCCCTATGACGGCGGTGAGTTGGGGAGAGCGTCGACAGAACTGCGCGACAGCGTGCGGATGTTTCTGAACGCCGACCCTGTACAACGCCCTACCGCCCAGTGGGGAGAGTTTCATTTTAAGGAGAGGGCGATAGAGAAGAGGGCGGTCCGAACTGACCCGCATATGATTGACGCCCAGGAATTTGGACGCACGGTGGTAGGGCCAAGTTTCGTAGAGATGCTGAGGAGGCAGCCGAAAGACGGCTGGACGCCGCGATTTAGGGAGAGACTCCTGCAATTCAGACCTCCGGGGGTACATGGCCGTCTCCACCCCAAATTCCTCCTCCCCGATGGAACCACGAAGCGAATTTGGATTCCACGGGAGTGAAACCGTCCCGTCTATCCGTAATTTGAATTTTGGAAATAGAGCTGTTCTGTTCCAGCTGTAGCCGGTTGCAGATTATGTCCAGACAATGTCCCTGCCCAGTAGCGTCCCTACCGATGACTAGAACACCAGAGAGGGCGCTAGAAGAGCCGTCGAGAGCCGGAAGAAGTACCAGTCGGGAGACAAAGTCTGACCAACCACGCACACGATCCATTGGGGTCCAGTGTGACCTTCTGCGACCAGTGTCCAACTTCCAACTACAGCCTTTGGAGATCCATCCGGGGGTTATACTGGCCTTATGCCAATAAATGCGGGATAGTGAGGCAGCAGGTGGTAGTGACATATAAAAAAAACCGTCGTTTTTTTTCTTGGAAGTGGAGGGGGTGTGTAACGAAGTGAAACTCGTTACTTATTTCTTTCGGAATAATTCAATACAGTTTTAAAATTCCATCAATAATAATTTCCAATTCATATCGTGAAGATCTAACGATTCGATTTCGAAATCCAGCCTATGTATAAAAACATCCGTACGACACCGCGGAGTATCTTATCTCTACCATATGTGTTATTTTTGAATGTTGACGGTTGTTTTTCACAGGCACGCTGCAGAGTTCGAGTCGCGAAATTTTCCCCCTCCAACCGAACCAATAAGTACGACGTCGTCGAGGGAATGGGCAATTATTACCGGTGCCTTCGAGCTGTAAAGAATTATTTAGAGTTTTACCGAAAATCTTTGATTCATTTCAAGTGACCGATTACGAATTCCATTTTAGTTTCGAATTTATTCTGATTTCCTTTAACCGTTTTCTTCGAGTTATTTTTTATTTACTTTTCAATTGTGAATTTTTAAGTTTGGTTCGGACTGTAGTGTGTGTGTGGAAAAAGTGAAATCCTGAGGATTGGTAAGTTCCGTTGTTATTTCACTACCCGTGCCGTCGGTGATTTTTCCTGTGCTACGCGAACGTAAGACGAGACCGCAGACTTCGTATCATACCTGTTCGCGAACGAGACGTCATTCCCCGGTGTTCGATCTTTAGTTTTCGAGACCCCACGAGTTAATCCGATTTTTTTTTTGTGGTTGTCTTTGCCGTCATTCAATATCAAGAACCTGAGGTTGGAGATATCATTGAGTCGATATTCCATCGTCTCTCAAGCGGAGTTTGTTCGTAGGGTTCTTATTGCGAGTAACTCTTATTTGGGACCACCGGGCAAAACTCCTTGGAGACTATTCGTCGGGTTCCTTATTGCGAGTAACTCTCCTCATCTTGAGTGGATGCGACATACATCCTAGTCCGGAATCGAGTTTTAGTTCCACTTCTTCGAGTGGAGACTATTCGTCGGGTTCCTTATTGCGAGTAACTCTTATTTGGAACCACCGAGTAGACCTCCTCATCTTGAGTGAAGTGATAGACCTTTCTCGAGCTCTCGCGAGTTATTACCTTCTTGCAGGTTTATTCCCGCTAAGTTTTCCCGATTTTCATTTTGGTGGATGCGCCGACATACATCCTGGTCTGGAATCGTGTTATAAGTCCTCTTTCTCGAGTGGAGACTGTTCGTCGGGTTCCTTATTGCGAGTGACTCTTATTTGGAACCACCGAGCAGAACTACTGATCTTGAGGAAAAGGGCGATCGTTCCGTCACTGCCGATTTAGTGTCCGACGATCCCTTCCGATCTAGCTAGAGTTTGACTCTGTTACTTGCACCGATCCATACCCTAGATCCGAAACCGGGGGTGATAGAAACTCGTTTGTAAGGCTCGTTGGTCGAGTTGGAGTACATCCGTGAAGGGGCACGCCCCATAGCGGTAGCACAGGGTAGATTACCGAATTGTACATAGTCTTAACCACATCACGCACACCTCATTGTATGCTTTCCACGCTTGCTCACATAGCCGATTTATAATTGCCCATCTCGCCTATTCGCTGCTTATCTGCATCTATTATATTATCTAACACCTTACCTACGCCGCCTGCTCGCATCGCTTGGATCCTTCCCGTACCGTCATTCATTCAGTTTGCTTCGCATTAATACATTATAATTGTAACTGAATTGTAATTGTAGAAGTTGTACAGCCATTTTGGAATACACTGTGATATTGTGTAATATAGTGTAAATATTGTAGAATATAGTGTATCTCGTCGAAGGCTTTTTCATTCAATACACCAGTGATAATAGTTAGTGAAAGAAACTAGCACATATCAGACCCAAGATTGAATTGAACCCTTCTCCAACTGTGGAAAGGCTACCCAGGGGTAAACCACTGTGAGCGACATAAGGAATTGCGACCTTATAAAACCCATCGCAATTGGCGCCCGAGGAAATGAAGAAAAGTTGTCGTGTTATAACCAGATACAGAATGCTTCATATCTGGAATTCAAATTCGTATTAAACTGCAATCCGGAGAAAGTCGCCATCACAAAATATATGCGATAATTTAATGAGATAAAATATATTTTTCGTCAGCCTCTGAAATAAAAAGGCTTCTTCTCCAGCTGGGTCCTATCATAACTAAATTCACAGTTAAATAATAAGTATCAAATGAATTATAATCTGGGAGGATTCTGCATTTCTAGAAAACAGTCTCTGAAACAGAAACTATTGAAAATTTCTAATTAAAAAGAAAACCCTAGAAAGTTTTCTAGAAAAAAAAATTTGTAGATAATTCATTTCCGTAGATTGCTTATTCAAGTAAAAAACAAGATGCTTTTTGAAATATAATTATAACATGACTTCATTCCTTTTTCTTCAAAAGAAGAATAAATTTCTTCCTCTCAGATCCGTAACTATTTATTTTCAGTTTATTTATTATCGATTCATTCATTATAAACTCCGATTATGAAACATTTAACTACGCCACTGCAATGTTTACTGCACCTCTAGCTGTCTATTCAGCGTGTTTGTTGTATCTGTGTTACACTCTAACATCATAAGGTCTTTTCGGATACTTACTCGGGTTAACTCGATCCATAACCTTCGAGTTCGTTTACCTAACCCGAACATCCAACCCGTGTTCGGAAAGTACGGGACTATTAACTCGATCACTGACCCAGGTTGATTTATCGTAACCCTACTCGAGAGTAGGGTTCTACAGTCACCGCATGCGCACTGCAGTATAATTTTGTATTCGAAAGAGCCGGGAATTATACTCTTCTCCCAGTAATTTCATAAATTAAATTACTAAAAATTATGGATAGAGAAGAGAATTTGGCTCAATGTAAAATGTGTGGTTCCATGAGCCAAGAAAATAATGTGAAACAACTTCTTCATAACTTTGTATACAGATTTTTCTGTGCTAAACTACACCTTTCTTAACTTGTTTAATATAGTTACTCAAAGATAACATTGAACATGGGAGAGCTAGCCAGATATCATAAGAAAGATTTCACAAAAGCCAATAAATGCAAGAAAAGCTAGAGACAATCCGAAAATAGACTGGGACTGAAAAAAAGAATTCATAAAATATTTGGTTATGTTATTGATACGTCTGACACTTCAAATCCTAACCCTGATGTGTTCGTATACTCAGAACCCGGCTCCGTGATCCGAGTAGATCCGTCAAGTGACCACATGGATCGAGTTAGTAACCCTGAGTAAGTTTCCGAAAACGCCTATACTGTCTCAATTGATTACAATGAAGTGCTAAATTCGTATTAGGGCATAAACTCAACAGCATTATTTATACCTTCAATGTAATGAAGCATCACATTCAAGAAGATACATTAAAGACCCTATACATAGCACATTTCCAGTCCATCTCGACATATGGCATAGTTCACTGGGGAATGGTATATCTCAAAGCAAAATATTTAAAACTCAAAGGCGAGCTATACGAGTAATATATTGAATGAAATATAGAGAGACATATAGAGGTGTTTTCAAGACAAAAAAATCTACTGACACTGACAGGACTATATGTGTTTGAAGTGTGTCATCTTTCTGAGAATGCACAGCAAATTATTTAGACAGTTTCTCAAACAAAACAACAGCAGAAAAAAAGACCCCTATATCTACCCAAAGCAAAAACTAACCCTAGCACAGGATACATGGGCATTAAGGTTTTCAAAGCCAAGAAAATTTCACTACATAAAAGATGTAAAAAAAATAGAAGAAATATAATGGTTTTTGGTGAATATGGAACCATACTGTCTGCAAGAATTCTATCAAGGATTCAATTGTGATACAGGTTAATCTGTGTGCTTGTTATATATTGTGTTGTTGTGAAGAGTAATTTTGAAGTTAGTTCATATACCAGATCTCATGCTACCCATTACTAATTTAAGTAAATTTGTTTTTTTTGCGCTGCTGAATAAATTATACATAAATAGTTACCTCCACCTATTCTATTGATATTAGGAACGATAAGTGCTTGTATTATCAAGGATGCAAAGATAATTCCAAGTGAAAATTGTAACATTTGACTTGTTTCCCATTATTGATTTACAATAATTGTAGAAATTAACCCTAGATAACGGGACATTCGTAAAATTTACGACGGTCAATATTTGTCGTGATATTTCGTTTGTTTCCGGATACCGCAACGGGGTGAGACTCTCAGTACCTTCCTATTCAGTTGATAGCTAGACTCCAGTGTTCGAAGAATCGCGTTATTGTCATTTGATAAGTAGATTTTTGACCTCGATTCGTCAATTTTACGATAGTCCCGTATGTACGTTATTAGTTTTCGCGCGAGTTTTTTTTGGTTTCATATTGTGAACAGCAGTTTTGCATTTAGGAGACAATACATGTAAGTTATTATTTATAATTTTTTTACTTATGGCATTCTGAGGATATGTCGTTTCAGCAGAATGGCTTCAAAACGGGCATTATCTCAGGCAGAATTAGAAGAAGAAATTAGAAAAATTATGGAGGGAGAAAACAGTGAAGCAGATCCATTTGAAGATAGTGGAAGTGACTGGGAGGAAGATAATCTTGAAATAGAATGCATAGAGGAATCAGATTATTCAACTGATGAAACGTCTCTCGATCAGAACTTGCCTGGACAAGAAATTACTGCTTCGGCAAACAATATGGACGACGCCGATGATCAGGCACATCAGCCACAACTCGAAACATCTAAAAAAGATAAATTTCTGGTTCAACCCATAACTGTACGTTTGAAAGGAAAGAATGGTCACAAATGGACATCTACACAGCCTAACAGAACTAGCAGGAGAACTGCTTCAAGAAATATCATCCATTTTGTGTCGGGTCCGAGAGGCGAAGCAAAAAAACATGTGGCACTGGAGAATAACTTTTTACATTTCTTTTCTGACCCAATTCTTGATATGATATTACTTCACACAAATGAAGAAATATTACTGAAAAAGCAAAATTACACTGGTAACAACAATATGTCACCTATCACTAAAGAAGAATTACAAGCCTTAATTGCAATTTTGATCCTCTCGGCTGCCAAGAAAGACAACCATGTATCTGCCAGGCAAATGTTTGATACGACAATTTCTGGTTTTCTTCACAGAGCCTGTATGAATTGTGACAGATTTGTGTTTTTGCTAAACTGTTTGAGGTTTGATTCAAGAGAAACAAGACAGGAAAGAAAAATAAATGATCCTTTTGCACATGCTCGTGAGATATGGGAAATTTTTATTGAAACATCATATACTCCGTCATTTTACCTGACCATTGACGAACAGCTCTTGGGATTTCGTGGACGATGCCCATTCCGCATGTACATACCGAATAAACCTGCAAAGTATGGTATAAAAATTGTTTTGTTGTGCGACTCCTCGACGTGTTATATGGTAGATGCAAGTCCGTATATAGAAAAAAAGACTAATACAAACGGTTTGCCACTTGCAAACTATTTTGTAAAAGAGCTTACAAAATCCATCCATGGAAGTAATAGGAATATCACCATGGACAATTGGTTTACATCAGTTAGTTTGGCTGATGAACTACTCCAAGAGTAGAGAAATAAACTGACAATAATTGGAACACTGCGAAAAAATAAAAGGGAAATACCTCCAGAACTGCTTGCTACAAGACAGCGAAATGCAAATACATCAATGTTATGATCAAGATAAGGTATTACTTTCGTACGTGCCTAGGAGGCAGAAAGTGTACTGCTTTTGTCTACAATGCATTAGGGAGGTGAAATTTCAGAAGAAACAGGAAAACCTGCGATTATTCAGAATTACAATGAAACTAAAGGTAGTGTCAGCACATCCGACCAATTGTGCACCAATATGAGCTGCAGTAGAAAAACTAGAAGATGGCCGTGTGTGTGCTATATGGTATGATAAATATGGCCTGCATCAACTCTTTTGTGATATATTCGACTAATACTCTGAAAAGAGGAGAGAAACCTCTTTCGCGATACCAGTACATGTTAGATTTGAGTCGTCGGCGTCGCCTTGCTGAGCCATGGATGAGGATGAGGAGTAGATTATCGACCCCAACTTTGAGGCGAAATATTCGCCAAGATATTGCTCGAATTTTGGGAATTCAAAATGATTCAAGAAATGACATTCCTAAAGAAAAGAAGCGCAAAACGTGTTTCTACTGCCCCAGTCAAAAAAGACGGATGACAACGACTTATTGCGGACAATGTGGAAATCCGATCTGCGGGGAGCACCGCGGAGATATTTGCTTAAAATGCACCGATGATGAATAATAATTAGAATTTTTAGTAATATTTTGTTTTTTACCACTTTTCGTGAATTTTTCTGGGAATATTTTTCGTAAAATGCAAGATTTTACTACCATCGTAAAATTTACGATAGTCCCGTAATGACGTGGTTTAAAACAAGTCCCGTTATCTAGGGTTAAACATATTTCTATTTCTTAATATATTTCTATTATATCGTCGACTTGGTCATGATATTCCTTCGTTGGATTTCAGACGCCAATGTGCAGTTCAATCATCTCTAGAGTTCACACCAGCTCTCGAAGAAATTAGAAAAGATCGAACAGATAATTTCATCGAGAAAGGTGAATCCAAGTAACGTCGTTGCAAAATATGAGGTAGGCGTACAATTTATATATGCAAAAGTGCGAGTTTCCTGTCCACCCTGATGAGTGTTTCAAGATTTTTCACAATGTAAAATCAAAAGCCCAATATGATTGATAATAAATATTATAGTGTTGAATAAAATTGAAAATATACTATGTATGATATTCTAGTTTTTTTCTGATCGAATCAATATTGAGTCATATCGCCTTAGTTACCATAGCTCATAACACACTCATATTTCCCAAGGAAAATATGAAACATCAAGTCTTATTGTCCCAAGGGAAATATTATGAATCGTCAAGTCATATTTTACTAAAAATAGTATAATATGCAACGTTATACATTCTATCAAAAATTTCTTGATCTGCTCCCGGGACAACACTGCTGATTTTTGGAAATGGATCCTTTATTTTCATTCTTGACGAATACTTCCACTTCATCGAATAATTTGACTTTCGTTTTTTCCGTCAAATGGAGCATGGATCTTAACATGACGTGTTTGGTGAATAGTCCTGCAATTGGAGATCGAATGAACTAATCATACATTGAAAAGAACAAGAATCAGAGCAACATACCAAATCTTCAAAATATGCTAGCAAAATATTTTCGCTGACACCGACCACCAAACTTTTTCTTTCCACTCCTGAAAGCCTTCATACTCTTTACCATAGACAGCTTTAGATTTGGCAGGAATAAAAAATTCACGGCTTTCGCCGCTTGAGTTTCGATGCAATTCGACATTATTTCAATAATTTTATTTTGACAAGACGTCAAAATAAAATCAGTCAACCATGATTCTCATTCTTTCATTTTATATGGTCCTGTGAATAAATTCTTTACTGATTATTTTTCCGACCCAAATATCGACCAATAGAATTGCACCATTCGACGTCACGTGGTACAACCTACATGGTATTATACTGATAATTTTTTGAAAATTTTCTCTGGTAATTGCTATATATAAAAACGAAACATGATCCAGTCAAATTAATCACACGTCAAACTGACAGGTTGAATTCAATTGTGAAAATTGGAGATTTTGCATGAAAATGAGTCGATTTGGAGTTTGTTCTCTGTCCACCATCGATAAAAAAGTCAAAGGAAATGTTCCCATTAATACGGAGAAGTCAAAAAAAACAGTTGGGAACCAATTTACTACTTTTTGTACTGAGAGGAAATACACATTGAGTGCTGAAACGAGTGAAGCGCAATTGGCAAACATTATGAAAGATTACGCTTACAATATGAAGAAAATGGATGGAGAAGACTATAAGGAAGATACAATAAAAACAATCTGGAATCAGACTGCCAAATTACTTCAAGAAAAGTATTTGAACGATTTCGACATCAAAATCAACCCATTCTCGCATGCTGCATTCAAGACCGCTCGAGGAGCTCGTGATGCCAAGCGTAAGGCTTTACAATCTATTCCGGAAAAACGGAGGGCAAGTGCAGCAGCGTTGGAGGAAAAAGATTGGGATGCAATGACCACTGTTTGGGACGAGGAAACTCCTGATGGCCTTCAGAAAAAATTATTCATGATAATATCAGTGGAATTGGCTTGGAGAGGTGGTGAGGGCAGCATGGCGTCAATACATCACTTCAAGGCAGAACAGCGAAATGACGGGAAAACAACTGGGAGAATTGAATACAATCCAATTTTCAGCAAGACCACACAAGGTGGTGATAAAAAATTATCAGACAGCAAGTGGCTGGTGGAGAATCGGGAAATCCCTGACAAGTGCCCAGTGAGACTGTTCCAGAAATTGAGAGAGAAGAGAGATGCCAATATCAAGAGCGACAGACTATTCGTGACCCAAAATCCATTCTGGAATAAAGTTCCAGGCGCTAGGTGGTACAAGGATTCCCCAGTAGGCCAAAACACGATTTCAAAGTGGGTTAAGGAGTCAGCACAAAAAGTTGGGCTTGACCTTGGTAACAAAAAAATCACCAATCACTCCAGTCGTGCAACAGCCGTCTCCAATCTAGCGAAATCGGGCCTGGGAGAGCAGCAGATAATCAAAATAACTGGACATGCCAACAGTAACTCCATCAAGCCGTATCTCCAACTCGACCAGGAACACCACGAATTAATTGTCAAGAAACTGCGAAGGAGTGAGTCTACTGCAGAAAATGCCATCAACAGCATAAACCTCATGCCATCTACCTCTTCTGGGACCATTACCGATAACTCTGACTTGAAGAAAACATGCACCAATGTTTACAACAATTGTATTTTTAATTGCACTAGTCTTTATCTTAATTAAATGTTGTTTTATTCATTATGAAATTCTTATTTGTTAACTGTACATTTCGTCTCATTTTTTAACCTGAAAAACTTGACTCTTTCATTTGTTTGCAACGAACCTATCGGAAATACCCGATAATTTTGAAGCTCTTGTGGTATTATAAGTGAAAATTCAAGATGAATCGATACAGATTAGATACATTTTTCAGAGAAAAATTAGGTTATACGCATTCTCTATGAAAACATATGAAACAAATGTATGTTCTCATTCGGAGGTTAACCGTTGTTATTACCACGTGTAGTCTTGAGTTTTATTGGAAAAATTAATTATTAATAATTAATACTAGTGGAAATCCTTGTTGAAATTAATTTTCATATCTTACTAAATCTTTGTGATACAAAATTAAGTGAGGTAGGCAACTACTGGTATTATTTGAAACGTTGACTTTGGGGAAAGCCGGTCTCAATGCATGAAAGGCTCGCAGCCACACTCAGTGGAGAAGGGAGTGATGCTCAGTTGCAGGAACGTCCATTAAAATTTAAAGGTCCATTAAACCCTTAATCCTCCATTAGTTCCTTGTAATAATGGAGGATTAAGAGTTTAATGGACCTTTAAATTTTAATGGACGTTCCTGCAACTGACACTGAGTTATATATGATAGAATAAAATGGGCGCCAGGTAGAGTAATGCCTGCCTACTCAAGGTAAATGAACTGCTTACTCCTCTACCAGAGTAACAGATAACAAAAATCCCTCAAAAATTAAAGTCACAACCATTTATTACCAAAAACAGAAATATATGTGCAGTGGTTGATACAATACGGATAAATATTTTCCCCCAAGGGTAGTCAGAAGAAAAACTTACTAAAATACACTAAATTATATGAAAACGAATCATCTAAGCTAACAATATAAACCGACCCAAGTCAATAACTACTTTACATAAACAATGGTTCCTGAAGGGAACACCGATCAATCATCCTATCACAAAATCCTGAAGGGATACACGAGCACCCTGGTTGGTACCCAACGCAACTTATGAAGTGCACCTCATTATAATTGCTCACAACTATATATAACATTACCTTACAAAACAATATCACAAATTATCAAAATAGAAAAACCAACAATTTACCATATTAAAGCCAGTGCTACACACTGGTTACCTTCACAAAATACTCCAGAACGTAGATACCTCCAAGATGGATGCCAATCGATACCTCTAACTGGCAGGCTCGTGAGTACCTCTAACTGACAGGTACATAGATAATTCAGCCAAGAAGACATGCCAGGCACGTGGAATAATTGACAGGTTACCTCCAATAACGTGGAATAATTGTACTCAACACCTGTCACGTGGATCGCAGGTACACCCGATACGTGGAGATACACCCAGATACGTGGAGATACACCCAGATACGTGGACCCTAACAAAATACTATAAGAAACGGTGTCCGTGAAGTTGGCACCCACTTTCTCGAAAATGAAAAAAATTTTTTTTCATTCGTTAGTAAGTCGTTAGTAAGTATTTGTAAGTCCAAAATTTTCGTTTGTAAGTGAAGAGTATTGGTAGAAAAACACCGCATTCCGCTGGGTGCTAACTTCACGGGCATCCACTTTTTTGATTTTCTCGGAAAAAAACATACAGCCGGAAAGTCCATCGTTTGTAAGTGTTTGTAAATCGAAAATTATCGTTTGTAAGTGACCTTGTACTTAAAAAATGGCACCCTTAAAATGCGAAGTTAGCACCCACATGTTGAAAAATTTAATTTTTATTTTTGCCTTCGATAGTACCTCGTTAGTAAGTATTTGTAACCCCAAAAATTCGTTTGTAACCTTCCCTATCAAGGGGTAAACAACCCTCAAATATGCGAAATTAGTACCCAGTATTTTCAACATTACATTTTTCTTCTTTTTTTTTGAAAGTAAAACGTTAGTAAGTATTTTAACACAAAAAAATTTGTGTTTTTACTGAAAAATCATGAGAAAATGACACCCCTAAAATGCGAAGTTGGCACCCACATGTTGAAAAATTGAATTTTTGTTTTTTGCCTTCGATAGTACTTCGTTAGTAAGTATTTGTAACCCCAAAAAATTCGTTTTTAACCTTTCCTATCATGGGGTAAACAACCCTCAAATATGCGGATTATGTACCCACTTTTTTCAACATTACATTTTTCTTCTTTTTTTTGAAAGTAAATCCTCAGTAAGTATTTGTAACACAAAAAAAATTATTTTTTACCAAACAAATCATGAGAAAATGACACCCGAAGTTAGCACCCACATGTTAAAAAATTTAATTTTTGTTTTTTGCCTTCGATAGTACTTCGTTAGTAAGTATTTGTAACCCCAAAAAATTCGTTTGTAACCTTCCCTATCATGGGGTAAACAACCCTCAAATATGCGGACTTAGTACCCACTTTTTCGAACATTATTTATTTATTCATTAATCGATGAAATAGTTCAGATACTGTATAATAGAAGGTGAATATCCAACCTCATTGTTTTCGGTACTATCTTCATTTTTTTAGTCATATCGTTATATAGTTCTAGTGTTTCTGCGACAGATAGCAATGGGTACGTTCAGAAGCACTCAACTGTTGGCATAAAGCAAAAATCAGCTGAGTAGAGTTGAGTTTCAGCGGATGAAAATCTTCTGAACGCTTCGCTGAGTGATTTATAAATCTGACATATCATGATACAAAACCTTTTTTTTTTATTCAACAACAAGTTGTTGGTTTTCTTCTGACAGACCTAAATTGTAGCCAGACAATCCTTTTTTGATAAACATTTTCGAAATACGCCAGTAAGCAAAATACTCCTTAATAAACTTCAACTAAAAACCCTAAACATAAACAAATCACAAAATAACAGGTAAATGCGCATGTCTCAGCGGTCAGATGAGTTATAAAGCGTAAATTTTTACTGCTGCCAGAAATCGACATCTGCTGAGAAACATCGCTTTGTCAGCGATTTTACTGAACGCTATCGCTTTCTCAACTTACTCAACTGTTGCCAACAGTTGAGTGCTTCTGAACGTACCCAATGTAATGTCCTAGGCTGATCCTGGTGAGTGATTTCTGATAAGCTACCAAACCGCGTAGTGTGAACTGTTGGTTACCAGACTTCAATATCAGAGGAAGTTCTTCCAACAGTATACATATTTTCAGCTTCATTTGTGTCGATGAAAAGGTGACTGGAGAAAATATTTTCCACAATAACTTCATTGGCACAGACATATGCCCAATACATTGTAAAATTGTATCGATACAATTTTACAATGTATTGTTTCTGCATATTGTGATAGTATAGATTTCCAAAAAGAAATGAATGGAAAAAAGGAGGACGTGACAATATTTAGCCTACTTAACATATTAGGTATAAAAGGGGCTGGCTGCCAGTTTTATATAGAAAGAGCCAATTTCCTCAGTAAAATCTACGAGCCAAAAAGTTTGCGATAAATAATGATATCTCCAGAGTAGACTGCCAGGATAATATAGTATCTGCTCTGCAAAAAATTGGACAGGGATTGACTAGTCTCATGGAAAAATACAAATGCATGAAATGCACACACGAAAAATCATTTACACGGATATTCAAATCAGTTCAATTGGCTTTTTTGGAATCGCTGCAAGGTAAATATAATTGCCATGTCTGTGCCAATGAAGTTATTGTGGAAAATATTTTCTCCAGTCACCTTTTCATAAACACTCTTCCTTAGTCTAAGGATGGAACACTAGAACTATATAACGATATGACTAAAAAAATGAAGATAGTACCGAAAACAATGAGGTTGGATATTCACCTTCTATTATACAGTATCTGAACTATTTCATCGATTAATGAATAAATAAATAATGTTCGAAAAAGTGGGTACTAAGTCCGCATATTTGAGGGTTGTTTACCCCATGATAGGGAAGGTTACAAACGAATTTTTTGGGTTACAAATACTTACTAACGAAGTACTATCGAAGGCAAAAAACAAAAATTAAATTTTTTAACATGTGGGTGCTAACTTCGCATTTTGGGGGTGCCATTTTCCCATGATTTGTTTGGTAAAAAACAATTTTTTTTGTGTTACAAATACTTACTGAGGATTTACTTTCAAAAAAAAGAAGAAAAATGTAATGTTGAAAAAAGTGGGTACTAATTCCGCATATTTGAGGGTTGTTTACCCCATGATAGGGAAGGTTACAAACGAATTTTTTGGGGTTACAAATACTTACTAACGAAGTACTATCGAAGGCAAAAAAAAAAATTCAATTTTTCAACATGTGGGTGCCAACTTCGCATTTTAGGGGTGTCATTTTCTCATGATTTTTTAGTAAAAAAACAATTTTTTTTTGTGTTACAAATACTTACTGAGGATTTACTTTCAAAAAAAAGAAGAAAAATGTAATGTTGAAAAAAGTGGGTACTAATTTCGCATATTTGAGGGTTGTTTACCCCTTGATAGGGAAGGTTACAAACGAATTTTTGGGGTTACAAATACTTACTAACGAGGTACTATCGAAGGCAAAAAATAAAAATTAAATTTTTCAACATGTGGGTGCTAACTTCGCATTTTAAGGGTGCCATTTTTTAAGTACAAGGTCACTTACAAACGATGGACTTTCCGGCTGTATGTTTTTTTCCGAGAAAATCAAAAAAGTGGATGCCCGTGAAGTTAGCACCCAGCGGAATGCGGTGTTTTTCTACCAATACTCTTCACTTACAAACGAAAATTTTGGACTTACAAATACTTACTAACGACTTACTAACGAATGAAAAAAAAATTTTTTTCATTTTCGAGAAAGTGGGTGCCAACTTCACGGACACTAAGAAACGGTACATAAGCTATAAAGGATATTTTAGTTACATCTGTTGTTCGAGGGAGATAGGTTCAACCTCCAATTCAGTCGAGAATTTGTTCCAAATAATTCCAACAATATTCGCTACAGAACAACCTAAAAGAGGATGGTAAGACAACTGGTTCAAGATAGAAAATGTATGCGTACCTAGAGGTGCAAGATAGATTCTGTACGGACTCCATGTGGAAAAGTCTATATTTCCCAAAACATTCCAAAATACTTCACGCAGCTATGGAATGACATAACAGGGAACAACGACACTCGAAGATATAATCCCTCACAACGAGGATGAATCTAGATTCAAAATTCTCTTCCAAAATGTCCAGACCTTCCACACCACCCCCCGCACAAGGAACCTCGTATCACAAAATGTCCGCTCTGACAGTCGCACAGAAATTTCCGGAAGTTCACAGAGCCTATCAGTTGTCATAGCGAAGAAGAAGAAAAAGACATCAAAACTAAAATAATATAAAAGGAATCACTACGGTACTGATAATCTACGCAGTTTATACCAGAGGAGGGTCTCTATAAATCCATTTCTATAATTCTTCCACGATTTTCCGAAGCACTTTACTGAGGCAAAATAATAATGAACTAACCCAAAAATAACAACACCACTAACCTCACAATTTTCAAATAATAAAAAACCGTTTTCTGAGGGAAAACAATTCGAAAAGGTAGGTAAACGAAGTGAATAATTACAACAATGAGGAAATTTAGAAAATGAACCATACCACAAGTTTACTAACCAATAATTTTCGAAAAAAGATGGCAAAACTACATTTTATGATAACTTCCAAAATAATAACGTTACAATTCCCCCCTTACTTTAAAAAAAAAAAAATGACTGAAGGTCCATTTTTTTTTCGGTTAATGGTTTTGCCATCCAGGCAGTCTCGGAATCAACACAAAACATACAAAACAAACAAAAAGGTCACAATAGAGGTAAACAGTAGGTACGTCGCAGCCAAGAAATAACACCAAGTCAAAATCGAGAAAATCGAATTCCGAAATCCATAACCCTCCACAAAGGAGCTACCAATCAAGGAACACAAATCAAAAATCGGAAAATACCAAAGTCACGTCCATATCGACACTCAAGGTCGAGATACTTAATCCTCCATTCGGGAGTCACCACATTAAGGTATATAAGTCAAAAATCGGAAAACACAACAAACTCGACACTCAAAGTCGAGGTACTTAATACTCCAAACAGGAGCCACAAAAATCACAATAGGGGTGAATTTAACAATAGTCAAAATCAAAGAATCCATAATCCTCCACAAGGGAGTTATTCACTAAGGAATATAAGTCAAAATCGGAAAATTAAAGTCACAACCATTTATTACCAAAAACAGAAATATATGTGCATTGGTTGATACAATACGGATAATATTTTCCCCCAAGGGGTAGTCAGAAGAAAAACTTACTAAAATACACTAAATTATATGAAAACGAATCATCTAAGCTAACAATATAAACCGACCCAAGTCAATAACTACTTTACATAAACAATGGTTCCTGAAGGGAACACCGATCAATTATCCTATCACAAAATCCTGAAGGGATACACGAGCACCCTGGTTGGTACCCAACGCAACTTATGAAGTGCACCTCATTATAATTGCTCACAACTATATATAACATTACCTTACAAAACAATATCACAAATTATCAAAATAGAAAAACCAACAATTTACAATATTAAAGCCAGTGCTACACACTGGTTACCTTCACAAAATACTCCAGAACGTAGATACCTCCAAGATGGATGCCAATCGATACCTCTAACTGGCAGGTTCGTGAGTACCTCTAACTGACAGGTACATAGATAATTCAGCCAAGAAGACATGCCAGGCACGTGGAATAATTGACAGGTTACCTCCAATAACGTGGAATAATTGTACTCAACACCTGTCACGTGGATCGCAGGTACACCCGATACGTGGAGATACACCCAGATACGTGGACCCTAACAAAATACAGAGAACAGAATTTAATTTTCTTAGTAGTGTGATCACACCAATTCAGATGTACATCCAGAGTTATACCCAAGAAGTTGGTACTTTCGTGAGTGTCAAGTCTTGTCCTAGCAGATTTACTGTCTCCGGTTTGATGATGTTGCTGTGAGAGGTGGTAAATATCATACATTCCGTTTTGCGTAGATTCAGGCAGATTTTGTTGAGTTGGCACCAGTTGGAAATCCTACAGACTTTTCTCTGGGTCAATTCTACTGCTTCGGGAACGTTGGAGGCCGTAGTCAATAAATTGGTATCATCAACATACATGACTACCTCTTCGTTAGAAACATCTACACTTGTTTGCGAATGCAGAGTATCAAATACTGTAAGTTCCTGGATCAGTATGTACTCTGGTAGATCGTTTACATAGACCAGGAAAAGTAATGGCCCGGCAATGCCCCCCTGAGGTACACCAGCACTCAATATTTCATCAGATGAGACATACACTACCCCATCGACCTCAATAGATACCCTCTGTACTCGATCCTCCAAGTAACTCTTCATGAGACTGAGCTGCTTATCCCTGATTCCATATATAAACAGTTTGTTGATTAACTTTTCATGTACGACGCAGTCAAATGCCTTAGAGAAGTCGAGAAAGAGCGCCATCGGGATCTCTCCGCCTTCAAGGGCCCTCGTAACTGATCTTATCAGCTCAAACATTGCACTCTCCGTTCCTCTTCCCTTCAGAAAGCCATGCTGATGTTTAGAAAAAATTTCTGTTTAATGGAAAAATTTCAGGATCCGACTCACTAGTACCTTTTCAAAAATTTTGGAAAACGAAGTGAGCAAACTTATGGGACGATAGTTTCCGAGATCATCACTGTTTCCTTTTTAAAGAGCGGCTTAATGATTGCTATTTTGAGGGACTTTGGAATACACCATTTTTAATGCCATATACATTATGTAAGCCAATGGTTTGGCGATTATAGTGATGGACTTTTTGATAACAGTAACTGGTATTTCATCATAACCAGAGGAGCCCTTGTTTTCCATTGCTCTAACAGTTCTAATAATCTCGTCCTCTGTTATCTCGAAAAGAAAGAATGACTTCTGATTATGTCGAAGAGTGGATTTGTCTGAAACATGGGAATTTTGTGCAGGAGTCTGAGATGAAACTGAGGAAGATATATTAATAAAATGTTTATTGAACGCATCTGTGAGCTTTTGTGGTTCGTCCGATGTAAATACTTGTGGTGTATTTTTATTCGTTTTGCCTGTCACATGATTGATCATATTCCATATCATCTTTGTTTTATTTTTAGAGTTATTGATTTTATTACTTAGGAATTGCTTTTTATTCAATTTGATACGATCGTCATATAATTTCTTTGTATCTCGGTATAAGTTAGTGAATTCTGACCGAAAGCGTGAGATGGTATATAGACAGTCAAGATGTTTTTGAGATCACTGATTTCTGGGGATATATCTACATATTTTCTTTGAGATGATTTAGAATCGATGACGACCAGAGGAAAAGCGTCGTCAAATATGGACTTATATCTGTCGAAAACTTATCCCACATGAGATCTATATCCGAGATGTCCTGGTAAATTGAGAGGTCATCCCATTTTTCGACCGATAAATATTCTATAAATGTCTGAATTGTCGACTCATTTATCAGCCGAATTCGCTTTTTATTTTAAAATATTAAATAACTTATATTCAATTAGTGAAGAATCAGATGGTGAGAATTTTTCAGTTGCTGAATTGTCTCTCCTATCAAGAGAGGTAAATAATCTTGTAGACACCTTCCACGATGATTCAGAAATCATTGAGGAAGCAAAATCCTTGTCAAAATCAATTTCTCAAATTATGACACAAAAAGCTAACCGCTCAAAAACAAATAAACCTAAGCTCCAATTAAAATATAACCACACAGATCTGGGCCCTTTTATGGTAATAATAGAATCAAAATCTACAAGAAATATCGGAAACAGTCACCCCATGAACTTGGCTAAAAAGTTAAACACCTTGAACTACAAGGGACTTTTATCACTCATTGCTCTAAAGATTTCCCTGACCATATAATGGTGTTCACGGATGCTTCCAAAGGTCCTACTCTCATAGTATAGGTATATATAGCCCTGTGGGTATTTCCATCTCTCAGAAAATACCTGACCATTTTTCTATTTGCTCTGCAGAATTGATAGCCATTTTGGAAGCAACAAGAGAAATCAAACGTAAAAACCTGAAAAAAGTCTGATTATTTCAGACTCAATGAGTGCCCTTGAAAAAATATCAAATGGAGAAATTCAGCAAAAAACGACCATATCACTATAGCAATCAGAGCAAACCTGTTATATCTGAGTGACCATGGTTTCTCTATAAAACTTATATGGATCCCAAGTCACACTAACATTCAAGGTAACGACATGGCTGATAATCTTGCAAAACAAGGTTCTGAGGAATCAGTTATCAAGAGGGCAGATATTAGTGACTTTTGGCCTAGATACAAAAGAATTGTTTGGGAAAGATGGAGAAAGGAGTGGAAGGTCAATATCGGTATTGTACCTTTTCAAAATATGTTCGCATTGGTTCCTTTGGCGTCAAACCGTGGTTTAGGGGGATCGATCTTTCGAGGGGTAACATTGTGACACTGAATAGATTAAGATCCGAGCATTGCTGCTCTCCGTTTCATTTGAAAAGGATTCATGTTGTTGATTCAGATCTGTGTGGTTGCGGAGAGAGGGGTGATATCCCTCACATATTCTTTAATTGTCGAGATAATTTGATTAATTGCTCAAGGCTCTATGATGATCTCATAAAAACTGGAAAAATAACGAACTTCCCTCTTAACATATTATATGACTTGATATTTTCCAATGATGTTACAGTGTACATTTTGTTGTATAATTTTTTGTTGGCTTCAAAGATTAAGCTGTAAATCCTCACAGAGTGTGTGTACTTTTTTTTTTGCTTCTTAATCTCTGTGGGGTCCACCCTCCTAACTCCTTTTTTCCTTGCTTTTAAGTGTGACGTCTCTGTAATGGGGTAATACCAGATACCAGTCCATTTACCTCCTCCGAGAGTTCAATAGTTAGTCAGGCAGTATAAATTACCGAACACAGACAGAAGTGCAGCCCATTCCAAATAGAGTCCAAATAGAGTCCGGCAACCCAAATACTTTTGTTGAGAGAGTATATCTTTTCTATGATGTGAGAGGAGAACCGAGAAGGTTATTTGTTCGATGTGCGAATGGCTGAGTCCTGGCACATAGTAAAGGATATAAGAAGATGTATTTTCTGTGATTCTGGGTATTATAGGTTATAGGTCCATGAGGGCATGAGTTGTAGTCAGTTGTTGTCTCTGGTTGTAGTAGAGACGAGTTTATTGCTAGTCAGGTCGAGTTTGTGCAAGCAAAAGTTATGATCAATGATAATAATATGAATCCGTTTCGAATTTACGAATTTGAAAATAAGGATATATATGTTGCATTCCCATCCATTGGGTGAAAAATGGTCAGGTAAGTTTATTCGAATGAAACCAATGAGTAGATAAAAGTCAATAATAATAACTTTTGTTATAATAATTATAGTAATCAGCTTATCACTTACAGGTCAAATTTGATTGCAGTAAAGCAAGGGATTACATGAAAAAAGGGAAACTTCCTTATAAAAAATGGAAATCATACAATGTAAGACCAGTGTCAGATAGAGTATTTGGTATGTTATCAATATAGTGAGAACTCCATACACGAATATTATTTAACATATTTTATAGATTCATATGAAGAAGCTCTAAGAGCTGAAAAATTATATATGGAAAATTCAGAAGTAGACACGACTGATTTAGAAGTGAACCTCCCTATCAAAAGAGTCATCAGACCAAATGCAAAATATTCGTCGAGTAAGAAAATGAACAGATCCCAGACCCTCCGTATGTTTTAGAAAATAATAATGAAATTGAATATTCTGTTGCATCATCAAGAACAACTTCGGAACAAGATGGTGTGATTGAAACAGGAGCATCAGGGATTGCTGATGTTCTGGATGTTGCCTCTAAAACTCAACTAGAAGTTATTAATAAGAAACTGGATAAAATATCAGATATGTTGGAATCTTCTCAAATTATACGACAAGAAAACTTTAGGAGATCCCAAGCAAAATTTGATCTGAGGCCTATTGCACCAAATACTTTGCAACTTTTCACTTTGCACTTTTCACTTTTCAAATGAATTAAGTTGCACCAAACGCATTCAAAATTGAAAAATACAATGTGGAAAGTCAAGTGCATAGTGAAAAGTACTCCTCAGAAACTAAATGTTGGGAGAAATATTGTGCAACATAACTAATTTTCACTTTTGAAATTTGTCAGAATGCAAAGTGCAAAGTGAAAAGTTGAAAAGTATTTTGGTGCAATAGGCCCCTGGTAACATTACCGTTGACAATATTTAAATGCTAAGAGAACTAGAAAAGGTTTTAGAAGATCCACAGAACATCATTAGATTTGTGAGTTCTGCAGTGTATTTTAAAATTTCTCCCTTCATTAGGTAATTACATTTATTTTCAGAAACAATTTTTGTATAAATATAGCTGCTCAAACTTGAGAACAGCTGTCAAATATATAGTAGGAAATGTGTTCAGTTTGGACCTTCAACGCCAAATAAATTGGAGTGGTAGAGAAAAGAAGACAAGTCTTAAAGATTTAATACAAACTAAAATTATGCTTGGTAAGTTGAAATGCAGTTATTTGTAGGCTTCTACACTGAATCATTTGTTATCTAGAAGTGTTAAATGAAACAACAGAAAAAACTATAGAGAATGTGAGGAGAAATGAGATATTTTCTGCAGCACACTTTCGACAGGATTAGAGCCTTGGAGAAAAAAGAAGAGAGTGAATGAAATGAGAAAATTTTTGTTGAAATCAAAAGATAATTGTGATGTGATGGTTAATATGAGATATTTTTATATTTTAGAATTTATGTTCATTATTAAAAATTATTAAAAAAGTATACTTTTTTATTTCTCTACATTTTCGGTCGAATCAATAAGTATATCAAATCGAGTCGAGACAAAATGATGGACATAAATTAATACGTTTCGAAAATTGCATATATGATCTATACCTTTTCAACTTCAAATTGAGACTAATCACATTCAAATTGGGATTAAACAAATTCAAAATGACATCAAGCAACTTCAAAATGGTAAACACACAATCTAATTGGGAATAAACACATGCAAAATGGGACTAATCAATATCATATTAGGAACTGACAGTTCCACTTGAATTTCATACTGATCTACAAGATGCGTTAGATTTGGGAGGGTGATTCCTCAGATCATTTCATGAAAAAAAGTTCCAACAAATCTAGGTTTATACCTTTTCAACTTGGAAATGCATTGTTTCAAGATATAGGGTGTTGAAATTTACCTAAAAACTGACCGAAAAAAGTGAAACGCCATTGAGATTTTTCCAACTATCAATTATATTGATTTATTCGTTCAATTTGTGACAAAAATCTCTTCTGCCTTTTTTTTTCTGTGGATCACTGTTTTATGAGAAAAAAACATCTCAACGTTGAGCCCCACATACTATATATGTGTTAAAGAGACGACAAATAAGAGTTAAGATGTATTTTCTTGCATAAAAACGGCGGCCCGCACGAAAAAGAGGTAGAAGGTTTTACTACAAATTGAAAGAAGAATTCAAAAATAATCGTAGGAAATATCTCACTTATTTCATTCAGTTTTTAAGTAAAACTTCAACACTATTTATCTTGGAAAAAATGCATTTCAGGACCTACATTTATGGGAAATTTTTTTCATAAAATGATCTGAGGAATCACCCTCCCAAATCTAACGCATCCTGTAGATCAGTATGAAATTCAAGTGGAAATGTCTATTCCCAATATGAGATTGATTAGTCCCATTTTGAATGTGTTTATTCTCAATTCGATTGTGTTTACCATTTTGAAGTTGCTTAATGTCATTTTGAATTTGTTTAATCCCAATATGAATGTGATTAGTCTCAATTTGAAGTTGAAAAGGTATAGAAGTTTTCATCGTGTTTCGATTAATCGCCAGGGCCGTAGCTAGGGGAGGGCAAAATGGGGCAATGCCCTACCTTTAATTTCCAATGCCCTACCTTGAAAAATAGTAATAGTAGTAGTAAAGATTACATCGAGTAAAATTTTCTTACTTCTGCCCTACCCGATACATCCATTGCCCTACCTTAAATTCATCTTTAGCCTCGGCCCTGTTAATCGCTTTGAAAATAAATTCTTCATGCTGGATTCACAATGGACGTAACCATAAAACTCCCGGAACGTAAACGAAAAACGCAAAGTTGAACCAATGCAAATCATACGGAACTGTTCACAATAGGCTCTGTAATTTTTACGTTTACGTTGAGCTTATGGTAGTCCGTAATTCTAACGTTAATTATAGAAATTTGTTCACATTCTGTGATTGTAGGTCTAACTCACCAACGTCGTTTTTTTCTTCTTTTAGAATTTTGCTCTTCAATTTCTTTTTTTTTCAAACATCGTCTCAATAAAAACAGACTTAATACTTCATACATTTTTAATTAATGACAAAACTTCACAGTAATCAATTGTCAAAAAATTCATAGAACACTTATTATAAAGGTATAAAGGCCCAAAGTCCATTCTGAACACATTTACGTTACGGACAAAGTACGTTTACGTGTTCGTTATGGTTACGTCCATTGTGAATCAGCACTTACAATTCATATTTCAGACTCAAAACTGAAAAAGTATAAAATAGTTCAAATTGCGGTTCAACTCTGAGACAAAAATTTAATATAAACAATAATTCACCCTAAATTTTCGATATTTTGAGAATTCCAAACAAGTGTTGTAGATAGATAGATAGATAGATAGATAGATATTTATTTAGTAAAAATTACTAGTACAACTTCAAAATAATAAAATTAACAACAATTTCTCAATAAAAGTGCTCCTTAACATAATTCTGTGGGTGGCGCTTAAAAGGTCATAAGTCGTATTTTTCAGATTTCAGGCTTTTTGGGTAGATATGCATGGATCGAGAAGGTCTCTCAGTGTGTTAAAAGGGTATAGGTATATTGAGATGGAAAGTGTAAATATCAAGGCCTTCAAAAAGATATTATAAAAATACAACTGTTTACGAAAGTTTAAAAAGGCATATATGCATATAAACCGTGGGAGCATTAAAAAGGAGAACTATTAAAACGAAATATGTTTAGATATTCTCCATTCTTCATGCAAATGAATCCCTTGAAATGGTTTAACTTAATTTATGACCCTTTGTGCGCATTGTTTCGAGAGTCTTAAATACTTAAGTTGACATATTCCCTTCTGAGCGTTTGTTAGGGTGGATATGAGACTGTATAAGTTCTCTTATCTTCAGTTGGCTTCTTTTCAAAAGTAATATGTATTTTGAGGTTATGTGGATGATAGTGGACAGTGTTCGTGTTTGTGTGAAGTAATTTTGGTATTAAGTATTGGTGAAAAATACTTCAAGAATCAGTGAATAATTACTCAATATGCCAAGAACAAGAGGAGGAAGTTCAGGAAGCAGGATCGAACGCATGCTTGCAACATGTCGGCCTTCTGAAAACCACCATCCCATGCAGGCCATGCATAATGTGAATAATAATTATATTGGGCCATCTTCATCAATGTTCTTAGCACCGGTTTGCTTGGATGATAATGAACATAATATGGAAAACTGAATACACATTGACGGAATTAACGTCGACAAACGGTATGTGTTGTTAGTTTGTGAAGATTCAAAATGATTTGTTGAAATTATCTGTACGAAGATACTATTTCAAAACTTTTTGCTTTGTTGTTTCAGCTAATGACTCATTACAAGATAATATAATCGTCGATTTGCCTATTCAAGAAAATATTCAAGGCACCTACATATGTGGAGGGTGTTTTTCCATGTGAGATCGCCTCAACTGTTTGTGGTGAGTTTTGTGTGATTGAGTACATGAAATTTTTTATCTATTACCTATTTACATAATGACTTGAGTTATTTTGTTCTGCAGATGAATCCATTAATATTCCAGATGTAGAAAACTTCATTTAAAATGATCTACATCTTTTGGAGTTATAGACACAGCTTCTGTAAGTGAAAAAACAACCTCCTGAAGAGAATATCTTGGTTTAGTATCGGAAGAAATTTCAGACAGATACGAAGATGTTGAATTCAATAACAATAATAATTGTCAAAAGACTCCTGATTTCAACGCTGATAAAGAAGATTGCGAAAGCTCCGAAAAGGAAAATGATGAGGGACCACTTAAACATAAACAGGAAACAACCTTGAGCAAAACCATTTGCTCGAAGTGAAGTTATAAAGAAAAAAGAGGAAAAAAACTCAGGAAAAGAATACACTACATGTAACAATAAGAATAAACGAGCTAGGAAAATGGGACAACTTAGAGAAAATTGTAGGAATAAATGCAAAGAGAAAATGATGATTCTTTCAGACAAAAAATTTTCGATGAATATTGGTCTCTAGGAACCCATGATAAAAGAGTAGCGTATGTAGCTAGTCTCATAAATGTAAGAGAAACTGCTATAACAAGAAAAAAGTTGAATAATGGCAAAGCCATAAAAAATAGGTTATATACATATGTTTACCACTTTGAAATAAATGGTCGAAGAACAGAAGTGTGCAAAAGGTGTTTTATAAGTACATTAGATGAAACTGAGAAATCATTTCATGTACTGTCAATAATAAGCTTGCTTCAAATAGTGGAATAACACATCCGGACAAAAGAGGAACACAATACACCTGTTCATAAAACAGACCAGAGTAAAATAAACGAAGTTATATTACATATCAATTCATTTCCTGCTTACGAGAGTCACTATTCAAGGAGGCACACTGAAAAGAAATATTTGGTTGCTGATTTGAACTTGAGTAAAATGTACAGCTTATATTGCGAGAAATATAACAAAAAACCGGTTTCCATGAAGATATATGCCCGCGAATTCCACAGAATGAATTTGAAATTCAAAAAACCAAAAAATGACACTTGTTCAAAGTGTGATACGCTTTTAGCCAAGGAAAAATACTGTGAAGATTCAGAAGAAAAAAATTCATATCAGAAACGAAAGAGACGACGAACACCTCACTTCAGCAGATTTAGCATATAAAGCCAAAGATTTTGATAAGAAAAAAGGACAAGAAGATCCGTCTCACATAACTTACGCCTTTGACTTACAACAAGTTTTACAAACTCCTTTTCTATCAACAAATAAAATGTTTTATTTACGTCAATTGCGACATATAATCTTACGATTCATAACTGCAATTCAGGTGATTCTACACATTTCATGTGGCCAGAATGTACTGCAGGCAGGGGTGCAAATGAAATAGCCTCATGTTTGTATTCACATTTAAAAAATATTCCGAATGGAATAAAACACGTCGGTTTTACTCAGACACATGTGGGGGACAGAATAAGAACTCATATGTCTGCTCAATGTTCCTATATGCCATTCAACTACATCCTTCAATAGAAGTTATAGATCATAAATTTTTGGTGCCTGGTCACACGCATCTAGAGTGTGACGTCGATCATGCTCTCATGAAAGAATGAAGAAAAAAACTTCAATTAATATACATCTGCCTAGAGATTGGTATCAGTTAGTAAGATCTGCGAGCAAAAAGAAGAAATTCAAAGTGGAAACAATGAATCAAGAAAACTTTTTTTCATTTTCTGATCTCTCAGCACGGACAGGACCCCTTCATATCAAGAATAAAGAATTCAAATTTAGGAATATTTGTTGGTTGAGATATGAGAAAGAAGCATTAGTTAAATACAAAAATAGTTTGAAAGAAGAGGAGGAATTCAAAGAAATTAATTTCCTAAAGAAAAATCAGTCCATAACCACTCTCAAGAGTTTTGAGCTGAGTGCTTTATATAAACTCGAAGACCAATCAGTTAAAAAAAAAGAAAAATTTATTAGAGATAGTTAATCTTCTGGACACCGAGGTACAAGATTTTTATCGCAGTTTGCCAACTGACAAAAATCTCAAAGATACCGATCCAGATGTTGATAGATTTATTGCCTCAGTTGACGAATGCGATTAGGTACCTATTGAACAAAATTATTATACTTTAGAAATCAAACCTTGCCTGAAGGTTTCTTATACTTATTCTTCATGAAAAATGTATCTTATCTTATTTTTATACGTTTATAATGAGTAACAGTTAATTTTTAATACTTGAGTTCAATTGTTTGATTCTTATATTTTTTGAAACAAATAAAAATTTTCACATGTAGACTTATTTCTTTTTGAGCGTAGTGACATTGAGGACAATCGTAATTTATTGTACTTATATCGTTTTGCCGCATCAGATCAGCCCGATATGTTTGACAAAAAGGATATAAGTCCACCATATTGCGAAAAATTTTGACTTCTTATTTCAATTATGTGAATAAATGAAAAGAAGGGATTATTTCTCAATAATTCACATTAAAATATCTTCCTTTCGGGAATATGTTTTCTCGATATGGCCATTTTAAAATTCCAAATTTTAGGGTGCCATTTTCTCCAATCTATTAATACTATACTTACTACCTTTTGAGTGCCTTCCACAGATATGATACTAACAGCTTTCTGAAGGTTACATATTTGTAACAATTTCTTAAAATATCAGGCAATTTATTATATATCAAACCTCCAATCAAAGTAGAACCCATTGTCAATTCTGTACTGAATGTATCAACATAAAAATTTGTTTGATTTCTAGTATTATAGTGATGAATCTCAGACACATATCTAATTCTCTCAGATAAATAATCTGGTAACATTTTATGTTCAATTTAATATATGAAATCCAATGTTTGAAATTGATTCTTTGTCTGGCAGTTAACAAATTTAGTGTATTCAACATTGACCTGATTGGTGTTCTTCTATCACATTGAGAACCATTCTCATGCCTCTATTTAGGACTATTTGTAATCTATTGATGACATTGATTTCAAACTAAATAAGAGAGACGTACAATAATCTAAATGTGGCAGAACAATTGATTTAAACAGAAGATATCTTGTATTCATGTCAACTTTTTTACCTATCCTTGAGATGTATTGGATCTTTTGTGACATGTTATTCCTTTTATTCTTTTACATTTGTATGGAGATACAAACGAACAAACTTTCTGAAGGAACGATAACTTAAATTTCAATCTGCACTGTCTCTTTATAAAACTCGCTTAGTAACTATATTACCCCAAATGATACACCCTGCAAAAAATTTCATTTTTGTTCATTCACCTATTAATTTTTTTCTCTATTTTGTGATCTGATCTCATTCATTGTTTATTCTGCTATGAATAGTTTGCATATTAGAACAAGATGAAATCGTCCGACTGAATTTTGCTTTGCGTTTTTCTGGAACGAAAGAAATTACTTCCGAAGACAATTAATAAAAACCGTTAGATCATTATTCGTGTTTTGGCGCTAAGTTTAGAAACTGTTATTGAATGAGATATGAATACCAAAACATTGAGTGAATCATGGGTTCAATTATTCTAGACGAAAACACATGAAACAAGAAGGTAGTTGAAATTTGAATATACTCTGAATCTTCATAAATTTAGTTAATTTTTCGATATTCAAGCCCACCTCGAATCACTGCATTCTTCGTATACGAAAAACTATATGATTATTGAAAAAACTTTGTACGATTTGAGATTAATATTTTCCCCCTTTTATAGCGTTTCAAATTTTGTTTATTCAGATTCTTCGAAGTTTGGGTAATCAGTTATGGATTTCAGAATGGCAGTTGTTGAAAATTCAGAGGAAGAAGTAAACATAGAGATGCCAATGTGCATTTGTTGATGACACCATAACATTTATGTTTATATATACTTATAGAATTAGGCGTTGCCATATCTAAAGAAGAAGTGAACAATCTATCTCTCTATGGCTTAGATGACAGTTCAAATTACCGGATTATTCTGTGCATTTGGCATCGTCGGTTAGTATTTGTGGTTGATTGTGACAGTTAGAGGAGAAGTTGTTGTGAAATTTTCATTTCACTATAAAATTTATAATCTTCATTATTTAACGTCAGTTCGTGAGTTTTTCTTGGCAAGTGATGATGAAACAACTGACATAAGGCCATTCACAGTTGTCAGTAATTTTCCGATATGTAATAAATGACCAACTTGTTGAGCGATTCATGGGATTTTATAATGTTAGTTCTGGGCGTTCTGCGGAGGATTTATTTCAATTTTTATCTGCCAAATTCGGAAAATTCGACTTGCATTCAAAATTAGTGGCTCAAACATACGATGGGGCTAGTGTCATGTCTGGAGAACTAAAACGGGTTACAGGCAAAAATCAAATCCATAGCACTACAAGCAATGTTTACTCATTGTTATGCACACGTATTCATTTGGTTTTAAGTAAAGCGTGTGGTTCAATTCATCAGGTTAAAGTTTTTTTTTTCAATTCTTTCAGGATTTTCGTCATATTTTTCCAAATCAACAAAGCGTATCCAAGTTTTAGAGCTGGAGGAAATCGTATACCTACAAATGTAGCAACGCGTTGGAATTTCACTTCACGAGCCGTTCTGACAGTTTTTAATAACAGAGGTAAATTACTTGAAGCATTTAATTTTATTATTAACAGTAAAAGTCGTGATTTACATGAAGTAGCTATAAGGGAAGCAGTAGGTTTAAAAAAATTTTTAGAGGATGCTCAGAACATGTTTTTTTAGAAATATTTTCATTAATTTTCAATCAAACCGATACCGTTTTTTCGATATTACAAAGTAAAAACATAGACATTTTGAAGGCAAGAAATTTACTGCAGACAACTTCAATTAAAATTCGTGAATTTAGGGGTAATAGTACTTATTTTAATACCATTTATAGAAAACTGTATACAATAAATTTACAATCAAAACGCCGTAAAGGGGTCGAAATGCAGGATAAAACTCAACAATTAAGGCAAATTTTTTTTGAAATTCTAGACATTATAGCGACCCAAATAGAAGTTAGATTTCGCGACATTGAAAACCTACATTTTTTCGATTTGTTAAACTACTCAAAATTCACCATATATGACAAAGAATTTCCTCACGAACTTTTGAAAAGCTTAACAGAGCAATGTCTCGTTGTTGTTTTGCCAGTGACAACTGCTTCTACGGAAAGAAGTTTCCCCGCATTAAAAAGGATAAAAAATTATATCAGAAATACGACTGGACAGGCGCGATTGAGTAACATGGCCAAAATTTCCATTGCAAAAGGATTCATCAAAGCCCAAAACGAAAATAAATTCATTGATGAAGTAATAGATCATTTTGCGGAACAGAAGAATCGTAGAATTCTCGTTGATCTATAAAAAATTGTAATCAAGTCAATTTAGAATTAATATTTTTTTTTACAACTTTCAGAAGTTATACATTGAGCTCGTTTTTTATTTTTTTTTTAAGTTTATTTTGTTGTTTCAGAGTTTATGTCATTGATTTAGAGCTCATTTTGTTGATTTTGAGAGTTTATGTCGTTGAAGCATATGTTTATTTTATTATCTCTCTATTTAATCCATTTTCCTTCATTTCCATCATGTCCATCTTTTACCAGGCAAGAATGCTCTACACCTCCACGTTGGTTCTTGCTGGACAGCTGAATAATAACGATATTCATATTTAGAGCAATACAATATGTTGAAAAAGAGCTCAAAACTCATAAATGGAGCATCAACACCGAAAAAATTTTTAAGTGAAGTTAAATATAAAATGGTCATTATAGAAATAATAAGATGAAGATTTGATGAATTTATTGGATTCAAAAATTCTAATTATTAGTAGTGAAATTTTGATGATATTATATTATGTAACTGACAAAGTAGAGTTCACTATAAGCTTCGTCCTCAAACTCATCATATATATATAAATATTTTTTTATGATGTGCCTCACCAACTTATTCTGTCACGAGCCGCCACTGTAATGGCTGGCGTCGCCAATAGTGGTAAGACCATTCCTGAACAATATTTCGTATCCCTATGTTGATGTCATTATCATAAATATAGAAACTGACAAGGTGATGGGATGTTTGCGTTGTGTATCTGCTCTCCACGCATTTTTGATTTCTTTGTGAAATCTTGATGTTTTTAAAAAGCGTACAATATTGTTGGTCGTAACTAGGTAATTTATTTCATATTATGTCATTGTTTGTCTTATAATAATTATTTTTGTATTTATTTACAGCCTTGAAAAAAAACGAATTTGTTTCGAAACGTCGGCATTGTCACGAAGTGAACAATAGATTATAAATATTGTCCAATATTCCCAATAATTTTTCTTTCCTAACTCTAAGACAATGAATGATAAGCAAGTTATTATTATTATGACAGAAGGGCAAAAAATTTGGAAAAGCTTGAAAAAAGGAGAAAATATTCTAATTCAAAGAGGCAAAACCAGGAAAAAGGGAAAAGTAGAAGATATAGTCAATGACAGAGCTTTATTCTCAAAGATTCTTGTGGTAACATAATCGGACGAAAATAAAAAATTCTTAGAGAAGACTAATTCACCATATATAAATAATTCGTTGCTTTATGATGTTAACCTACATATAAGAGACGATGATGTTATAAGTAATGAACCTGATGTCCTAAACCCAAAAAATATCCCTAATAACATAGAACTGTTTCATCTGAAGTTTGATTGTACTTGAACACCTCGAAGAAATCACTGTAATTGTCAACATAAGCGCCCAAACTATTCCAATGAGTATGTAACTAATTAATTTTCGAACCTTTCATGTTTTAATGATACCACTCTTTAAATTTAAGTTTTTATTTAATCTTCATATATTTACAAGAGTCTTACTTGTTCTTGTCTCACAGTCGATTATTATCTATGTCTGCATCATAGATGTCCATCTTATGGGAGGTAGTTACATACTACCTACATAGAATTTATAGTTCTTCTTTCGTGAACTATCAACATATACAGGGTGTTTCATCATAACTGGACAAACATATTTCGTGTAGAGGACATCGGGAGAATATTTTTGCCTTATACAATATATCTCGTTTTCGAAGCATAAGCGAGATACAGGGTGTCGAACGTCATTTTTGAGCAAGATTCTTATGAGTGTGGTTAGTTATGTATAACACTCAAAGTAACGGTTTTTGGTCAAATCTCAGTATTTTTGGGTCCTCTATTCAGAAAGTTGACGAACTCCGAAAAAAAAATTACAAAATGGCGGAAGAACTGCAATGTTCCAAATTTTTTTTTTCATTATTTCAGAGGTCTGAACGAAACATTTGAATGACTGTAGTAACGAAACCGTTCGATATTTTACAATTCTGTTTTCATATTCGTGATTGATAATTCAAGAAGTACAATTGTACAAAGTTTCATCCTATTCGAGTGAAATTTTTTCATCGCGGTAGACATGAAAAAAATTGTGTTCGATTTTTGAAAAAATTTTTTCACAGAAAATTCTTAGAAAATTGTGTTCATCAGAAATAAAAGTCAATTTGACAACCACGAAAAAAAAATTTGGAACATTGCAGTTCTTCCGCCATTTTGTAATTTTTTCGGAGTTCGTCAACTTTTCTGAATAGAGGACCCAAAAATACTGAGATTTGACCAAAAACCGTTACCTCAAGTGTTATATAACTAACGACACTCATAAGAATCTGCTCAAAAAGGACTCTCGCTTATGCTTCGAAAACGAGATATATTGTATAAGGCAAAAAGATTCTCCCGATGTCCTCTCCTCTACACGAAAATATATGTTTGTCCAGTTTATGATGAAAAACCCGTATCTTTTTTACAGATAAACATACATAACAAAGAAGGTTCAAAAACAATCAATTATTACATACTCATTTAAATAGTTAGGGCGCTTATGTTGACGTTTACAGCATGAAGATGATAGAAATTATGAACGGGGCTGGGCTGCAGAAGGAAGATCAAATCAAGAAATGAGGACTCACAATCATCACAGCGAATAAAGAGACGAAAATGCGAGAGGGTGGAGGTGATATCAACAACTGATGATGTTTGTCAATGTTGAGAGAACGGCTACGAGCTAATACCATGCAACCACTGTTGTCACCATACGTTTTTTCGACGTCAAAAAATGGTGTATTGTAGACGATGTTAACTAAATGACGCAATTAAAACGTTAGGTGGTATCACGTTTTTTTTTGGTAACGCCAAATAGACGTGATTCTAATCACTTCCATCACACACTCTCATTGAATTGACAACTGAAATATAGATATCCCTTAAAGAAATGGAATCGTTTGTTTCATTAAGAGCATTTTTTAAGTCGAAGTGGCAGAACTTTCAATTTTAATATATTGCATCGTAAACTAGTGCTAACAAAAACGTTTATGATACGTTTTGAAAAATACGCATTATTTATTTATCTTCTAACACGTGTTATAGACGTTTATCTTATGACCAAATATATATTACCTTTTATATAGATCTTGATCGCACATAAATGAAATTTTCTAACTACCTAAAGCATACAATTAGTCATAATGAAATTCTTAAAACTCGAAAGAAGGTTTTGGACGTGTAAAAAAGTAATAATTAAATTTCAGTTTGGAACTGAGTGTAAAAAAGTAATAATGAGATCTCGTTCTGGTCAAATGTAAGAGCTTACGTATATTAACTGCATATAAGAGCGTAGTTAACCTAACAAACGAATTTTTTTTTGATATTTTGGTGGTAAGACAATTATTACGGATTTTGAAAACAAGTAAATTCAAAATTTCCGTTTCGGTTATAATTCAAAATTCCCACCCTTCAATTTCCGTCCTGTTGTGTGATTGGCGGTTTCTGTGTTCTGTGATTGGCGGTTACTGTGTTCTGTCATTGGAGGTTAGTGTAGACTACGCGCTACGCGGGCTTTTCTCCACTACACACTTAACTACATATACGGTATTTTGTGACTAGAACAAACGAAATAACGAAAAAACACTTTCCAAGTTTTTTCACTATTTGCGTATTTCTGGACTGGCGTGTGCATGTGGATTAATCCAGTTCAGTTTGTTCCGTTGCTCTGTAATCCTGTGTGGTGCAGTTAAAAATGGCGTATGCCGTAATAGAGTTTTCCAACGGTGAGCTAAGCGTTGTTTCCGAGAAGTGGCCTCACTCCGGAGAAAAGCCAAGTTTATTGGCCGCCATACAAAGATTCTTATCAATATAAAAAAGCTTTGAAGCGGCAAGAAGAAGCTAACGAAACTAGCTGGTCACTCTATCCAATTAATAAATGTTTTTATGAAACTGGTAAGTGTTTGGAGATATGCTATTTTAATAGCTCTTACTAACGTTAATTTTCAATGGTTCAGATAATTTGGAAAAGGCTTTCAAAAAGCAAAAGTTGGCGGAATTGACCTCCAATTTGGAGACCGATGAGCCTGACGATACTTCTTATCCAAGAAAAAAAAAGAAACCGAGACGATACTCCAGCAGTGAGGAAGAGGAATTTCAGAATTCAAGACAAAAATTAAGTTGCCTCCAAAGATTACATTTAATGGATTGAGTTGTGAGTTTTTTATATTTTTCGATAACATAATTCTATTCAACCATAAATCTTGAAGCCACAAAATTTTAATTACAAATATTAACTGATTTTCTTCATTTGTTGTGAGTCCCCCCACAAAAAATAATTCGAAATATGAAATGATATATGCTAATTCAAAATTTTTCAATAAAAATTAATAAATAAATATAATGTTATAGCAACATCACAGCATCAGGGTCAACTGATTCAAGAAAAGCGCAGGAAAGATGAACAAATATAGTACTCAAAACATAGAAATTACTGAGACAGGATGTATGACAAATCTGCAAATCGTAGAGAACACTCATGCTAAAAAAGAAGGTAAGGTACATTGTTATGGTTTGCTTGTACATATTATGAAATTCTGTAATTACAAAAGCTACACATTTCATATTATAGTCTGTTCAAATGTAAGAAGGAGCAGTGTAAACAAACAGATTTGCATATTTTGCACATAATTAAACCCTCATTGGTCAAACGGTCATAACTTCAATCCCTTTTCGGTCCTAAAACACTGATTGTGTGAATTATCCTCTGGACGGAAAGTAACTATCCGAAGGCCCTCCTACTTATCCACAAACTTGTTTACCTTGCTCCTTCTTATATGTGAACAGACTAGTAATTTACATTAAGAAAAGTGGAAAAAAGTGCAGCATATATGTTGATTAGATCATTATATAGTCATTGCACACCTTCTGACTTATTACTACAATAAATGCAAACCTATAATTGAATGAAAGACAATTTTACCTGAATTCAAGTAGAAATTTTTTCAGATGTTAATATATTGCCGCATCTGATAAAAATCAGGGAACAAAACAATCAAATTTTGGCTATTCTCAGAAGTATAAATAACCAAAGAGTTGTTAATTATGATAATGATAAATTACCTTTAGATAGCTTAGAAGATCTGGAAAATTTGAAACTGAACTTCTTGAAGATGAAACCAAAGCATCATTGGTAAGAATACAGCAATAATTGTACCTTTTTAACATATTGATTACAGGTTTCTATTTGTCCAGTTTGGGTGGAGATGTGGAGTAGTAACAGAACAAATAGAATTCTAAAAGAAGTTCTCACCAATAACTTAGCATCTCAATTTAATTTTTGGGGCAAAATAAAAAACCTTCAAATCTTTACGGTTGAAGAAGAATATAATTGTAGGTGAGTGATAAAATAACTAATTTAATTTCGTCCCATATATGCAGACCAGTTGAATTCGAGTAAGTTGAAGATAATTGGAAATTGTAGTCGAGTAATGAGTTCACAGTTTGGAATACTCTTTATTTTCCATGTTCGGAAATTTCACTTGCTTCAGCCTAGAAATAAGAATTCTAAGGATTCCACATTATTATGATTATTATGTATTCAACATATTGGAAAGTCATCATACATAGGAAATAATCAAATTTAAAATTATTCAATGGAAAAATAGATCTATATAATATTTTCAAATGAATGACGAAGTAACTGAAAGTAACATACAACAATGAAGAATATTCCACACTGTGAACTTACGCAGAATCTGTATGGTACCAACCCAGTTTAATTCATTTGTGTGTTTTGGTCTCTTATAATGTGCATTAATATTTCCAATTATTTCAAACTTATGTGTATATACTATATGTTTCATATCGCGATAATGATGCATTTAAAATCACAATTTAAAATAAGGTTTAGATTCATAAAAGAAATTAATTTTCTCATTTTATCACTAATAGATACTGTGAAAGGCGCTCACAAAACTGCCACAACAGTGGAAGTTGAGCAGGCAATAAAGAATTGGCTGAAGCATGCTCCTCAGAGAATCAAGTTGGCTAAATTAAAATTAGAAAAAAATTGTAACCAGTAAACATTTATCTAGTTTGTAGTTAGACTTCGGTAGTCAAGCTTTAAGTATATTGTGATGCAAACATGTTTAAAAAATCAAAAATCAAATTAATTGTCAGTCAGAGGCACCTTAATAGAAGAATTAGTGATGCTATTCAAGATGAAATCCGAACTTCTCAAAATGTGGGTATCACTGCCAATCAGACCATTTGTAGTTCTTTGAATTATACTGATTCTGATGCATCTAGCCAACATGATCTAGAAAATACTTCAGAAACGGAAAAAACTCTTGTGTTAAGACCATCTACTTCTTCTACTTTAAGTATCCCTGAGAAATTAGAAGAAAATACATTAAAGGAAAAATTGAAAATCTGGGCTATTACCGAAAAGGTTACTCATTCTGCTGTTACTAGTCTACTTCATATACTTCAACCTTATAATCTTGATCTTCCATTAGATTCTAGATCTTTACTAAAAACACCAAGACATGTTAATATTAAAATGATGGATAATGGGGAATACATCCATTTTAATTTAAAGAATACTTTGAAGTTGATTATTGAAAATTATTCAGATAAATTTTCTAATCAAATTTCGTTAAGCTTTAATATTGATGGTCTTCCTATTTTTAATAGTTCAACCTTACAGTTTTGGCCTATTCTATGTTTATTAAAACATGATTATTTTCTCCGTTTACTGTTGGAATTTTTTGTGTACTTCTAAACCAAAAAATCTAGATTTATTTCTTGAAGATTTTATCAAAGACCTTTCAGATCTGCTGGAAAATGGAATTTTTCATAATAACAAGAAGTACATTATAAGAATACACAGTTTTGTTTGTGATGCACCAGCTAGGGCATTTATTAAATGTATCAAAATCTCATGGTGGTTACTCATCCTGTGAGAGGTGTACAGAGTTTGGTACATATGTAAATAAAAGAGTCATTTTTAATAATTCGAATGCTGCTAAGAGAACTGATGAGTCATTTTATTTGCAAACTGATGATAATCATCACATTGGTGTTTCGCCTCTCATTAAATTACATATTGGACTGGTAACAAAATTCCCTATAGATTACATGATGCAGTATGTCTGGGGGTAATGAAAAAGCTTCTCAATTCTTGGCTTGGTGGTGACCTTAATATTCGGTTTCCTGCTAGAGTAGTGGAAGGTATGAGTGAACATTTATTGTTTGTAAGAAAATTTGTTCCTAGTGAAATTAATAGAAAACCTAGAGAGCTATCTCAACTACCAAGGTGGAAAGCTACAGAGCTGAGAACCTTTTTATTATATTTAGGTCCAGTTATACTGAAGAATAACAATATAGAAATAGGAATATATCAGCATTTTCTTTTGCTTCACTGTAGCATTTTCATTTTGGTTTCTCCTCAATTAGTTCATCAAAGCAGAAATGTAGAAATGGCGAAAAAGATGTTAGATACTTTTGTATCTCATTGTAAAGAAATATATGGCCTAGATTATTTAATATATAATATTCACAATTTAATTCATTTAAGTGATGATGTCAAAAATTATGGCCCTTTGGATACCATTTCTGCCTTCCCCTTTGAAAAACTTTCTAGGCCAAATCAAAAACTTAATAAAGACTCCACATAAACCGTTACATCAAGTTTATAATCGTATAGTTGAATCAAATCATTTCATGAATTTATATAAGCCTCCTCAACATACAAAATTTATGTATGAACATACTTCAGGGCCTATATTAGATGGTGCAAAATATTCACAATTTAAAAAGTTGGTTTTATCAAACTTCGAACTAAGCATTTATTCTCACTCAGTATCTGACTGTTATTGTTTATTATTTGAAGGATCAATAATTGAAATCCACAATATATTATACATTGATAAAAACAGGTGTATTCTGATAGGAAAAGAATTTCTGAAGAAAACCTCAGTTTATGATTATCCTATTTCATCAGCACTGTTAGGCATATACTGTCTAAGTGATTTATCAAACATGAAGCAGTGGGAAATAGAAATTTTTCCATCTAAATGTTTTGTGTTTCCTACCCATTCAGATACATCATGGATTTCCTTTCCGCTTTTACATACATGTTCTTTCTAGATATGTTTGCACCACAATATCAATTTTTCATATGAATTATCATTTGTTTAAGAGAATATATTTTGCTGATATTTTTGCAATTGTTCATGTGTGTATTAGTTTATTTTTGAACAATAAAATGTTTAAATGTTTATGCGAGTCTTTTTTCCTGAACAAGACGCAGTACTTATTTTAACGTCCAATATGACGTATTATTTTAGATGAATTAACGTTCATAAGACGTTTATGAGACGTCATTATGGTACCTACTGCAACGTCTTATTTGAGTGTCATAAATGACGTGATATGGATAGGACAAACTCACGTTATGATAACGTATCAAAGACGTCAGTAAATTACGTCAGTTGGTCATTTTTTGACGGGTTTTTACGTATTATTCAGTTTTCTGGTTACCTGGTAATGACGACGAATGTGCTATTTTTGGAAGAAATGTAGCAGCCAAGTTGAAAGAACTTTCAAGACAATCTAGGTTCTTCACAGAAAAACTTATTGATGACCTAATATTTGAAGCTGAAATGGGCAACGTCACAAAAAATACAGAAATTATTTTACTAGATGATGAACCTAGGAATCAGAACAACCTTCACAAAGAAAGTCACATTTTTACTAATCAACAAAACCACGAATAGGCGCGACAATAGCAGCAGCAAAAGCAGAATTTTTCATTCAGTAGGAATCAAGGTCAATTCTAAAATCTCATAGTTATTCCCGTTAAAAGCAACCTTTCGTACCACATGACAAAACATCTACTCCTCAGACTGAGGAGCATATTCAAAGTAGAAATTCAAATAAAAGAATATTATTTCTGATAATTCATACAACGACCGGAAAAAAGGACTTCAAACCCCGTTTGCAAGACATGGAAAGAGCTCATTTGTATCAGGTATATTTTTTGGATGTCGAGGAAACGTTGGAAAGAAAGGCTGTTTTTGCCGATGAATGGGTCGATCCGGCACTATTGAGATCAATCGAAACGGTTTTGAAGTCTAATAATAACTGCTGCAAATTTCGCGCCTGTAAATTATTGTCATATTTACATTGTATTATATATAAATCCGGTTACTAATAATGGAGAGCTAGCACAAAGATTTTACACAGAAAGTGTTCATATTCTTAGGGTCAGTTTTACCACCAGCTGCTGAAGTGTCTGATATGTATCCAGCAGATAAAATATTCAGCTAGATAAAACTGTCTGATAGCATTTTTCGATTTCACCACTCCAGTGACTTTACTTTAACTGCTATTTCCGTAAATATACGTTTCGACCGTGCACCTTTGATATGCTGTGACCGTACATGTAAGTTGCACATTTATATAAATTCTTTGCTAACTTTGTGTTTAAAGATCCCAGTAACATTGAAAAACGCTCACATTCATCTCGAGAAAGTAGAAGAATTTCTCCTCAAAAGAGGCGTCGAAAAGCAAATGAAATCCATGAAGATAGGCTTCAACAGTATCATCAATCTTGAGAACCTTCAGCTCTTTAGTTCTGAGGAACTGATGAGCTTAATTTGTGGACTAAAAGATGAGGAATATTGGCGTTTCAAACACACGAAAAAACATATTTTGATCAACGGTTTCAATAAAGAAGAAAAAGACGTAGTTTTTCAACTTTTTGAAACATGGATTTCATTGAGTGAAGAGAAAAGACTTGCAGTTAATTACAGGGTATTCATGTTTACCAATCGGTGGTGAGTATTCAAATATTTTTAAAGAATCCTTCATTTCGTATTTTTTGAAGCAAGCACACGGCTCCAAATTTTATTCGAAACTAACGACTTGCTACTTTGCTTTATTTCATTAATTTAATTTCGCATATTGAGTTCAGATCAGGAATCGGATATTGAGCATTATAATAGTTATTCAAATCAGATCTCATTATAAATTGAGTTATTCGCGAGAAGAAATAGTTTCCTCATTGTTATCAGTGATTTAATGTTTTGTTGAATCAAAAAATGCCTCGTACATTTTCAAATGAGGAATATACCGATTTCATATTTCTTCATAGTTTTTGTGGGAGAAATGAAGTAGAAGCTAAAATGGAGTACAAAAGGCTATTCTCTGACCAAACGTTCCGAATAATGAAACATTTGGGAAAGTTTTCAATTACATACGAAGACATGGACGATTTACAACAGTAAAATGTAGTGAAAATCATGAAAGAAGACATATTGCGATGAAAGAACATATTTTAAATGAAGTTAGAACTAATCCACAAATAAGTACCAGAAGGATTAGTAATTCCTTTTAATATTCCTCATACCACGGTTTGGTAGAATGAAAAAAATCGCTTTTATCCTTTTCACATTCAAAAAGTTCAGATATTACAGAATGCGGAAAATATTCCTAAAATGAACTTCTGTAGATGAGTAGACATCCTCGAATATTGAATAGATGTCTGTTCGCAGATGAAGCCCAATTTACTCGTGGTGGTGTTTTTAATTCTAGAAATCATCATACCTGGGCAATAAATAATCTATTTCATACAAGACAGTCTCGTTCTCAACATACATTTTCCGTGAAAGTATGGTGCGGTATTTATGACAATGAAATAATAAGACCCAATTTTCTACCTGCACGTTTAACTGGCGCAGTATAACTGTAATTTCTGGAAAATGTATCACCAGTTTTGCTCCATGACGAAATTGTGAATATTGTTGGCATGTACTTTCAGCATGATGGCGCATCGCCACATTATAGGCTAATCGTACTTTTTAATTATCAATTTCGGTAATGGGATTGGTCGGGGAGGCCCTTATAATTGGCCTTCAAGATCCCCTGATTTGAATCCCGTGGATTAATATATCTGGGGTTACATGAAATCGTTAGCTTATTCCTCTGAAATCAGTACTCGAGATCAGCTTATCAGAAAAATAGAAGGGGCTAGCCAGAAAATGAAAAACAATCCAAATGTGATTCGGAAAGCAGTTCGAGATTTTTTTTGAAACGAGCAAGAAAATGTTCAGATCAAAATAGAGGACATTTCGAGCCGTTTTTGTATAGCTATTCTTCTTATTATTTTGTTATTATGTTTTTTCATTCATAATCGTTTCAAAATATACGATATTAACCTAATGCAACTCAATTCTCAATAAATAAAAACTGAAATGGTATAGAACAGCAATAAAAATGGTAAAAATGTGGCCATGTGTTATGATAATTTGTGTTTCTGTGAAGGTAGATCATAATTTTCTATGTTCTATCAGGATATTTTCGTAACCTGCAAATCGAGCCAGCAATTCTTCCTTTGATTCGGTTGTTGAGTAGGAGTAAGGTGTGTACAATTTTCTAGTTTGTTTATTTATAAAATTGTTTGTGAACATGGAAAGCAGTTCGTTAAAAAAACGTGAACGAAACGTGAATTTTTCCAGCGAGGAAGTTGAAGAATATTCAAAAGTTATAGAAAATAAAAAGAGCAATTCAGCGACGTGGCAGGAGAAAGAGGCTGTATGGAAGACCATGGAAAAAGAATTTAATTGCTTGGGAGCTGGAGTTTTCCGTGATGCAAAGCATCTGAAACTTAAGTATGAGAGTTTGAATAGGGATGTAAGCAAAAAATCGGGTGCTATAAAGAGAGAATTATTCAAGACTGGTGGAGGTATAAATGGAGCACCTCCTCTGTCAAAACTTGAGGAGCGCAGATCGCATCAAAGATTTGATAAAGTTGTCAGCACAGGGTGAGGCCAGCATCGTTGACTGTGTTGGGTGAGTGTTTGCCACATATTCTATTGAAAAACATAATTTATTTATGTACCAAGAACTGTATATAAAAATTATATTTATTGCTAATATATTTTGCTTCTTCCAGAAGTTGCCACAAGTACAGATCCTGCTATGTCGCCATACACAATTATAACTGAAGGTTATAACCACTAACACGCTAGACTGTTGTAAGTATTAACATAAAAGAAAATTTATATATCAAAACGCAAATCTTAACTTGGTCCTTCACTTTGCAGACATACCCAATGTTGTTATTGACTGAGATAATGAAAGCGAAAAACAACAAGTAGTAGAGAGTAGGAAACGCTACAATGATGCTACGCCAAGCACATCGCAAAAAGAAGAAGACATAGAAGGTAATAAACAGAACAAACGGTATAAACATGAAGAAACTATGACAAGTACTGCTGCTAAACGTGAGGACCAACAAGGTACCCCAACTAGCAAGTGTGCTCAATGGAAGCCTTCTTCTTTGAGGGCTAAGAAACATCCTGCATTAAGTAAGTACACTCTTAAAAGAAGCATACTACACTAGCTTACTTTGACATTTTGCAATAAACCCAATCTAATCTATTATTCATTTTACAAGCAGAATGTGGCGAAGTAGTTTGATGCAACAAGTTCCAATTTAAATTAGAATAGTAATTAGAAATAGAGTGATATATGTATATTTTATTGAAATGTTTTTTCAACATTTCGGATTGGATTTCGTGAGACAGAGATCCGTTATGTAGGTATACACTTTTAATTTTACGGTGAAATTGCAAAACGATTTCCATTAAAAAAACTGGTGCCCACTGAGTACATATTTTGTATTGCATTAGGTATCTAGTGTAGGAAGTTATTGAAATTATGATTATCGTAAACTATTTCTGTGCTCAATCGACTCAACAAATAATAAAAGGCAATCTGTAATTATTTTAATGTTCTATTGGTAATAAACTACATCGGAACTAGATGAAAACCCAGTGTAGTTTCACTAATGGAAAACGCCATTAGTCCAATTATTAAAATTGCTCTTATGTATTATAGAAATAGAAACTGAATTATAAGATAACATTCGATTTAATTTATTCCGACTATGCTTAAAAATTTCGTCCCATCAGCTAACTCTTTTATAGAAGTTGCCCAATATATTGTTCGTTATGAAGATCTCCTTCAATTTTGTTTCTTTTCTAGGTCAACCGAAAGAGATGAGACCATTCGAGAAATTGACAGGAGAAAAGAGGGAGATTGTTGTTTTGCAACAAAAACTTCTTGAGGAGGAAATGGAGGAGAAAAAATTGAAGAAGGAAATGCTGAGGGAGGAAAGGATGCAGAAGAAAGAATTATTCGAAATAGAAAAGGACATAAAGTTACAAGAGCTAGAGAAAAAGAAATTAGAAATTGAGTTTTTAAAAATTGAATTGGAAAAAAACAAATATGTATTTGAATAAATTGAGTCAAAGAAAAATCTTAATTTTTCACCTATTCTATAATAATGAGTTAAAGTAAGGATTACAATCTGTCAAGCTGATGTAAGTTATTCGGAAATCAGCCGAAACAAACAATGTACGCCTATTGCAGTAACAGCGCTCGCATTCAATCAAATACTCCCATTTAGCGCTTGGAACGCACAAACCATACAAGACATTTTAGATTACGGCGATAGTTTATATCGCGAATCGATTCGGGAAAGATCTCTTCAAAATTTAGCGAACGTATCGCATCCTTACCTGATGCTACAAGAGGTACATTCGAAATTCATAATTCATAATTATGGATTCAATTTAATAATTCACGAATCAAACAACATAGATGGGCGGATTAGGTTAGAAACTGAAGCACCCTTTTTTAAATTAGCTGACGGACTGCCGCAGATTTTTCGAAATTACGAGTCAGCCGTTTTAACATATAATTCCCTGTCTACCTACATTTTTAAAGATTCGGCCACAGCCTATTATTTATTCGATTCTCACGCCCGCGGTGCGGACGGAAAAGCTTGCTGCAGAATTATCCCGCTAATGAAGCATATTGCCTAAGCCCAATTGAGTTCAGATTAGAATCTGCAGCCACTCTACGGAACAGATCGTTTTAAGCTGTTTTAAGCGTTTAAGATACCTGTTCACCGCCTGTGACTGTATATTTTATTCAAAATTCTTTGGACTCACTCAATACGTTCATTTAACAGGATAATTTCGTCACTTCGAAGGCGCCCAACTCTACGACTGTCGTTCGTGACGCAGCATCCAAACACCCAGACGTTCACCTTTTTATTTGTGCAAAATGGATGTTGTATGTTATTATTGTAGTGCTCTATTTTTCCGCAATGAAAACCTGTTCTGCTGTAATAACGGAGCAGTTCAGGTAGCAAGCATTCCGGAATATCCGGATCTGTTAAAGACCCTGATCATCCACATGCATCCGCAATGACGAGAATTTTTGAGGAACATTCGAAGGTACAACACGTAGCTCGCACTTGGATCTACGAAGGCAGACTTAGTGCGCGTCCACAATGGAGCACCGACCCTAGCCCATCGCACCTAGCACGGACCCTCGCCTAAAGCCCTGACCCTCGCACTCGCGCACCAAGCTATGTAGTGTCCACATTGAAGCCCCTACCTTCGCACCAACATCTGTTTATTTATTTTTATATCAACAATCTTGAAATTTGTCGTTAATGAATACTGACAAGGATTTAAGTTTATTGGAAGATTATTTGCTACTTGATTCGAGTAGCAAATTTCATTTCCTACGCAAAATTTCGCAAAAAAAATTGGCATACACCCGATTAATAGAAAAGAGGTGAATATGGTGAATTCCATCATTTATTCAAAGATATGTTAGGCGACCACCAAAGATTTGTCGAATACATGAGGATGTCGCCTAACACTTTTTTCTACATATGGGACAAATTGGAAGAAAAAATAAATAAAGACTAGAAAAACTGTCATTCCCAGCCTATATACGCCGAAGAAAGATTAATGCTGACATTACGGTAAGTAAATTATGAAATTAGGAAAAATGTGACGCTCTTGAAAGAATAACGGACTCGTCGCCCAGTATTTCGTATCGCAGTACAAAAGTTCTGTTTCGGTCTTTTTGTAGTTAATTTCAATGAGTTAAATCCTTAGTCTAAGGTTAAATCGAATAATTCAACATGTACATAATACATTTTTTCTATTACAGCTACCTCTCAACTGGTGCTTCCTTCAGAAGTTTAGCCTTCACTTTCAGAATGGGTGAAACAACAGTAGCAAATATTGTGGCTGAAGTTGTAAAAATTATATGGGAAACCTTACCACATGAAAGTTCCTACTTCTCAAGATTACAAAAGTATTTCTGAGGATTTTGAACGTATTTGGAATTTCCCAAATTGTGTAGGTGCTTTGGATGGAAAGCATACTCGTATCAATTGCCCAGAACATTCTGGATCTAATTTTTATAATTATAAACATTATTTTTCAATTGTTCTTCAGGCCGTAGTTGATGCAAACTATAAATTCATCAACATTGACGTTGGAGGATACGGAAAGCAAAGTGATGGTGGAACATTCAAAGCATCATTCACTATATGAGAAATTGCTCAATGGAACTCTTCAACTGCCCGAAGATGAGCCCTTTCGTGGTAAAAGGTTTCCGATGCCATATGTAATGGTGGCTGATGAGGCTTACCCATTACATAAACATTTGATGAAACCGTACAGCAGACAGGCTTTGAATCCAGATAATCAATACTTCAATAAAATATTGTCCAGGGCAAGAAAGACAGTGGAATGTGCGTTTGGAATTTTGGTTGCGAAGTGGGAGTTATTGAAACGACCAATAGCAACACGTGTCGAACTTGCAGATTCTATTGTAAAATGCATTTGTGTTCTTCACAATACGGTCATAGATTTGGAAGGTATCGACCATAATTTGATAGATTATGACTTTTCACATAACTTTACTTCCATTAGACATCCCAATTGTGGACGTCAAGCTTCAGAGGCAAAGAGAATAAGAGAAGCCTTCAAAGAATATATATGCCAAAATCCTTGTGTAGGTGGTTAATAATAATTCTTTTATTCTTATTTGTTTCTGTTCATATATCCCTGTTAACAGTTATAGTATCTTTTGTAATCAGAAAAGTATTTTGATTTTCCAAATCCTTGGCCCCAAGTTTGTCTGAAAAATATTTATTATTATTGAACTATATTCATTGAGTTTCAAAACAAGCAAATAAGGAATTAACAAAAAATAGATTTTTCTAAAATTTAACAATTTCAGAATATGAAATAAAAAGGTGGACAAAAGTAGAAATAAGCAAAGTGTATCACAGATTGGCAATGAAAAAATAGGGTATAAACGAAAAGTATATCTTCTTGAAAGTATAACATAACAAAAATGAACAAAATGGAATTCTAAAATAAGAAAAATATAAAACAAACAAATATTCTTGAAAAAAAAATTAATATCTTCAAAGTGTAAATAAAAAAATCAGTCACTCAAATATCACAGATAAGTTGCTATAAATATTGTATTAATCTTCCTCCACCATCTCGCTCAACATTTGGAGGATATTTATTTTAAATTTTGTTTTATTTTTGGAGCTCAATTTTCTCACATCTGGGAGCAGACTTATGAAAAATGAAAGGTCAGGGTCTTCCATTTCTTTCCTTTCAACCCTTTGTTTTATCAAGTTAAGCTTCTCCCTTTCCAGCTCCAACATCTCAACGCTTATACTGTCGATTTGTTTCGGTTCCACCCGTTTCCTTTTTCTGGGGCCACCTTCTTTATATGCCACTGTATTGGCATATTCCAAAGGTGTGCCTTCATCTATAAAGCTGACCTCTGGTGTATTTGATAAAGGTTCAGTAATATTATCCCCATCTGACACGGGGGGACATGGGGAGTAGCATTGCACAGGCACATACAGGTCATATGGTGAATCCAAGAAAATTTCCTCTATTTGTATTGAATTACTTGTAGAGGGTTGCGAAATACTTAAATTCCCACTGCTTTCCCTGGGCTCGAATTGGTCCCTCAAAAACTTCAGGGACTCAAAATATGGCCAATTCGTATATGCCATGTTTCTCCTTCCGCATCTCCTGACCTTACATTTTTCATTTCAGCGTTTTTACGTGCGAAAGTCTCTCTCAATTTTTCCACGTACTCCTGACAGTTTGTTATGAAATACAAAGGTTCATTTAGATTACCTTTTCCTTAGCTCTTTCAGGCACGGTTTGTCTGATATTAAAAATTGCTAGAAGCACATAAATATTTTATTTAAAAAAAAGTTATTTGAATATATGAAAGTGTTTGGTTGAACATCCTTGAAGACGACTCAAATATATTTACAAATTTTTTCTTGTCATTTTTCTGTTAAGCTATGGGTTAAAATGTGTCCCACCATGCATCAATGGTTGAAATTATTGCTGGAGAAATAATTCTGTAGATACCTTCAGTTACAATATTTGATGAAAAACTTACTTAAAAAGATACTTTCGTAAACAGTATCAATATATAAATATGAGTTTGTTTGATATTATAATTACTGCTTATTTCCAAACATGATTTCCCTTTATTATACTTATTCGATTGGTGTATATAAATTGAATTTAGTTGTATAAATCCCCTCATGAATTTACTATATGGTCAAAGTGATGATTTTCAATTCCATTGTAAGTACTCTACATAACATACAACAAGAAATATGTTTCACCAGTTCACTGTTATTTCTTTCCATTTCAATGATGAAAGAGCAAATTCTTCACAAAAAAATGTTGTCAGTCATTCTGAAATAATTTTATCCCAAACGGGAAAGTATGAAACCTACCAGTGGAATTACATTTTTGGGCAATTTCAACCCACATCTTTTTAAGTGCCACGCTATTATGATGTAATTTATGTCGTTTGCTCCAAATTGCTTCTCTGGAAAATACTTCGCTGATCAAAATGAATTTTAAATCCTCCTCCATGTCAATTGTAATTTGGAAAACCCTTTTTGCTACCGGATGAAAACAGAATAAATATAACCTTTCCTTTCTCTAAAAATAAACAAACGTTCAATGGTTCAATCGAAATCTTTGGTTATGTCATTATTGGTGCGTGGTGCGATGCTTAAATAAATACAAAATGAATTTCGCTCGTTGGTGCGCTGGTCGGTGCTAGGTGAGGTGCGTAGGTCAGTGCTCCGTTGTGGACACTCGAATAAGGAAACATGCTTTATTTATTTTTGAAGGGCGAGACTTGGTGAGGTGCTATGGTATGATGCTATGCTAGGTGCGCCGTTGTGGACGCCTACTTACGGAAAGACCTAGGACCCGTAGCTCCGGTCGTCGTCGTATCAGGGCAGATCCATCATCGCCTATGTAACGTTGGTACCCCCAATCCCCGTTTCGGCTATCTGTATTTTATAGATAGCGGAAAAGCAAAACGGGCTAGAGCGTCGAATGATGATGTCGGTCAAGATTGCGAGGCCGGTTTAATGGCACAAATAGACTCACTCTTAAGAATTATGCATCCATATGCTCAGATGTACCGCAGTTTAGGCCGAAAAGTCGAGGACGAGGTACTTTCAGTCCAGAGTCGCATCGAGGAGATTTCATACAATCATTCAGTTTTAACTGAATATTATTATACGAATACAATTCTTAAAGCACATCTAGGTGAAATATATGCAATCTCTCATTCATTCCTTATCTAATTTATTCCATTTGGAGGTTTCACACTGTATACACTTTGTCAAAAGATTTTCTCTATCCAGTACCATCCACAGTCTGTTCCTAGTACGATCCTGGCAGTCTCTTAGGGCGGTCGAAGGGTGCGTTTTTATGACAGTTTGACCAATACGAGCTTTATTGTGCGCAAACCAGACCATTATGTTTGTTTACAAAGCTCATTCTTACATTTGAACAGACTATAGAGAGTTAGTTGCAAAAGGCCATTACGTGTACTTTGACAACTACTTTAACTCTGTTCCGTTTCAGAAAAAGTTGCAAAAGTAAATGATTCTGTAGTTATTTGGTATCTCAGGCATGCTGCAATTTCTGTTGAGTTGTATGATTGCGGCGAGAAATGAACCTCAATCTGTAAACGTACAGGGGCGGAAATTTGGCCCACAACATTTTATGCTGGGCCATATTTCTGACCAGTCTAAGTAATTCATAAAATAATTATACTTAATTGTTTCAGCAGAAAATGGGGAAGCCTTGAGATTACGTGGAAACTGGACAGAAAACATGATGACCGATGCTTTAGAACTCCTTCGGCAAGGTTAAAGTCAAAGATACGTCGAGAACGATATTGAGGAATCACCTGGAAACCGGCAGTTTCAGAAGAAAGTTGATTAGAAATGCAATTCTTTCTCGTCAACAAGAAGAAGACCTGGAAACACGAATTGTGAGAATGTCTACCGATCGGAATGCCGTTAACTCCAAAATCTGTGCGATGGTGTATATATCAGTTTTGTAAAAATAACGAGAGAAGAAAATCACAATCAATGAATCCGGCGAGAGCTCAAAAACTTAACCCAGCTATTGGGAAAGATCATTTTAAAAAATTGAACTAATTTCTCAATGAACTGGGACTGAAGAATTCGCCAGAAAAGATCTATAATCTTGATGAGAAAGGCTGCCGGTTGACTCTGCATCATTCACAAGTTGCCTTAGCTCCAAAAGGTGAACGAAAGGATCATTTTATCGGTGAGTAGCATGCAGAAAATGCAACAATAGTTGCTTGCGTCAATGCAATAGGGCAAGCTGTACCACCCATGGTAATTTTCGAATGGATGATGAGAAAGGAGACCTATAGCGATAATATGCCGCCAGAAACTGTGGTAGAAATGGGGAAGCATGACCAGGGAATTATTCGTGAAATGGTAAGAGCATTTCGCTAAATACAAGTCAGCAGGAAAAGTCATTCTGTTCTTTGATGGTGCCTCGTGTCATTTAGATCTCTCTATAGTTGAAATCGCCGAACGTTGCGATAGATCACTGTACGTTTTCCGTTCTTTTGAACATTATTGGGACGTTGAATTACTGAAATACTAGGAAAATAACCCAAACGCATTGAAAACCCTAAAGAAAGAACGATTTGGTCTTGTATTCAACAAAGTTTGGCAACAGGCGATAACAATGTCTAATATCCAGAGTGGGTTTAGGGCAACTGGAATTTGGCCGTTCGACCCAGAAATAATTCAAGAAACAGCATTATTACCTTCAACAATCACCCCCAGAATACTTCAAGAGGGCGTTGATGACGAACCGGAAAACTCTTATTCTTCTGAGGATATTCCGTTATCACAATTCGTTAGAAACACCAAGCAATTACCAGGTTGACTGAAGCAGCCAAGAAGCAGGAAGAGGTTAAAAACAAGGGTGCAGCCATGGAGCTAGAAGCAGGGTCTACAAAATCGAACAATGTGAAGATCAAGGTATTGAATATCACCACTATTAAGCCTCCAATTGAACATTCAACACAAGCATGTATCTCTATACCAAGAAAAAAGGGAAGCTATCAGATGCAAATGAAGAAAGTATTTAGTTCTCAGATCTACTTAAGACTCCAGATATAGTAGCAGCTAAAACAATATCAGTGCGAAAAAAGGCAATCAATTATAAAGCCCAGGTTTTGAGAAGAGACATTATCGAAGAAAGCAAGAAAACATCAATTCCTCCAAAAGCAGTGGTCGAGAATTTTAAGGAAAGCTGGATGTGCCTAATTTGCAATGAAGATTTTGAAAGTGACATGCGTCCGTGTGCAACTTATGGCACATGGGTGCATGAAATATGCGTGGCATTAACTGCAGAAGATACAGAATAATTTGAGTGCCCAGATTGTTCACCTTAATGGATAGTGAAGTATGTCATAATTCTGCTTTTATTTTATACACCAGGCCATATTTCAGTCAAAGTCGGAAATATGGTCCAATTTTGATGTTTTTCATTTTGCTCCTATTACGCTTAGAAGTTTCGTTATTACTGATATCACAAAATATCAGTTGTCCACAATATATTCTCGATTATAACTGATTATTACATGGGATTTGTGGATAAGATGAATATGCTAAAATCAATATACGAACTGGACAAAAAGTCAAAGAAATGGTGGCATCGCATTTTTTGGTATTTACTCCTTGTTTCTGTCTTAAACGCATATATAATCTTCAAGATAAGGTCAAGTGAAGACATTATGGGTGAAATCATAAAAATTAGAAGATTCTAAAATTGTCGTTATTTTGGCACTTATTGGGGCTGAAGAAAATACTCTCAAGACGAATCGGCCTTCTTCATCTGGTTTGACTTCCTTCAAATTTTCGTTCCACAAGAAATCAGGTATGACTCTAGTGCCCAAATGCCTATTATCGTACATCCAGAAGGTGTGCACTGTGTAGCACAACAGCAGTGTCCCCATAGAACAAGGTGGATGTGCTCTCGGTAAGTGACATTAGAAGCATATATATAGAGTAAAATCGGCATATAAAGAATTGTCGGGTAATATGAAATTTCAAATATTTTTCTAACAAGAAGCGCCATCTCATAAAGAATGGCGCTATTAGAGAATTCCTTATATCAGGTGTCCCCAGGTGAGTGGCCTATTAGATCAAATTGGAGTGTTACGAAAATGACTCTAGTTCGCTCAATATTTGAGATTTAAGTCCAAAATTTAGCAAGTCATTAGATATTGATCTGATCTATGTCACTGCTTTTCAAATATAGTTGTCAGTTATACAGGATGGACCAAAAAAATCATCATTTGTCAAGTTACAAAATCTGATAGGCCACTCACCTTGGGACCTTGAGACCTTGGTAAGTTTGTTTAGGCATAAGGTAAAAGAAATCTTGCAGATTTGAATCCATAATTTCTGTAATTGGAAATACAGCATTAGTTTTGTTTTTATTTCGGAATGCGGGTAATATGGAATATTCTATACTTGCCGCATTATTGCTATTCCATATTACCAACGTGATTTTGAGCAAGTTATTATTTTTTCCTTTACAGAAATGATGAATGTTTCTGTGTCGAAAAAACGAAAATAATGGAGTCAAATTGGAATGACAAAAGCCATTGAATCAGTAGGGAACCGGAACATGGAAAAGATTGGTTCTCTTCTTTTATGAAGAGGCATAAGGCTGTATTGAGTCTGAGGAAGCCCACTGGAACTTCCTTGGCAAGAGGCGTTGGCTTCAACCGGGAAAATGTCCATGAGTTTCACAAATTATTAGAGGAGGCTATGAAGGCCCAAAACTATGATCCCCATCAAATATATAACGTAGATGAGTCGGGTTCGTCCATTGTGCGATCAAGATGTCCAGAAGTGGGATCGTTAAGAGGCAAACGACAAGTAGGGGCTATTACGTCGGCAGAAAGAGGCTCCCTGATAACCACTGTTATGTGCATCAATGCTGCAGGTGATTTTGTACCGCCCATGATCACCTTTCTATGCAATAAGTCGAGTGAACAGCTGAAAAAGGGAGCAGCTCCAGGATCGTTGTTTGCTTTCCATCCATCTGGGTGGATTCAAACAGATTTATTCACAAAGTGGTTTGATGGCTTCCTAGAAAATACCAAACCTTCAGCAACAAATCCAATATTGCTGGTGTAAGATGGTCATCACACTCACACCCGGAACCTACAGTCTAAAAACAATTCCGGTGGCTAATACCAAACTATCAAGCATATTTTTCCCTTTTTATGTCACAATTTTATAATTTTTATTGAAATTATGAGAATATAGTGTTAAGTGGTGTGATTCATGAAACACATTATCATAAACAGAAACAAAATCAAGAATGACTAGAAAAATATTTGAAAACACACTGTGTTTATCAAGTTATAACACCAATCTAACAAACAAATTGCTCCATAAATCAAAAAATCATCTCTTGGGTGAAAATATACACTGCATGTTTGAAGTTTCAAATAATAATTTCACAGAAATGATCAGGTGTTACTTCTGAAGCTTGTAGAAACAAAAAAAGCACCTGGAAGTGTTTTTCGGCCAAATCATATTTCAAAATTTACACCAACTGAATCAAAATACACACCAAAAATATGAAAAACCCATACGTTTACCTTAGTTTGTCTTCAGTATTTTTACATGGTTGCCAGATATTGCCAAATTATGAGCGGTCACACAGTTAGAACCATGGTGTCTGATGTACTGATTATTTCAGTCGAATAACTTTGGCAACAATGTTAATAGCAATAGCTCCAATTTTTAGCGGCTCTACAAAGAGTTCTCAGCATAGTCAAAACAGGACTTGCGAATGATTGCACCTTCTTGTCTATCTCTGTTTCTTGTATGTGCCTTTCTGATGATGAATCGAAAGTGTGAAATTGATCGAGGTGAAGAAAGTGAAATGCGTGAAAATTTGTTTTGGATACAGAGAAAAGTTCATGTTAGCTGATGATTCGAGAAGAAAATCAATACTGTTTAAAAGTAAGTACAACGAATTTGAACTTAAACTGATTCAGGTAACTTCCTTCAGTTTTTACAATCGTTGAAACTTTCTTTTTGTATAATACACCTGATTAGGTTATACGGTGGAAATGTTTATAGTGACTTCTGTTGAGATTATTCACCCATATATTTTCAATTGACGGAAATAGATATTGCTGAATCACTTCAATGCATATGTGAGAAGATACGATGTCTCCATCCATTTATATAAATAAATGTTTATATCTAATCTTTTTTTAAGCAAGTTGAAGAACCTCCCCTTTGGGTGTTTTTGGAAGATACCTCTACTGTCAACCCCTCACTTGGTCTACCATCAGGTACATATCTATCTGTTCATTATGTATTTATCAGTGTGAAGAAAATATATTTCATCAACAGAAAAATGTTTTTTGATTTGGCAACAAATATTGTTGTAATCTTTCATTGTGAATGAATTCAAATGAATTGAATTGTTTCAAAAACCTGCACAGCAAACGAATACACTAAAAAACTTTCAAGGAATAACAATTGCAGAACAAAAGATTGAGGTAGGGAGTAAGTACCTAGCTAAATAATAATTAATAATTTATGGTTCATGATGTATTATTATTCTCATCTCAACTAATTCAGTGCTAAATAACACCGAACAGGTTATTGCAACCTCACTAAGCTAGTGCAAATTAAGACTGAAACGGTGGGATTTCACACCGAACCCGATCTAACTCGTATAGTATTGCACACTAATAAATTGTGAAAAATAACTGAGTCAGTGTCAAAACACACTGGATGATCGTTTGAGATCACACCGCTCTAGTGTGATTTAACACCAAACAAGTGCAAAGTCGCAAAGAACAGAATGGAAATCACACTCGCTTCAGTGTCAAAGTTGATTTATTTATATGAAAAAAGCAACTCCTTTGAAATCATGAAACACACCAGAAAATTCTTGAACGTCGGTGTTATTTTAGAAGGTGCGAAATAACACCAAAAAAATCAGGACCTCTGAGAAAATACGGCTGGTGTTCAAAAATTTCTTAGAGTGTAGATTTCCTTATGAGAGCTAAAGAAAACTTCTTCACAATTTTGTGCTTACCGCCACACACGACCCATAAACTGCAGCCTCTGGATAAGACTGTTATGGGTGCATTGAAGACCTTCTATAATGAAGAAGTCAGAATTTTCATGCGAACAGAAAAACGTAAGGTAACGCATTTCGATATTTGCCAGTTATTAGGAAGAGCCTATTTGAAAGTGCAATCAGGCGAAAGAGCCGTCAAAGGGTTTAGTGCCACTGGGATTTATCCTCTAAGAAGCGATATTTTCACTGACGAAGACTTTGCGGCGGAAAGACCTCACTCCATATAAGGGAACGTTCAATGATCCTAGATATTTAGAAATAAAAGGGATTGGGCTACGAGATATTTGGTGTTTTTCTTCTACAGGGTCCACGGTCGTTTGTCTTTCGTTTTTTGGTAGAAGATTTTTCGGCTGATGTCCTGATAGTTGGTTTTGCAATGTTTCCTTCCATGGCTGTTCGCGGCATCAATCGTGATCGACGAATTTTTTCACTGTTTTAGCAGTATCGACCTTAAGTATTTTCAATTTTCTATTTAGTTAGAAAATGGAGGCGTACCCATAGAGTACTATGATATCATTTATTAATTCAAAGCATGGTTTACAGTCATTTGAATTACAACGTAGTTCTGCGGGGCTCTTCGGCAGGACCTAATCGACTGTTCATTTCGCAGAAGTGTATCGTACGGCTTAATTTCAGACTTCGGCCGTATGAATCATGACCGATTTTCGGTCAATTTGATATTCTTCCCTTCCCGTGTATTGACATTCTTAACTGCCTTAATTATGTCCTCCTAAGAATGTTTGAAGATGGTGAGATTGAGGTAGTTGCATTTGCGGATGACTTGCTCATCATACTGAAAGGGAACAGTCGTCTTCGACTAGAGTCGAAGGGGACGGAATGCATGACAATGTTGTGCGATTGGGCCGCTCAGGCAGGGGTGAGAGTGTCGGAACAAAAGACTGTATGCATGATGTTGAAAGGGAGGCTTGCCGCGACTAGGCATCCTCAGGTCAGAATTAACAATAAGGGCGTCAGGTATGCATGCAGTGTGAAAAATCTGGGAATAAGAGTCGATGAAGGACTCAGATTCATGAGTCACGGATGTTAGGGCAAAACTAGCTAGACTAGCGGGACAAATGGGGCGTGTATTGAGGAAAGATTGGGGACTTACACGGAAGTCTATGAATGTGGTATATGGTGGCATGTTTAAAGCATGCGCCATGTACGGTGTGGAAGTTTGGTACAGGGAAATGACCAAAGAGCATGCAAGGAAAAGTATAAATAGGTGTCAAAGGGTGGTTTTGGGGGCATGTCTGAGAGTTTGCAGAACTGTGTCCACCGAAGCCATGCATGTATTGATGGGAGTAACTCCATGGGACCTTTTGGCTGTGGAGATGGGTGTGAGTAACAAACTCAAGAAAGGAATTGAGTTGAATGAATTTGATCGAAAGTATGTTGGTGTCTGGGGTTCCGATCCCATGGAAAGTGTAAATGCATTAAAGCAAACACTGAGACAGGAATGGCAGCGAAGATGGGATGAAAGTGATAAGGGGCGAGTCACATACGGCTTTATACCGAATGTGGACTTTGTTGTCAAGAATGAACGGTTCTCTCCCGGACTGTATATGGGTTACCTCATTACAGGTCACGGGTCGATGAATGAGTTTTTGCATAAGAGAGGTCTCAGTGAGAGTGATATATGTATATGTGGCGAGATTGAGGATTGGGAACATATTTTGTTTGACTGTTTTGAATATTATGAGTTGAGGAGGGTCATCCTCGAAGGCATCACAACTACGGTTGGAATACGCCAGAATGTATGTAGAATGATTGAGACGTATAACAGGTACGAACAAGTGGGCTACTTCGCAAAAGAGGTATTTGCTAAGAGATCGAGGGCAATAAATGTAGACTCACTGAGGGGTTCCTTCCCCGGAAATGGGTAGTGACAAGGTGCTTGATTTATCCCTTAGGGGAATTGTGGCGCAGGGCGACAATAGTGGTTGAAAGGTGCGCCGTCCTGGCTTTGAAGAGTGAGGGTTTTTACACCACTTGGACTTCTGGGGCGTACGTACCGATTCCATTGCATTGTCGACGGGCTTGGTAAACCCGCGCAGTAAACCTTACCTGCCTCAGCAAGGCATGGATACTCAAGGTCCTTAATTGCGAGGGAAGAAATTCCCGAAACATGTCCTACGAGTGACGTATTATGATTCGTACCACGGGAGGGCTTGCCCGCAGGCTGGTTGGCTTTGGCATCTTTGGGCGCCTTAGCTGCCTTCCTGTCTGCCCTATCGGGATTGGTTTCGTGGTGGCAGTGGTTGAAAGCCTGCATGCTGGGCTAGAGGGGTTCTGATCCACCTCGGCGTGTGAGTTGCGTATACAACTCGGGAACTAGCCTCCATAGCTAGTAGAGATTGGATAGTGCCTCCTTCTATCAGTAAGGGCGTAGGACTTGAGAAATCCGAAACCACACTGAAAGCTGAGTACTTAGTGTACGAAGCGCGCTAATTGGGCGTATCCCAATTCCGCACCCATGGGGGTCGTGGCCATAAGCGTTCGGGTAGGTGGGTCACGTTAAACTTATAAATGTTGTTGCCTTAATTATATCTACATCAACATCAGTAAATACAAGAGATGCTCTGACTTTCATAGGTATGAAACAAGTCACACTGATACCATAGCCTTCCCCAGACTCCGCACAGCTAAATATGAGACCTTACAAAACTTTATAGGTATTACATTGTACAAGCATTTGCCCAGTAGGTAAAAATCAATGAATAGAAGGTCTTCCAAGCGAGAAGTAGAGAGTATATTAATCAAAGGATGCTACTATAGTATTGATGAGTTCCTTAAGGATTCCATCGTTTAACCCTTTTTTTTCTAAAGGTGTATTCTATTTTATATAACTGATCCTATACATTTCTTAAATGTCGAGAAGGATCAATGAACTTTATTATTATTATATTCGACTTCAGCCTATTGGCTTTCTCAGTCCCTCTAAGGGAAACATTCATTCATCGTAGATATTAGAAATAAAAGTGATCAAGTTCTAAGGCATAGGCCAGTTCACACAAACAGTTTTCCTGGCAGTTTTGGAGCGTTCGCTCCATTTCTTAACTCCAAAATCTTGTGCGTGTGAATGCTAGACCATCGTGAGTCCAAAAGTGTCGATTTGATGCTACGTGTCAGATGTGCTGGTTTGTGATATCAACGTCGTATTCAGACGCACACTCCGATCTACCGAGATATGTAGCAGATGCTTATCGTTCTCTCGAATTTTCGCAGTTGGAAATGTTTATTTATGTTTATAAACTTGAATTCGGCTCATTTTCACCAGTACCTACATACACAATGAGGAATAGGGATAATTCAGAATTATTCATGAACATGTACAAAAGCTATCCGTGTTTATGGAAAATAAAAAGTTATGTCAACCATTCTTGAGTAATTTCTTTAGTCTTCTGGATAATTTTCTCGGAGTTCCCTCAATAGAGGCATATGACCAAAACGCTCTCTATTCAACCTCCACTGCTTAACCCAAATATTCCGAGGAGTTTTCTTCTCATCTTCATTGATGACTTACAGGCCTAAACAAGCAATAGCCTTCCTTTTTCTCGAATTCATGTTCACCACACTGTCCACTTACGGTATTCGAATCAACTGACTGGTATTTATAAGAGAGCACGGAACGTGGAGTTTCCGCCACAGCGGAAATTCCACCAGGTCCTTCGATGTTTGGTACTAAATTTTTCGGTTGATATCCTGGTAGGTCACCGACATATCTAGGAAATTGCTTTACGAGGTTTTCAACTATAAACCTTATTATGTATATAATTCAATTCGGCGAACCTGAAATTCTGTTTTGAATAATCTACAGAGTGTTTCCTTATAAACTGTACAAACATAAACATATATTTGTGTAGATGATACCGAAAGAATCATTTTTGCCTTATATACAATATATCCCTTTTCGAAACATCAGCGAGATATAGGGTGTTAAGGTCATTTTTGAGCAAGATTCTAATGAGTGTGGTCAGTTATGTATAACACTTAAAGTAACGGTTTTTGGTAAGATATTAGTATTTTTGAGTTCTCTATTCAGAAAAGTTGACGAACTTCGAAAAAAAATTTACAAATGGCAAAAAAACCCCAATGCTCCTGATTTTTTTCTCGGTTGTCCAATTGAATTTTATTTTTGAATGAACACTATTTTTTAGGAATTTCTGTGAAAATTGTTTTCAAAAATCTGACAATGTTTTCGCATGTCTACAACGATAAAACAATTTCACCAGAAATGAATGACAATTTTCACAATTGCACTTTTTTACGAATAAAAAAAAGAAACGTAAAAATAAAAGTCAAACATATTAAATTATTGGTATGTCCGAACATACTAGATGAATTTATGAAAATATATCAGAGGAAGTTGAAGCGACGCCGATGTAGGTATTGAATACGGATTTGAGAATGACCAAAGATATTAATATTCGTTGCATGGCAACGGTAGTTGGTCGTTCATAGAATTTGACTGGTATTTGAATTTCACTGAATTCAGCAAGTTTTCTGGCAAGGAATGTTATTACAGTCTCAAATCTATATTTAATACCTACGTCGGTTTGACTCCCTACTGCTTTATGATTTTTTATCATTTATTCACTTTATTTTGTGCTTGTCAGTTTAATTTCGGTCACCAAACGTTGAATGTTTGAATTGATATTATGAAGGAGTTTTTAGGTAGTTTTGGTCACTTTTTCCAGTATATAAAGTGTAGGCAAAAAGTCCTAACAGTAACAGTAAATTGGTAATGTGAGCATAAGGAAATATTACAGAGATGCAAAAAAAAATTCTGTGAGGCTAAGCACATTTTCGATCCATATCGAGAAACATTCGAATATTCTCAATTTCTGCAAGATATCCAACAAGCAATAAAACCAATAGTTCGATATCAGTGATGACACCGATTAAATGGTTCTTGACTTTCATGTACTTTTGGGCCTGAAGGCACATATGATTAACGCACACAATCATCAATTGAGACAAGAACTTTTAGTCAGCACAACGCCTGCAACAGAAAAGTTCTTGTTCCAATAAGTGATTGTGTGCGGTTAATCATATGTGCTCTTTGGCCCGAAAAATCATGAAAATCAAGAACCATCCAATGATGTAATCACGGATATCAAAATGTAGGTTTCATTGGTTGATTGATATCCTTCAGAAAGGAAGAATATCATCATGTTTATCAATATCGACCGAAATTTTGGCGAGCCTCACAAATAAACTCATTGCGTCCATGTAACATCTCTTCATGTTCAGATTACCAATTTACTGTTATTTCGTTCTGTTGCAAATTTTGAGGACTTTGGGAACTGACTTCCTCCTTCAAAGTGTCACTTGAATTCTCTTATTGTGGTTATGACTTACTAACTACACTTTATACACTAAAAAATCTGACCATAACTACCACAAACCTCATATAGAATATCGATTCCAATATTCAACAGTGGATGAGCAAAATATACTGAAAAGCACAAAATGAAGCGAATAAACGATTAAAAATTATACAGCAAGATAATTCAACATGTCGGTTGGTATTACATTTGGACATCATACAGTAATACAAAAGAAAAACAAGAAAGGCAAACAGCCGTCATGTTGACTATCAAAAAATTTTTCGGTTCTGCTATATTTTGAATATTATGGAACAAATAAAAAATACAGTCAGCTCTGAGATGTCTGCAATAAAATGAATATAGAATTCTTCAAACTCTCAAGCTAGAGAAACCATAACGCAAACACTTATTGGATAACGACATTCAGTTAATGCCAATCCTACTACTGAACAAGATGTGTTGTTTGGATAGGCAGTTGTTTGCAGTTTCCAGTATGTGCTCTTTGGCCAGAAGGTACATTAAAGTCAAAAACTTTTTTGTTGCTGTAATCACGAAGATCGAATTGTAAGTTTCATTGTTTGATTGACTTCATTCCGAAAATGAAAATATCTGTATGCTTTTCAATATTGACTGAAGATGTGGCTAGCATCACTAAGTCTTTCTATATATTTCCATTAAATCTCTCCACATAGTTATAAATTCCCCTTGAAATAATGGTGTTACAATTATTTCAATCTGCCTGAAACTCAAACTTCGTCTTAATAGTGTCGGTTCAAATTCCTCGTTGTGGTTATGACTGTCTTTCTTCACCTCATGTACTCTTGAAAAAAGCATAACTCCTACATTATTAAAAATTTAAGATAAACCCTGAGCAGGAGCTTTTTGGGCGCTCCTACTTTGTCGGAACAATAAGACTGTTACCTCAAAATTTCATATGGGACTTGAGATTGATACCAAATATGTAAATGCAGAATCTTAGCACAAATTATCCAAGAAATGAAATATGTAAAAAATAAATAATAAAAAAATGTTTCTATGGTTCTGATGATACGATCTTGTTAAAATCTTGCATGAACTTTCAGTGTATCAGTCTTGATTCACAAAATAAATTTCACTCGAATCGGTTATCCTATTATGGAAATATAGAGATTCTTCTTTTCAATATCCCAATTGAATTTTCTATGATTCAGTTAACACTATGGCCATAAATTTTGCACGAAAATTCAGTATATCAGTCTTGATTCACAAAAAAAAATTCACTCAAATCGGATGTCCTGTTATCGAAATACAAAGATTCTCCTTTTCAATATGCCAATTGAATTTTCCATGTAATGTTCTGTTAACACTATTGACACAAAATTTTGCAGAAACATTCTGTATATCAATCTTCATTCATGAAATAAATTTCAATCGAATTGGATATGTTCTTATGGAAATATGAAGTGACTTATTTTCAATATTCCAATTGAATTTCTATGGTTCTGTTTACACTATGGCCACAAAATTTTGCATGAGGCTTATTATGACCATCTTACAACATTTCATTTAGATGGGTTTCGTTTTGTCTGAGATATGTATTGAGAAACAAAAATTTTGAATAGCCATATTTTATGGAACAACCTGTACGATTTGGCTGGTTAACGTACTTAACCGAGCCATTTAGAAACCGAACTCATCCTGAAAATTTCAAGTCTTTAGGACAATCCCTTCGAAAGTTATTATGCTCACGGCCGGACGGACCCACGGACAGAATTTAATTTGACCACGAATTGGTCATCAGGGGGTAGAACCCTATCGTTTGAAACCTATTTTGGCTCAAAATTCGAAAATAACATTTGGACAAAACGATATAGCACTCGTTTAAGTAGAACGAGCGCGCAAAAAGAGAATTTCAGGCGAACTAAATTATATTATATACAGAATAAAGTGAATAAGTATATGAAAAACTCGTATAGCAATTTCATAGATTATGTTGGTTGGTTAATACAGCAGCCACGAAAAGACCAGGGAAGGCAAATAATAGCTATGTTTACTATAGGAAAATCATTTACCGGATGGGGACCTTGTAGTAAGCCTAGCGTCTATAGGGGCCATCCATAAAGTACGTCATACGTAAAGGGGGAGAGAGGGGGTCGACAAAGTGTGACATGGTGTGACAAGGGGTGGGAGGGGTCCTAAGTTTCGTGACATCACATTTCAAAATCTAGAGGTACTAATCGCGTAATTTGAAATATTGATTAAACTAAAAATATGTCCACCTATATTTTTAGGGCAATACGGTTTAAATTGTTTTGTTGACAAGTTCATAGCCGGTTCTGACACGTGCCCATCGCCGACGAGCCCTTTGATTAATGCCGCTAAACGCACCGCACCTCGCGTAGGTGATGTTTTTGTTTCTATCTTTCATTCGACAATTTGCTTTCGCTCAAAAACTCATGAAATTAGTGTGACGTACTTTATGGATGGCCCCATAACTGAAGAGGTCTTCCCGAAAACGATTATGAGTATCGTTTGTCAAGAAAAAAATGTTTCGTGCTCTCTTAGGCTACGTTCAGATGATGAGCGCTCAACGCGCGTTAGCAAAACGCGCGTTGAGCGCTCATCATCTGAACGTAGCCTTAGCCCCATTTCGCACCAAGCCAGTCCAGACCAGTCGAGTCAAGTCAAGTCGGATTGGAACTATTAACTTCGTTTAAAATCGTTTAAAACAAATGCAATGTGAAATCTAGTTTCACACTAGGACCTAGTGTGAAACTAGATTTCACATTGCATTGCACGTTGAAGAATCATTCAGCCCCTGGGAAAGACAAAATTACGTCAAGAATGATTAAAAACATCCATATGAGCATTTTAAAACCACTGCTACATATAATAAATCTGCCTTTTGCTACCTCAACGGTTCCATCTGGGTGGAAGGCATCAATTGTCACTCCTGTTCTTAAATCAGGCAGTAAAAGTGAGTTGAACAACTATCGACCAATATCAGTCATCTCTTGTTTTGCAAAAATTTTCGAAAAATGTCTGAAAGAGAAAATCACGGAATATTTGGAAAGCAATAACTTACTTTATAACAAACAGTTTGGTTTTAGAAATAACAGAAATACTGAGGATGCGATATTAGACCTTGTGAAGGAAATTCATTCCAATTTAAGAAACAAGAAAAAGAGTCTTGCTATATTTATGGATCTATCTAAGGCTTTCGATACGGTCTCACATGAAATACTTTTCGAAAGACTTGAGGAAGTGGGAATTAGGGGTGAGCCACTGAATTTATTGATCAACTATTTATCAAACAGAAGTCAATGTGTCAAAATTAATGATATAATTAGTGAAACGCAGATTATAAAAACAGGTGTGCTCAAGGTACAGTTCTGGGGCCCCTTCTTTTCCTCATCTACATAAATAACATAGGTAAAATCTTCGAAGAATGTAGTGTTATAGCATATGCTGATGACACAGCTCTATTGTTCTCTGGTAGTTCTTGGGTTGAGGTTTATGAGCAGGCGGAAAGGGGTGTTAAAGCTCTCTATTCCTGGTTGAGTGGTGGTCTCCTAGCATTGAATTTTACCAAGACCTTTTTTATGACCTTCAGTGCTACATTAGCTGATCAACTAACACAAACTACAATAAAAATTCATAATCCCCTCTGTACACAAAGTATTTGTAATTGCCCTCAGATAGTAATAGAGAGAGTAGATAAAATGAAGTATCTGGGTATATTTCTTGACCAAAATCTGAAATGGGATGAACACCTTGCCTTTCTGAATAGGAAAGTTAGAAATATTTTCTACAAGTTCTTCCAATTGCGCGGAATATTAAATAAGCAGATGCTCAAAATCGTGTACTACTCACTGGTCGAATCAAATTTTAGATATTGCATAGCTGTGTGGGGGGGAGCCTACAATAATGTATTCAGAATAGTTATGACCTGTCAGAATTTGATCTTAAAAATTATGTATAGAAAACCCTTCAACTACCATTCGACCGACCTTTATAAAAACTGTGATATACTCAAAGTTAGAAATTTATATGTACATGTTGTAATAAATTATATAATTAAAGTAGGTCAAAGCCGAATCGAAAATAGATTTTATAACACGAGACATGCCGATCAAATCAACTTACCGGTGCCTTTGATGCGTTCTGATATATGTCAGAGATTTTTAACTTATTATGGACCTATATTATTCAATGAACTTCCAAATGATATAAAGAATCAGTCTGACTCAGTGAGATTCAAGATAATAACCAGGGAATTCTTACTTCAAAACCAGGAATATTTCAACGATTTGTTTTGATTTTGGAGACTAATATGTCTTGTTTATGTATGGTTGTCCTGCTTGCCCACCATGCTCGTTTCGCTCTGATCAGTTTTCTTTTTTGCTATTGGGTGGTAATGTTTGGGGAATTTCGGTCGGCACACAAGATGTATATCTTAGGCTGAGTGAATCCCTTCAATATTGCAGAGCGGTATTTTTAGGTATTTGTATTTATGAATTTCGATTATTATTGTTCAGACTGCCTGTAATTAAAAATGTTCGATTTATGTAACTTGTAAACAATAAATTTGATTTGATTTTGATTTGATTGCATTTCACACTAGGACCTAGTGTGAAACTAGATTTCACATTGCATTTGTTTTAAACGATTTTAAACGAAGTTAATAGTTCCAATCCGACTTGACTTGACTCGACTGGTCTGGACTGGCTTGGTGCGAAATGGGGCTTAGAGTTTCATGCCACAATTTGAAAAGTATCTGTATGAATTTTCCTCTCTCAAATCAAATGCAAGTAACACTTGGCGCATGTTTCCACCTCTCCTCTTGTATTTGTTCTGTACAATATGTTGTTGAATATTTAGATTAAGATTTGACGCTCTGCTAATAACATGGGAAAGACAAATGAAGAATTATTAACGCTTCGTCTCAGAAGAATAGTTTTTATTACAGTGTCGTTTGTCAAGAAAAATTCTTTCCTGCTTACATATAATATTATCCAACATATTCAAAACCGGTTTTCAATTGGATGCACACCCAGTTTTCAATAGGAAAATCGTGAAAATATTTTCCACAACAGAAATTCGATTCCATTTCGTCTTCTTAAAAATTCAGCTACTCCAATTTGGATCGATGTACGACATACCGTAAGAAACAACATAAGTTATTTCGTCATGTGAGTTTTGTTTCTTAATAAGAGTAGTTTGTATTGAAACATAATAATTGTTTATACGGCCTACGATCACAATGTAACTCCTCGCTGACAAATATTATGTAGAATGTACATATAAAAGGAATTGACATCAATCCGGATACACTGTACACTTACTTCCCTATAGTTCGTACGCGATAGTCCCCACGTCATAAAGTGTGGATGAGAATGTTCAGGAATCCCAAATGCAGTAAACAAGAAATATCGATTTTGAATAATTTTTACCGACGTTCGTTCTACCATTAGTTTGAATTGAAGAGTTTTAATATATTTCGACGAGAACTACCAAATTCGGTGAATTTTTAGTAAAAGTCTATAACTTTATAAAAACCCTAAACAAACAACCCATATTAATAATAATTAAAAGAATAATTCCTGTTCAATTTTATAATATCGCGCATTTCAAATTATAAACAGAAATCCCAAAATTCAGCAAACGTGAAAAATGGATTTCAAATATTTTCAGGCCGAAGTGTGTTCGAACGTTAGTATGAATTGGAAACTTTTGAGTAGAATGCCCGAATTTGGTGAATTTTGAGTATTAGTTCATAAGTTTTTAATTCCCCTTACTATGCGGGCCGAGGGGTATTTCACCCTGGAATTTTAGTGTACAAAGCTTGGAATTATTAGAATTTTTCTAAATTATTAGGAATTATTGGAATTCTTCGTAATTATTTGAAATTATTTCAAATAAAGCGCTTCTGGAGCGCGTGCGTGTTGATCCTTATCTAAAATTTTCATATTGCTCTGCGCTCGTTGCGGTTAACTCCAGTTGTATTTGTATATCCATCGTGTGTATTGACAATACTATTTCTGAGACAAAATATAGATTCAGACAATATCATGAAAGATTCTCTTCAAAGGGCACATGCAGATGCCATTGCATTAGGAATTATTATGGAAATTGAAGCCGGATACAAACTCTACTTAAACGTCGAGAGTGATCAGGAAGATAAATTAGACGTTAATCACGAAAGTGAAGAAAAATTCATTGAAATCCTGCATGGGACTAAGAAGGAAGAAGAATTTATCCAGCAAGACCAGATTTTAGACGAAATATCGGAAGAGATTGTAGATGAAGTTAATTGCTCGGGTAATGTTTTGAACAGAGATGTGGACCTGAAGGAGTACAGCCTAACAAATGTCCATTGTTCCGAGAGTGGACTTTTCTTGAAAAAACTTCCAGGAGATAAAACAATTGTAATAAAAAATCGTCTTGGTACTGTTTGTTAGAAGAAGGAAAAGGCCGAGTCAGTATCGATTGAATCGAGGAATATAATATCCGATAGGAACAAGAAAGGACCGGCTTCTGAAAAAGTTAGGAAAAAAAGATTAATGATTTGGATGAAACTCTTGAATTTTTATTTATTTGTATAAATATCTAGCTTAGTCCTCGAATGTGTAATTTATTTTTGATATAGCTTATTGAAAAATAAATAATGCGTTACATATTGCTATATTATTATTTTTACAAATATGATTGGCTTAATAGTTTCAATAAATATTGGGAGTCGCATATGTAAACAAAATTAGATTTTCCATTCGAACAAAATTTTTGGAAAAATTCTGAAAATTATGTTTTCTAGAAACTGAGCTTTCTACCCATTTTCCATGTCATCGACCATTTGGAAAAAAAATAATGACAGCTTTTGATAAATGTTCATGATGGAAGAACAACATAATGTTTTTGAATAACTGGAATTCAGTGGAAGTCTTTAATTATTTATTTTATTTATTTATATCAAAGAATCACAAACGGGTTGAATACCCAGCAAAGGATTCACAAATAAAAAAATACAATTTCCCAATCCTAAAACTACATACAAGTGAAGAAAAAAAGAATTTTACATTTTAAACCTCAACTACCAAAAAATCTTTAATCAATCTTTTAAACTGTTCGAGGGTCACATGAAAGATATCAACAGAATAAAACTCCGTGTTGAAAGTCGACATCATTCTACAGAATGATGGAATTATCGGGAATTATTTGGTGTTTTTTGGAATAACTGACCGATTAGTTATACTACAAATGACTAAAATCAATTTTTCCAAATGAAAGTATTGGAATTATAATATGTCCGTATTGAAATAAATATGCCACTTACATTGTCTTTCCTATAAAATTTCCTCATAAACTCACTTGATGTTTTTCCTGATTTGTTGTGGAAAAATAATTCAAGGTTTGAGGTCACAAAATACTTTACGATTTTTACTTTGTACCCGCAATATTAAAATTTTTACCCGTGCACTTTTCGTATCTCTCACGTAAATTTCTCACCCCCGCACTTTCACAACCGGAAAAATTTCACTCCAGCACTTCGAGCCAAAAATTGAATCACACGAAATAATTATTTTCAAATTTCCGATATACACTAGAAAATATTTTCGGAAATTTTTCCTAGCGCAGGGGGTACATTAAAGTAACCGTATGTGACCCCTGTTAGTGTTACACTGATTCATCTCAGTACAAACTGAACATGAACTGGTCGAATGGTCAGTGATATACCTGATTCTGATTATGTTATTACGCGAAACGATCATGTAACTTCACTTGCATTCAGCGTTTCCCTGACCACCTAACGACATACAGGCTGTTTTACATGGAATGTCAAATATTTTTATTAGAAATAGTCTCGAAAATAGTTTAAACTTCATTAATTCGATGGAAAATAAGGATAAATTTATGATTCGATCAATGACAACAAGAATGAAAAGAAATATTATTTGAATAGCTGAAGTTTACGTATAAATCAAACATTTGGAACTATGAAATTGATTGAATATTTTTCAAGCAAATTTTTTAGAACTTCTTGAACGATTGTTTCCGCATAATCAATTAATTCTTGGTTTATTGATAGAAATAATTCCATTATAATTCTGATACTAATATTCTTAATCTTTGAAGCAAACCAGTATAACAGACTTCTTTCGAAAGATTAATTAATTCACATTAATAACGAATACATATATGTACATGAACCTCTAAACTTTTAAAATTGTTACAGAATAGCCGTTAATGAATGATAAATGATCAACACTCAATAATTCGAATTTTTATTTATTGCCTCTCACAAATTTCGAACCATTTGATATTTCAAACACCCGATAATTCGTAATAGTCCCTTGAGTTTCAAATTAACGAGAGATACGTTTACGTCTTTCCCTCCCATTTAAGAAATTGAGAGGGGGAACACCAGCTGGACAATATTCAAAGAAAAGTCGATCTTTGAAACAGGTAGTAACATTTTGGTTCATGAAATGGCAGGGTTATGCGAATTAATAAGTACAATCGAATCAGATAATGACTTAGAAGCTGATGAAGGGTACTACAGTGACGAAGAACTATCTGAAAGTGACATCGAAGACGCGGTGGAAAGAACGGAAGTGGCGGAAAATATGGCGACTCCAAGCACGTCGTCAGATACAACAAGAAAACGGAATGAAGAACCAAGTTCGAGATAATCAAAAGAAAAAAAAGGAAAAATATAAACTCATCCTTTTCAAGGACGCAGGACTCTTTTTCTCATAATATACATCATTCTGATGATTCTGAAAGAAGTTTTCAGATAAGGAAATCAATGTAACTGAAAATTTAGATAAAAACATCCCATTAACATTGGAAAACGCTCACATTCATCTCGAGAAATTAGAAGAATTTCTCCTCAAAAGAGGCGTCGAAAAGCAGAGGAATTCCATGAAGATAGGCTTCAACAGTATCATCAATCTTGAGAACCTTCAGCTCTTTAGTTCTGAGAAATTGATGAGCTTAATTTGTGGAGTAAAAGATGTGGAATATTGGCGTTTCAAACACATGAAAAAACATATTTTGATCAACGGTTTCAATAAAGAAGAAACAAACATAGTTTTTCGACTTTTTGAAAGATGCATTTCATTGAGTGAAAAAAAGAGACTTCAATTAGAGAATATTCATGTTCACCAGTTGGTGGTGAGTATTCAAATATTTTTAAAGAATCCTTCATTTCGAATTTTTCAAGCAAGCACATGGCTTCAAATTTCATTTGAAACTAACGACTTGCTACTACAGGAATCTGATATTGAGCATTATAATAGTTATTCAAATCAGATCAATTAGACAATTTACTAAGAACAACCCATCCATACGTTAAATTGTATGAAAACTTAGGACAAAAAGTAAAAGAAGAACGACGCGTTCATGGTAATGATAGAATACCGGAAATAGGCCTATATTTCAAAAAAATCCCCGGTACAAATAGGAACATCTATGCGGCGCCCACTACATCAGAAGAAATCGGCGCCGTATTTACGTCTATCGACGGAAACTTGCCTCCACCAAAAAGTTGCGTACGTGTTTTTTATCGTGAAAAGGGCGCAGGTTATTCGGACATTCCGAAACTATCACCTATAGTAGACAAGCATTGTTATCCTCTGCTCTTTCCTAACGGAGAATTAGGATGGTCAATAAATTCACCTAAATCGGGCGACAGAACTAGCAAGAGGAAACGAATTAGTAAACGGGACTTTGATCTCTACCGTCTGATGACCAGAAAAGGCCAATTTAATCCAATCCTTTTTTGTGGAAAACTGAGCCAACAGTTTATCGTTGACTAGCGACCCGCCCCGGCTTCGCACGGTACGAGATCACATTAGAAACCTCAAAAATAACAGTACATACTTCTCCACTATTTAATGGATGTATTATACATATAAACCTTCCTCTTGAATCACTCTATCTATTAAAAAAAACGCATCAAAATCCGTTGCGTAGTTTCAAAGATTCAAGCATACAAAGGGACAGAGAAAGCGACTTTGTTTTATACTATGTAGTGATGAATACGCCGAATTGGAAGGTGACCGTTTAAATTATTTGCGCATTCACCAAGAAGATGTAAAAGCAGACACATACGTTGGACTTTTAGATTATATAGCCAGAAAAAACGCGGTTGTGTCTGTCGAGAACGAAAGAATAGGCAGAGCTATTATATTACCAAGCTCATTTCACGGATGTCCTAGATGTATGCAACAGAGATATCAGGACGCGATGGCCGTCGTCGCTAAGTTCGGACGTCCCTCTTTGTTTTTAACTTTTACATGTAATCCTAACTGGCCCGAAATACAAGAAAATTTAAATAGCAACTCATTAAAGCCGCAAGATAGGCCAGAGCTAATCGCGCGAATTTTCGATCTGAAAAGAAAAGCTCTTTTCGAAGATGCCCTAAAACGTAAAATTTTCGGTTTAGTAATAGCTCATGTATACGTAATAGAATTTCAAAAACGCGGTTTGCCACACTTGCATTGGCTTTTGTTTTTGACAGATGCGGATAAATTACGAGGACCCGATGATGTAGATAGGCTGATCTGCGCCGAGTTACCATCTAACAACACACGGCTTTTCGACATTGTTACGACCTCGATGATTCACGGACCCTGTGGCAATCGTAATCCGAATTCTCCGTGTATGTGTATGTGTATGTACTAAAAGCTACCCTAAAGAGTATGCCCAGAACACAATTATACAGGGTGACTGGTGACGTATGGGACAACGGCTAACTGGAGATGGAGGACCTCAAACTGAATGAGGATTGGGGGTTTAAATGTCCTATAAGGCTATTAGTTTCAGAGATACAGGGTGTTTTTTGCAAAAGTGCTTAAACTATAAACTCCCATATCTTCGTCAATATGGCAAATTTTTCGCTGATATTTGGCAAGCTTGTTGATATACATATTCTCCATCAGATCGACGAACAAAAATTCCCAAAAATTGCAGGTCCGTATTCAAAAATTTCAATTTCCGTGTCAGGTGAGAAATATCACTCGGTATATGAAATAAAAAAAAATAAATTGGGAAATTGGAATCTGCAAAAAACACTGAGTAAAAATCTGTTTTTAGTTTTGATGGCACAAATTTTTTAAAGTTTTTATGATATGTTGAAAGTCGAATATTACAATTTTTTCATATTGAATTCAAGCAACACACTATTCCTGAAAGAAAAAAAACACTGAATTTGAGATGCTCAAATAATCCTGACGCATTTTGAATATTCCTTCACATCTTGAAATACTTTTTCATTAAATTTTCTATCAATATTATAAGAAAAACTCAAAAAACAATACAAACACAAAAAGATTAACAGTAGCACATATGGTTCATAAAAAAATCATATATACAAATGCTTGATATGCGAGAGCCATTCCCCTCACACACTTATTTGCTCTTTTGAACAATTGAAGTACGTTTCATATCCACAAGATGAAAAATTACTCTTGATAGAACCGTAACACTAGATTTCAGCTCGGGAAAAGTTGGACTTTCTTCTCAGAACGCCTGAACAATAATCCATCTGATACTTTTCTTCAACAAAATTTATTATTTTATTGAATAATGCAATGATCTAAGCAAATGCTCGAAATCAGAGCAATTTGCTTCAACGCATTTATTGGCTCTCTTGAACTCAAATGATTTCATTCTCTTTTGAGATGAGGATTATTCTGAGACCAAATATTATATCCGTTCATTTTGCGCAATTCAAAAACAAGTATCATCTACATATTCTTCATTCGTGAATATTGAAGGCATTTTCAGTAGATAAACAAACGAAACAATTCCCAATAATACACAATCAATGAATGTATGAATATAAACGTCAATTTTTGAAATAAGCCTACTCTGTGTAGTAGGATGTATTTTATTTATAATGAATAATAAACCTCTTATTCTAAAAAATCACTTGTTTCCCTAATATTCTGTTTGCATTAAAGAAATTCATATGCTTCTCAAAAGAAGATGAAGGTGCAATACCTAAGTACATATTAGAGGAAAGTAAGTCCTCAAAATTCATACATTATTTCATTGAAGAATAAATTTTGTTGAAATCATAAGTACCAGATTGATTATTGTTCAGGGGTTCTGAGAAGAAAGTCAAACTTTTCTCGAGTGTTTCTGTTCTATCAAGAGTATAATTTTTCATCTTGTGGATATGAAAAGTACTTCAATTGTTCAAAAGAGTCATTAAGTGTGTGAGGGGAATGGCTCTAGCATATCGAGCATTTGTTTATTTGATTTTTTTATGAATCATATGTGCTACTGTTCCTCTCTTTGTATTTCTATTGTTTTTTTGATTTTTCTTTTAATATTGATAAAAAATTTAATGAAAAAGTATTTCAAGATGTGAAGGAATATTCAAAATGCGTCAGGATTATTTAAGCATCTCAAATTCAGTGTTTTTTCTATCAGGAATAGTATGTTTCTTGAATTCAATATGAATAAATTGTAATATTCGACTTTCAACATATCATAAAAACTATGAAAAATTTGTGCCATTCAAACTAAAAACAGATTTTTACTCAGTGTTTCTTGAAGATTCCAATTTGCCAATTAAATTTTTTTTATCTCATATACAGAGTGATATTTTTAACCTGACACGGAAATTGAAATTTTTGAATACGGACCTGCAATTTTGGGATTTTTTCTCGTCGATCTGATGGAGAATATGTATATTAACAAGCTTGCCAAATATCAGCGAAAAATTTGGCATATTGACGAAGATATGGGAGTTTATAGTTTAAGCACTTTTGCAAAAAACACCCTGTATCTCTGAAACTAATAGCCTTATAGGACATTTAAACCCCCAATCCTCATTCAGTTTGAGGTCCTCTATCTCCAGTTAGCCGTTGTCCCATACGTCACCAGTCACCCTGTAGATCGAAGACGACCCATTTATAGAAGACCTAACGATGGTCGCACGGCAACGTTAACGAAGAACAATAAAACGTAATTATATTGTAGATAATAGAGACATTCCGTATAACCCTCATCTTTCACTCGAATATAAGTCGCACATCAACGTCGAGGTTGTTACTAGCGTAGGAGCAGTCAAATATGTGTTCAAATATTATATTAATGAAGGTCCGGATGCTGCTGTTCTACGAGCGAAAAATGAATTAATATTCGACGAAATAAAAGCATATATATCGATTCGCGATACCTTTCAGCTGGCAAAGCAGCTTACAGATTATTATCGTTTACAACACACGGTAAAACGTCTCCGATAATACAACTACTGGTTCACTTGCCAGGAGAACGGTCCATTCATTTTGAAGAAGGCCAAGAAACTGCCATAGCAAAACAAAAACATAAATTTTCCCGACTTGAAGCCTTTTTCAAGCATAGACGATCCGAATGCGCGGAAATACCGTTATTTTGATATCGCCCTTCATTATGTTTGGAGAGACGGCCACTGGAACAATAGGAAACATGCCCAACAAATCGTCACTCGAATGTTTACAATAAGTCCGAAATATGTCGAAAAATTCCATCTGCGAGTTTTGAGGCAATACGTTAGCGGACCAAAATCGTTCGAAGATCTCCGCACATTGTGACTCTAGACCTCGCCCATGGGTATTTACAGATACCCCTAGCAGAAGAAGCTCAGCAGAAGACAGCATTTATCACCCCAGATGAGACTGGAGAATTCACTAGAGCAATATTCGGTCTAATGAACATCCCATTTTATTTTGCCAAACTAATGCAAACAGTATTTGGACCTTAGGCTCGTTTCACACTTATACGGTTCGATTCGGTTCGGTGCGTATTCGATTCGTTTTCGGTAGCCGCCGGAGAAGTGTGAAACGGTGATACGGTGTGTGTTCGGTACCTAATAGATAACTGATAGAACCGAAAGCCCCCTCGACACGAATCGGTTTCGTTCGGTTTCTATTCGGGTCCAGAGTTCACAAAAGCAATTGGTCGTTTACACACATACGGTTTTTTTCGGTTCGGTCACGTTTTCGACAAAATTTTTTCATTTTCATTTTTTCATTTTAAATTTTATAATTTACATTTGGCAATGTCTGATTCACTTGACATTGATATTGAGCGGCTGATTACATCAGTCCAATCACGTGTAGTGCTGTGGGACAAAACAAGTGAAAAGTATAAAGATAAATTTAAGACGCTGGAAGCATGGAAAGCTGTTTGTACGGAAATCATAGGCGGCTACGAAGATTTTGACGACTCTAAAAAAATGATATCGGTACGTAGGTATTGCATATTTTATTTCCGTCGAGTATTAAGATTATTTAAAATATTTTATGAGTACTTTCCAAATTTATAAGTAAATTGGATTATAGTACTAGCTATTTTTGGCATGTAACATTATAAATAATTGTTCTTTATTTTTAACTGATTTTCTGAAAAATAAAAACATTATACTATGGGAAACCCTTAAAACTAATACCTTAATAATATTTATCCTATTTATACGAAAAATATTGGTATTAATAGTTTGATTTATAAATAATTATAATTTGTAACCATAACTACTAAAGTAGGTACTTACTATTTTTTAGACTACTATGTAGTTATTTCTTATTAGTTATTATTATTCCTCTTTCGTTTTTTTATTCTTCTATAGAGAAATAACATGGCAGCAATTTGTCTTTTCTCCATAGTGAGCATTGTGGGAAAAGTGAGTACAAATTTCAGTACTGCGTATTCGATGATTCGGTCGTGAACTCAAACCTTATACTAACCAAGTGTGTGTGAAGAGTTTTCATTCGTTTTAGGTGTTACCGAAAACGAATCGAATATGCACCGAACCGAATCGAACCGTATAAGTGTGAAACGAGCCTTACTGCGTCGGTTGGCCGGCGCACAAGGCGGGAAGCACTGTTGCCAATGCTGGTGATTTATCACCAGATTCCGTGATTTTCATGTCGATCTGGTGATTATTTTTCAATTTTCTGTGAAATCTGGTGATTTTTGTTTCCTTCATGAAAATCTCAGAAACAGAAGATCTCTATCCTTGCCGCCCACGTAGCCTAGTTACTATCTTCAGTTTTAACCATAGACCTATATGTCTATGGTTTTAACACAATCGAAGATCAAGAAAGACTACTCTATCTTTGAACACAATAATCTGTGGTTTTAAATCTAATCTCCGATCTGTGTTGAATGTGGTTATGTTATATATGTATGTTCTATGGTGATGTCAAAGAGTTTTGTTTTCTGTTCTAAGTGCTAAACCTAAACAGTTTTTTGAAACTTTATAATAGAAATACAAAAACACAAAGGAATAAAACGATGGGTGATTGCGGTGATGATTTTTTGGTTTTGATTTGTAAAGGTCAAATCTAACAGAATAAATAATGACTTTCCTTTTTGTAGAAGATGTTGAGGTAGAAGTTGTTCATTCTCCTGTTGACACAGATTCATCAGATACAAATGCAATCCGAAATGATATTGAAAGGAAACAAATCAAAAAGAAGAATTATAAGCACAAATAGAATTCCCAGTGGGAAAATAATTTTACTTGGATTCAACCCTGCAAATTGGAAGCAACAAATTTTTTTTGTAAATGTTGTTACGTCGATTTACAAGGTGGAATTGCATCTGTACAAAAGCACGAAAATACGAAAAAACACATACAGAAAGCTATAATATATTTTTTCCACATTTTGTTTTATTTTTGTTCACAATTTTACATTGCGGAATTTCTCGAATCTGGTGATTTTTTTTTAAATCTGGTGATTTTTTTTAAACCTGGTGATTTTTGATTCATAGAGTTGGTGATTTGAAATTTTATGTGTCGGCAACACTGGCGTGAAGCCAGTACGTTGCAAGGCTTGGTAGAGACAACATCTCGCACAATTTAATCCAATATAATACGTTATAATTCTTGTAAAACGCAAATAAAAGTTCAGTTCTAATTACAAATCTTTAAACCAAGAAATACATAAACAGTGGGTACGAACATTAGAACATGCTGCTTTGGTCAACATGACAAGGTGCATGCGGAAATTATTTGCGTACATGCTATGTTATTGTGAAATGGGAGACCCTTTAGCCCTTTGGACTGCCTTCAAGTGTCATATGTGTGAAGATTTTCTTAGAAAAGGACTTTCTATAGAAGACGCGGAAAATTGTTCTTTACGCGGCATCGAAACCATTTTACGTTTTTCGGGTAAAACTTTGAATGATTTTAATTTACCGGAATGTCGAACTACCGATATTATAGATGACGATAATGACGAATCTGATGTTTTAAATACCGAGATAAATAGCGAGTTCAATCTAGATACGTTAAATACAGATCAGCGTGATATTTTGATAGAATCATTAAAGCGATTGAATCGGACGTTTCGGCAGAACGGTATTTCTACTTACGAGGTAGCGGTGGTAGCGGATAATACTATATCAAATTGTTGCCAATAAAGGGATATTCCAGCCATCGCGGTTGTTTTTACAGGCATTGCAGCCCTCTTACTTAAAAACGGACGCACCGTTCATTCAAAATTCAAGTTACCTCTGGAAGTGAATGTAGACAAGCGATCAATCATTACGGCACAATCAGAAGAAACGACCGTTTTAAAAATCTAAATTTAATAATCTGGGACGAAGTTTCGATGGCCAGCTGTCACATGTTGGACGCTGTAGACATACTCCTCCAAGATGTTCGCAAAGACTGTCGCCCGTTCGATGGTGTTTGTATTCTTCTTAGAGGAGACGTCAAGCAGTTACTTCCCGTAGCAGCTGACAAGGTTAGTCAAATTGAACTCTATTTCACCAATTCTAAAGCCTGGGTTCATTTTAAAACACTGGAATTGAAGATCAATATCCGTATTGATACGGGCGAAGACGAATTCGCTAAATGGCTAGAAGAACTCGGCCAAGGTACTTTAAACGAGAAAGTGATAGATGATTCAGCCGACTTTGTTAGTTTGCCGGAACATTGTTTAACGGATAATATTATAGAAGACGTCTTCGGTCATCCCGATTCATTAACGGCTGAACAATTAGCTTCACGAGGTATTCTTTGCCCAAAGAACGAGCATTGTAATAAATTGAATGATATTATGCTTGAATCGTTTCCCGGACCACTCATCTCACTTCGAAGCAGCGATAGTGTTGCTTCTGGAGGCGAAGATGAAATAGCGAACTTTCAGTTAAAATATTTGAATAGCATAGCACCCAGTGGAATGCCCCTCCACGAGTTTTAGATAAAAGTAGGCGTACCTGTTATTCTTTTACGAAATTTAAATTTGAACGATGGATTAATTAACGGTACAAGACTACTGGTGTTATCTGAAACCGATTTCCTCATAACAACAAAAATTGTAACTGGTCGTTTTACCGGAAGACTAGCTTTCATCCCTAGGATGGATCTAACATCTTCAGATAAAACGATCCCCATTACTTTAAAAAGGAAAAAATTCCCTCTGAAAGTTTGCTTCGCGCTCACAATTAATAAAGCTCAGGGGCAAACATTTAACCAAGTAGGCATTTACCTTGGTAGTCCTGTGTTTTCTCACGGCCAACTTTATGTTGCATTTTCAAGAGCTCGCAATTGGAATGCCGTGAAGGTTAAAGTAGAGCAAACTAAACATCAGGGTGAACTGCTGAAATTTTCAAAAAAAATTATACCAAAAATATAATTTTCGACAATATTCTGAAAATCATAAAATGAATAAGCATTTAGTAATTCAAATTTAAACATAATCCATCGAATTTTAGGCTTCGAGAATTATTCATCCTCCTGATCGATTCAAGCATTAATTTCGATTCATCCTTTACCATAAAAACTCGATGTAAATTTATATTCGATTTCCGTAAATGAAAATGAAACATTTTTTTCGAATTTTTTTCTCGCATGAAATCGATTTTCTGCTGCATCCTCAAAACTTTGTGGAAGTATTAAATTTTTTCAAATAAATTTAATATTTTTCCCTTTTCAAATTCAAAATATAATATTTTTATATTTCATTGTTAATGACTCCTTGATTATCTTATATTCACTATTATTTAAATATTTGTATACCTATCCATTGTTTCACATCCAAATTTGATATACATTTACATTTTTTAAGCGAAAAACTCAAAAGATTCCATATCATAAAAATTTTTGTTTCGCCAACCATGTTCATTGAGTTAACTTTCCACGATAATACTATAAGATTCTTATAAAATATGACCAACTGGACTCAAGAAAAAACAAACAATAAAACAAAACACAAGTTGTGGTAAGAATAATTCAATATTAGTTTTTTTTCCTTACGTTTCATCAAAAATATCCTGAAAGCAGCAAGATTAATTTATTTTCATATTTCGATTTTAGTTTATGTACCAGAACAGAAAAAAAGAATGAATCTGCTATCAGCAGATTCTACACACGAGATGACCGACACCCACCGATTTATGACGCCGATTTTGAAAGATAATCAACACGAAACCACAACCTACCGATATGGACAACCAATTAAGTGGAAAACTACCACGAAACCACAACTCACCGATATGGACAACGGATTATACGAAAAATTACCATGAAACCACAATTTACTGATATGGACACATAATCATGTAATATATTAATTTCTTTCATATTGTAAATACGTTCTAATTAATAGTGTTCTCAATTGTTATTAATAATGTTATACTCTGTAAATATTTCAATATAAATAAGTTCAATTGTTGTCTTTATAATAATCAATATTTTTATTTAAGTATTGAATATATTTATTTCTAATTAAATTATTTTTTAAATAACTATTTATATGTTTTATTGAACAATTCATATTGATATGCTCATTTAATATACGAACCTATACATAATTTTTATATTATTATCAATAATTCAGTTTTTCATGAAATATATTCATATTTTTCGTTTAATCAATAATTTTTTTTCAATAAATGTTTTAATTGACGAAAAAATAAATTTGTGAATGAATATTTTCTTATGACTTGAAATACATGAATGAATAAACCTTTACATTTCATTAATTTAACAATTCCATATACAATTCCTAAAATTATTTCATTCCAGACTTTTCCGTTCTGGCCACCTTGGAAATTTCGATTTTGTTTATTTTGGAAATGGTTGGGTATAAGGTCTAGTGCATCCCGAAAACATTTTTTTGAAGTAGTGGACCTAGCCTGTAAATTTCAAAACATCGATTTTTTCATTTCGAAAGTTATCGTATTCACGACCGCCAATTCTGAGAACTGTGACTCTCATTCTGTTTATATGAGAATTCTATTTTGCCGTTCAAGCCTTAAACTAACCTAGAAAATTTCGAAAAAATTCTTTTAAAACTAAGACATCGGGCAGCGGAATGTTTGTTCGAAAAACCAGATGACCATATAATAGACCAAATCTCAGAAAAACCCTCATCATCAGAGTTGAGGAAGAAATGTTGACTATGGGTGATGAAATCTCATTGGATAGAGTGATTACTATTGCTTATACCTTAGAAATTTTCAATTACCAAGTGGAAAGTTATGAAGAAAAAAAACAAAACCAGATAAATGAAGTTAATGCATGAAGAAGTAGGATGAGAGATAATTCAAGATCGAAAAAAGAAAATTAATATAATCGAGAGAAAAAGATACTGAAGTAAGTGGTAATCTTACTCGTGTGTTCCATATATTTTTTGTCCAGCGAAAGACAAAAAATGCAACTGAAAAATCAAATCATTATCAAAGTGAAAATAACGGAAACCATAACGAGTGCTCAAATAATCATTCTTTCGAAAGAATTATTTAGTCGTCTGCGCTATCCTCAATCAATGACTGCTGAGTGAAGAATTAAAATCATTTTGTAAAGAATGCAATATCAAGCTTTTCAATACTGTACCGTACTGGCCACAGATGAACGGTGAAGTAGAGCGCCAAAATAGAGATATTCTTAAGCGCCTCAAGATAAGCTCAATATAGAAGATGAATATCAAAGAAGTACTATAATATTATCTGATGATGTATAAGTTCAGAAAAACCTGAAATGATAGAAGCCGACAAGGTATATGTAAAAGAAATGAACAGAACAAATAAACTCCATCCGACGTTCAGTTCCGTACCACGTACGGTGCAGAAAATGACTGGTGGTGACAATTATAAAAAATTATGAAACTGGACTAATTTTAAGGAGGAACATAGCACACCTGAAAACGGTAAATTCGGAGCCCTCAACGGAATGAAAAAAATTCTTCAGTTTCTGAATCTTTTTCAGTTTTTTATTATTACTATTGTAAATGAGTAATAAATTTAATAGAAAGGTAGGAATGTAGTGTTTGTATCTATGCCTACCACATGCCCATATAGTCGTAACTTTTCATGATGACGATAAGTTGAGAGATGTCGGGATGGTGGATAGAATTATTAGTGCTCGCATTCCGGATAAGGTAAGTCAACCTTTTCTTTATGAATTGGTTGGTGAGTTTCAATTGCATGCGCCATGTGGACGTCTTAATCCAGATGCTCCATGCTTGATTGCTTGCAAATGTTTCGAGAAGAAACGGCTTCTGCAGTTGGTCATAACAAACGTCCCGAATATAGGAGACCAGCTGACAGTGGAGAAATTTTTGTAGCGAAATGGCATCGGTCAGTGAACAACCGAAGAGTCTTTCCGTATAATGCATATGTTCTGTTTAAATACTATTGTCATATTAATTTCGAGGTTGTTGGGTCGCTTAATACTATCAAATATTTGTATAAATATATCAGTAAGGGTCCCGACTCGATCACTTTGTATGTAAATAAAATGAAACTGGTGTGCAAGGACACCATATCGATGAAATTCAGCAGTATATTGATGGTAGGTACGTGAGTGCCATGGAGGCAACGTGGAAAACCTTCAAATTCAAGATGCATGGTCGCTGTCATTCTGTCTTGGTCTTGCCGGTGCATTTTCGGGGTGAAAGAGAAATGTATTATGATGAGGATGATGATTTCGAACAGGTAGAACGAAGGTTGCAAAAACCTTCTAAATTAGAGGCGTGGTTTTCACACAATCAGCGCGATGAAGATGCCATAATTCTTAGGTATTTTAAGATACCTGAGCACTATTCATGGGATGGCAAAAATTCTAAATGGAACAAACGCTCTCAGGTGAGCAAACAAATTGGTTGCATGGTTGAGGTTAGTCCTTCAGAAGGACAGCTGGAAAGGTTTTATTTGAGGGTGCTCCTGAACAGGGTTACAGGAGCAATGTCTTTCGATGACCTTTTGACGCAAAAAAATGGCATTGTCTGTGTATATTTTAGGGAAGCTTGCCAAAAACTAAATTGGCTCATTGAAAATGGTAGCGAGTTTGAGATGTGTCTTTGAGAAGCTGAATCTCAACATCATCCTCGAAAGTTCCGCAAATTATTTGCTAAGATTTGTTTTGTTGTTATGGATGAGGAAGTTGCACAAATTAGGAAATTGTGGCTTCTCTTCAAGAAGTCCCTTATAGCAAATTTCAGACGAAATAGTATGAGTTTGATCGATGCGGAAACAGCATGTCTGAATGAAATAACAAATATCGTTGACAGATGTCCTGGAGTTTCATTGGTCGATCTTGGAATTGTTCCACGTACGGATGTTGACAGTATTAGCGAAGATGAAGAGGTAACGCGTCTTTCGAATTATGTATATGAGGTTAAATCTCCCCCAAGTTTCGATTATAAAATTTCTTACTTGAATAAGGATCAAAAAAATGTTTTTTTGCAAGTGTTGAAAGCTTGCGCAAAAAAATGTAATTTTCTCATTCCCTTAGAGGTTTACGAGGAGTTAGGTTCAGACGTCAGTGCCGATCAGATAGCTGATCGATTGCTCGAAAAAGTTTTTTATTTGGATGGTCCGGGAGGTACAGGTAAATCGTTTCTATACAATACTCTCATTACGGTCATAAACGATAATAATAGATATGAAAACCATTGCGGTTGCATGGGCCGGAATTGCAATATTCTCAAAAGGGGTAGGTACAACTGTTCATAGGTCGTTCAAACTGCACCTTTCGCTACCTGAGGAGTCGAATTGCGGATTTGACATGCAATCTCCTCAATCGGAATACATTAGGAAAGGAGTCGCTTTGATTATATGGGATGAGGCCCCTATGACACCGAGGTTTGCGGTTGAGACTGTTCATAGATATTTGGTCGATATAGAAAGACGTGCTGAACTTTTTGGGGGGAAGTGTGTACTATTTTGGTGGAGATTTCAGAGTAATATAATGGCTCAATGTTTGAAGACCAGTCCATTGTGGCGTTCTTTCACTAGATTGAAGGTAACAAAAAATATGAAATCTCGTCAGTCGATTATTCATAAGGAATTAAAAGATTTAACATACGCAGAATGGCTTTTGAAATTAGGAGAAGGTTCATTGTCCTATGTTAGATTGAATAAGAAGGCAGCTCCGGTCGCACCGGAGGATCTGATCGAAATTCCCTTCGTCTTTCAAGTTAGTTCGATAGGGTCATTGACAGATTTTGTTTTGTCTATGAGCGAGATTATACGTCTGAAGTGAATGGTTCTAGAGCTATTCTTTGTCCGACAAATGATGCCGTTGACAGTATCAACGAGTTGAGAGATGGACCTACCTTAGTGATGATACGTACGTATCTACGGAAGATGACGACTTTTCGGCTCCTCGCGATCTGCTTCATTCTATTAATTCGCCTTCGTTAACACCCCATGAATTGGTTTTAAAACGAGGGACTATAGTTATGTTGTTGCGTAATTTGGATGTAGATGAGGGAGAATGTAACGGCTCTCGATTGAGGATAGTTGGATTAGGTGATCATCTGATCGAATGCAAGTTATTAACGGTAAATAAGGTCGGTGAAACTTTGCTTTTACCACGAATAAAAATTAAGGCACAGCATACGATGCTTCCAAAGGAAATTGTGAGACTTCAGTTTTCTGTAAAGTTAGCCTATGCGATGCCTATAAACAAGTCTCAAGGACAAACGTTAAATAAGGTTGGAATATATCTGAGAAGGCTGTGTTTCACTCACGGTCAGTTATATGTGACGTTTTCTCGTGTAGCTAATATTGAATCTGTTTGCATTTTCATCGAGGACACCGGCAAGCAAGGTACTTTTAAGTTTAGAGGTAGAAAGCGATTTACAAGTAATATCGTGTTATGCGGAATACTTGATGATTCGGATCTGAATCGGCAGAGTATTGTCGATGAGAATTTAGATGAAAGTCCAGAAATTGACGAGGATCTAACACCACATGCTGGTGCTGTGGTAGGCGATCCTGAAAGTGATCCAGATAATCTTTCGGATATGATTTATGACTCAGATAGTTTTGATATTGACGATAAAACTGGTCAGGTTGTTGATGATAACGAGAACGATAATTTTTGGAAAGGTGGCGACTCTAAGTCAGTTGGAATCTAGGGTTTCTGTTTTTGATCGTCCAGGAACGTCAGGTGTTAACACGTTCACTGCGGCACGTATCCCGGGCGGCATGTGTTGTGCCTTAAAGCTACTGCGGTCTCGAATGCACGAATAAAAGACTCCAGTGCGAAAGCCATAAACAAGTTTTTTCTTGACCGATTCACACGAAACAAAGAGCTATGGATTTCTATTTCAAAATTCTACTTATTTCAATGATTTTCACCACACATGTCCCCGGGGATACGTGCCGCACACAAATGAAATTTTATAAGTTCAGTGCGACACATGCCTCCTAGGGCATGTGAGTTTATTCTTGTTTATTCTTGTTCATTCTGAGACCAGACAGCAAGAGAATAGTGCGTATTTATCATTTCTCCTCGGTAGTCAGCGTGTGTGTGGTTATGTAGTTATTGTTCTTCGGGTAATGCCTAATAGTGTGCGTGATCAAAATGTCTAAAAGATCGAGAATTATGGTGGAAATGGCAAGAAGGAAAAGAGAAGAAAATGTATGTTATGGAGAAGTAACAAATAGAAACAGGGAAGAAACCATCGTTTCAGTAGCAGAGATAAATAATAACGATGTACCAGATATAGCTGGAAGTATTGAAGGTAATAATCTCCATAATGGCGTGATATACAAGCGGGCATTTTTTGTGAAAATGAATTGCAAACGGAAGGAAATACTTATCGGAATGAGGAAGAAGGATAACATGAAATGGTAGGCGAAGAACTAGATTTTTTCCGATATTGACAGTGCAAATGAACCTTTTGGGAGTGATGACTCTGTAGTTGACAAAGACTACTCTCCAGATTCTTCAACGGATAGCGATATCAGTGAAAATGATGCCCGTGATTTTGAAACTCCACTCAGCTCTGACGACGCAAAACCGAGTACAAACGACGTTGAAACAACTCGATCTTATAGTGGAGAATGGAACAAAATTGGTGAAGGCGAGGAAAATTCTGAGTTTAGAGTTGAAAAATGTACTCTAGCTAATATTGACGCAAGTGAAATAGTAAGTAAAGTACACCACATCAATTTATACTGGTCTAAAGACGACATTTTTTACAACAAATTCATTTCAAATACGTGAATGCAAAGAAAAATGGAGGAAAAGGAGTACGTTTGTGAAGAACCTCAAGCCCAAGCCGAGTGGTAGTGGAGCAACAAAAAAAAGCCGTATTACCTGACGGAAGCTATGCAGTTCGCTGTTCCCTTCGTTAAGGTAGCCGGAACCATAACTGGCAATATACCGCAATTACCAAAAGAAATACTTCCCCGACAACACCAGCTGTCGAAATGGACGTTTCCCAAGAGGAATCTGTTTTTTCGGATGACTTCAACATATCACTACCACCATCTCCCAGACCTCCATCCACACCTTTACCACAACCAACACCACCTCCAGCCAGTCCTACAAATCATGAGAAACCATCTACCTCCACGAATGCGGTACAACGATGTCAGCGTGGCCGAAAAGGAGACAAAAAACTATCAGTGATGCTGATCAAGCCTTTGCTGAATATTTTGCAGCGAAGGCACGAAAAATGTCCAACGTGCCTTCCACAGATTTTAAAAGGGAAGGTATACAAAACTTCGTGAACAGCCTCATCCCTGATCTCATGAATTTTAACGATGTCCAGTTGAGGATTTACAAGAGGAGAGCATTGCTCCTCATCGATGATGATTATGGGAACTTCCCCAGAAATGTCAAATGCTCGTCCTAACGAGTCTGGCGACTCTTCTTCATTCTCACAAACGGCAAGTTGTTCCGTCCCATTACATTTTGGATCTACGCACTCAACAGATTACTCTGAAGAGGAACCCAGAGTATATATGAAGTTGTAAATCTTTAATAGTTATAATATTATAGAAATTAAAATATTTTTATAACAAATATACAGTTTTCACTAACCTCAATGTTATCAGTATGCGCTCTTCGGCACTCACACATTCCCTCATATTTGTATTCGCGTAGTTAATGGCTGGAAATATAGCTTCCACTAGAGCAACGTAACACTCTTTTGACATTCTATAGAATGCTAAAAAAAATTTATCACTTTCCTGTAATTCTTTTGCAGCAACAAACAACCGACAATGAAAATTCCGCTCTATGTACGGATGTATCCATAATCTTCGTTTCCTTTTTTTCATCCGACGGTACATATGAAAAATAACGGCGTCCTCTTCATCACTTGAACCACTCATTATAAAAGGGGTTAACTGAACTTGTTGGAAGACATACGCGAACTGAGACAGATAAAAATCGCCCCGTGTACGGTTAACCACCGATTGCATCGCATAGTTCGTATGTAACGTTCATTCCGCTTCGACTTCGAAACGGATCCGCTTCGAGTGCCAATCGACCCGTGTGCGGAGGCTCTTAACGTTGTATTCGAAAATAAAGATGAAATTATAGAATGAATGGAGGAAATTCAAGAGAGTTCTGCTGTAAATATGATGACAAAAAGCCAAGCTGGTGCAATCCGCAGACTCCTGCAGGAAAAGTCTTTCGTATTTTGGCATACATTTTTTCATTATGTTATGCCACAAGTTGATATTTTATTCAACGAACTTCAGAAAAGATCTATTGATAGTGTCGAAATAAATAAATTTTTCATAAAATTCAAAGAAAATGTAAGCAATATTAGAAATAACAAAATTTGTGATATTTTGAATGAAGCCAAGTCGATGCATGTAATTGAAACAACAAGGAGAAAATTGAATTAAACCCCTTGGAAAGCCTCTGCAATTGAAGTAGGTATGTGATGTTATTGTCAATGTGGCTGAAGATCGCTTTTCTTACACCGATCAGTTGAATGCCGCACACTTATTTATTTGTGAAAAATTCGGATCGTATGATCAATCTTTTCCTCATAAATATTTCAAGAAAACCACAGTCTTACCCATTGCTAGAAAAAAAAAGACTTAAAAAAGAGTTAACTGTTTCATATTCTAGCATTGAATATCGCAATTTTTCATCCTGTGCTATGCTTTTAAGTTTTTTGAATGATAGTTACCTCCAAGAAGTCTTCACAGAAACCATGAAATTACTAGAAATATTGGTTACAATGCCGATGACTACTGTAGAGGCTGAAAGAAATTTCTATGCACTGAAGAGAATCAAGACATTTTTAAAAAGCACTATGTCACAAGATCGCTTGAATGCTCTAGCATGCTTGTCAATAGAGAAGAAACTTATTCGATCTCTTTCTGACTTCAACAAAAAAGTAATCGATAAGTTTGCATCGAAGAAAGACCGACGTATCGAGCTTGTTTTCAAACGAAATTAATTTAGTTGAATTATAATTACCTTTATTGGGAAAAAATTTATTTATTTATTTATTAGAAAAAAGAATTTTTTTATTATATATTTTTTTATTTTGTACGGAGTATTATACTCTATTACAGTAGACTGGCAATAACGTTAACTTGCGATACCGTGAATGGCTCTATGTATAACGTGAACAGAAATTCTGATCCATTGACCACTCTGTAACGTGAACATCGCAGAAATTCGGTAACATGAACAGAGACAGATAATCTAATTTTTTCGCTTACAAACACGTTCAGACTTGTTTGCATAGTCATAATACATTTAGTATCTCAGATTTGATATAATTTATCATTCTATTTTTAAGGCTTCCACAAGATATTTACCAAACAGCTAAGGTAGCTAAAGTACTTCTACTCCTAGAAAAAGGCAAAGGCAAAGAATTCAAAGGCAAAAAGCTCGAAGAAATAGAAGTAGAATAAGACGTATATGTTTCGACGGATTCTGAGCACAGTAATGAGGATGAAGAGACTGTTCCTAATAATTTATTGAAGAGATTGACGAAGAAAAAGCAAAGTGCCCAAGAACTACCCATAACGCCTCTCAGAACAGAAGACCCCGGCTATTCGGGGGATGAGGGGAACTCCCCTGTTTAGACACCTCAATAATAAATGATAAGAAAGAGGATAGCTTGGTGTCCAAATTCGATTGTGAGTATTTTCTTTCGATCTACTTTCTATTGAATTTTTATGAATCGTATTTTCAGTGAAAAGTAACAGGAGGAGCCCGAATAGTTCAGACGATGAGGAAATAATTTCAAGAAATAAATGACATGTATGTATCCAGATAAGAATTGTGAATTTTCTCAGAAATTTTTTTTTCACTGATAAAACAAAAAACAAGCAATCGAAAAAATGGTTGGAAAAAGAAACACGTATGGTTACAGCTTATTTCAAAGAGCACATCAAGAAGAAAATCGCCCCAAAAAAACACGAATGTGGCGAATTCTTATCCCAAAATAGAGAAGTGTTCACGGACAAATGCTGGGTTCGTGTAAAAACTTTCGTGTATAATTCATACCGAATTATATGCGATAGTGGTGAAAAGAATCCAAAGATGATAAGTTGACTCTTATATTTTTCCCAATCAGTATCTGATAATATGGTAAATTTGTTTTTTATTTATAGTTTATTCCTCTTATTGTTTTGTTTTGATTTTTTATTGAGTTCCTTGCATTGTTCTATTTGTGTTTCCTTATAGCGAATTTTTATTGTTTTGTTTAAAATTTTTAATGAAAATATCGAATAGAGATTCCTTCGAATTGTAAGACGTTTCATTTTGTGTCTTTTCTGGATGTAATTGTTTTGGTTTTGATTTCTTATTGAGTTCCTTCCGTTGTTTCCGTGTTTCGTTATATAGAATTTTTATTGTATTGTTTAAAATCTTTAATGAAATTTTGAATGAAGATTCCTTCGAATTGTAAAACGTTTCATTTTGTGTGAAATTGTTTTGATTAATTTCATATAGACTGAAGAATATCAATGCCGCTTTCCTTTTCATTCGAATTTTATTCCGAATATTAAGAAGATTTGATATAAATAATATATCTTATGAACTTAAAGCCTCTGTAAGGTCGATCTAAAGATCGTCGATAGGTAGTCAGTCATTTGGATGAAATGTGTGTTTTTAAATGATCTTTTTGTAACCTTTTCATTTGAATTAACGGTGAAAGTTCAAATTACGGACTTTATGAAGGAACGTAGCTGAAAGAGGCGAAAAAAAAATTTATGTGGTAAAATGAATATAATATAAAATTTTAGTCATCAAGCTTCTTTGCCATCGAATATCGATATTATTTAATATTCGACTTTCACAATCATAAACAATCAGTTTTTGTCCATTCAATATCATAGTCTAAGAGCCCGTGAACGCCAGACCTTCGTTATTTTATAAAGCTGAAAATTTGTCTACGCATGCTCCCAACACAGGTAAGAACGATGGACCATTATGAAATTGGGGTTACCCTGGCTTTGGCAGGTAAACGGTACTTAAGGGGTGTAAAATACTCATTTAGTTTCGTCATTTTATAAAGTGTGATTTTTTGATATTACCTTCAGGAAATCATTAAAATTCACGTCATTAATTGCCAGACACTTACTATAGTGGCAACCCCTTGCCAGACACCCTTAATGTTCATTAAATTATATGTAAGTCTACTTACGTTATAGTATAAAAGCTGATTTTTATATATAATACTTGGGTAATAATTAGATAATATTTTCTCATTAGACAGACATTTTTGATAGTGCCAACCCTTTGCCAGACAAGCTTGTAGTTTAGCTGCAGGTGCGAGCGCGAGACATTATATATGAGTGAGTGCGAGTAAGGCATGATTATAATGACTTATGCAAATACATTTTCTGGTAAAGATTTATATAACTAATCATTTAAGTGAATTTCAAAAACATCTGAAGGAAAGACATTCGATGCTATAACTAAATTAAATTGTTAATAGAATAAATTAAAATTTGTAACAATTTTATTTAGTTGTAGCATTGTATAAGGAATATTATACAATGGTTGTAGCATCGAATGTCGTTTCTTCAGATGTTTTTGAGATTCACTTAAATGATTAGTTATATAAATCTGTACCAAAAAATTTATTTGCATAAGTCATTATAATCATGCCGTCTCACTCGCACCCACTCATAAATACTGTCTCGCGCTCGCACCTGCAGCTAAACTACAAGCTTGTCTGGCAAAGGGTTGGCACTATCAAAAATGTCTGGCTAATGAGGAAACATTATCTTATTATTGCCCAAGCATCATATATAAAAATCAGCTCTTATACTATAACGTAAGTAAAATTACATATAATTTAAGGAACATTAAGGGTGTCTGGCAAGGGGTTGCCACTATAGTAAGTGTCTGGCAATTAATGACATGATTTTTAATAATATTCTGAAGGTAATATCAAAAAATCACACTTTATAATTTGACGAAATTATATCAGTATTTTACAACCCTTAAATACCGTTTACCTACCAAAGCCAGGGTAACCCGAACTTCATAATGGTCCATCGTTCTTACCTGTGTTGGGAGCATGCGTAGACAAGTTTTCAGCTTTTATAAATAACGAAGGTCTGGCGTTCACGTGCTCTTGCTCTATCAGGATAAAAATGCTTGTGTGTGTTCTTAAGGAACTCATAACGTTTGCTTTATAGGTGATGGAGGTCTTCATGAATATAATTAGGAAAGCCTTAATTTCTTAATATAATGGCTACATATCTTTTTGACTCTGAATAAATTACAGATAAGAATTATTCCAAAAACTTTCAATGTTATTCTTTCCGGAGATTGCACAACAAGAGGCAGATCAAACGCAGATTTCTTCCTAAGAATTAAGAAATTTTCTGCTCAAAAATAATAACATAATGTTTTATGAACTTAAAGCCGTTGAAAAGTCGTTTTACAACAGATTATCGATAGATAGTCAAATGGATAAAATGATCTCAACAAATTGATGACAATACAGAAATTTATACTTGCATTATTGAAAAATAATGCTCTTTATTCACCTTTCTCATTTCTGGCATAACCGTGCATTTTGGAATTTCTGACATAATAAGTCAGAAACATTGCCAAAGTGAATTAAGCTTTTCAGCCAATAATTATTTTCGAGTTTACGTTTCGAGTGGTGAAAATTAGAATACAGTCACTATTTCTGAATCTAGTTAGATTTTGCAATACTCAGTTTATTGATTCATTTATTCAATTTGGAATTTCTGATTGTCTTTCCAGTTTCTTTTTGGAGCGTTCGGTTTACTTACACCTGCTATATCGTTTTGTCCAAATGACTGCAATTTTCGAATTTTGAGCCGAAAAGGGTCTCAAACGATAGGGTTCAACTCCCTGATTACGAATCCGTGGCCGATTTCAATTCTGTCCGTGGGGCCGTCCGTCTGGCCGTAAACACGATATATGTCGAAGGGATTGTCCTATAAACTTGACATTTTCGGGGTTCCATAAAATATGGCCATTCAAAATTTTTGTTGCTCAATATCTCAGACGAAACGAAACCAATCTAAATGATATTTTGCAGCCACAGCGTCATTCAAATGGATATTTTATTTTTGAGTAGGATATATCATTATTTCATTCCATTTTTGAATGAGAAAAAAGTTTTCATTGAATGAATTGATTCCATCAAAAAATAATTCGGATATCATCGTGCCAATTTTGAAAATTATCATTATAACCGCCAATTTTCGCAATTGTTCACATAAGAATATACTTCTGAGTGTGAATTCATTATTTCATTCTTAAAGAAAAAAAACTTTTTATACATTAACATTAATTTGTCTTCATCTCTTTTACGGAATAATAATTTTCCACGACTGTCACAAAATATCTTCATCTTATGTTCAATGATGATTTCTAAATATAATACATTGTTATACTTCTATTTCATTATGCTACTGAAAACATAAAGGGGTCCACTCACTAGGAAGGAAGAATGCGCAGTTAACTATCTGCACGTTAGCTATAAAGTAAACGTGTAGGTACATTCATATTTCCCACACTTTTGCGTGTTGAGTGAGGATGTGCGACAAGCGTGAGATGACGTCGAATGTTAATGGCAGTGGCGTGTGTTGTTATTAACCTTTCGTTAGTCGCGCGCACCCCACAGGTGCATGATATTTTTGTTTTTGACGCCATCCTTAGATACGGCGGTTTGGCGCCCTCTCCTCCCGTATAGCCTCCTACTTTGGGTTGTTCTAGTAGTCAGTACTTGCGTCGCCACAGTTGTGATAACCGCGTATGCAGTGCGTATCGAATCACCCCATAGGATCAACGCGACTAGTGATTTAAGTTTTGCTTTTTTGATATTTTCGAATAATTTATTTACTATTTTATCAATTATATCAGTAAACATCCATAAATAAGTTCATTTCAATCCACTCTAAAATGATAAGATCAAAACGGAAATTCACCTGCTAGGTCCAGCGCGACTATACGCGTTTCAATTTTTCTCTGTTGTTTCAAAGAAAAATAACTACAATTTGGACAATGAGCATGACGTAGATAGACTTCTGTCTTTGTTTGATGAGGTGCTCGACCAAGATGAAAAGTTTGACGATGTGTCTGATACTAGCAGCCAAGATGACGTGCAAAGCGTGTAGAAAATTCTACTTCTGAGCAAAGCTGCGATGAGTCTTCGGAAGATGAAATAAATGATGATTCGGAGTCATATTTCACAGCTAAGCAGATAAGGAATAAAAAAGTCGTGGACTCATTTCGGTGGAATAAGAATCCTGTAACAAATAGAAAAAGATGCAGTAAGCAAAATTTATTAGTTCAACTTCCAGGTGTCGTTGGAGATGCAAAAAGAGCAAAATCCGTTATGGACGCATGGCATCTCCTCTTTGATCAATCAATGGTCAACTCGATTGTGACATGGATCAATCAATATATTGACCAAGTGAGACCTGCTTTCGAACGTCTCAGAGATGCTCGCCCAACGCACCTCTCCGAAATGAGAGCTTTTATAGGCTTACTATACCTAGCTGGTGTTTATCACGCATCAAGACTAAACATAGATGATCTCTGGAGTACTGATGAAGATGGTGTCGAGTCATTCAGGCTCACGATGTCGTTGAGACGTTTCAGATTTTAATGAGATGTGTTCGTTTTGATGACAAGGAAACACGCACTGAAAGAAGACTGGTTGATAGATTGGCACCAATAAGAGAAATATCCACTAGTTTTGTAGATAATTGCAAAAAAAGTTATTCTCCAGGGGGGAATGTGACACTGGACGAAAAATTAGAAGCCTTCCGTGGGCGGTGTAGTTTTCGGCAGTATATCCCATCGAAACCTGCGAAGTACGGAATCAAAATATTCTCTCTTGTTGATTCCAGAATGTACTACACTACCAATATGGAAATTTATGCTGGCAAACAACCGGAAGGACCGTATTGTATCAGTAATCAATGTGCAGATGTTGTTCGGAGAATGGTGACTCCAATAGTCAATACTGGTCGCAATCTTACCATTGACAATTGGTTCAACGATGTTTCCCTTCTGAGTGAAATGGCCGAAAAAAGGATTTCAGTCGTTGGCACCCTGAAAAAAATAAATGGCAGATTCCACCAGAGTTTAGAAATATCACAAAACGGGACGAAATTCAAGTCTTTTGGTTTCAGGAAAGAAGGTACAATAGTTTCGTATGTTCCTCGCAAAAATAAAAATGTAATCCTTATATACAGCTTGCACTTCGACGATGCAATAGATGACGAGACTGGATTAGCCAAAAAACCTGAAATAATTACATTTTACAATAGGAATAAAGGAGGGGTAGATACGGTTGATAAGTTGTGTGCAAGCTATAACGTGGCTAGAAATGTTCGTCGTTGGCCAATGGTTATTTTTTTTCTGCAAGACAACAAAAAACGTAAATTGTGTAGCCCCTGTCACATCAAAAAAGAACGCAAAAACACAAAATATTCCTGTGCCAAGTGCGGAAAATACTTGTGTTTGGGACACGTGATTTCAATTTGTGCCGAATGTCACATTCTTCAAGACAATAATGTTCCCAGTATAAACTTGTGCTGAAGAAACTGTTAGAGTTGATATATTTTGGAGATCTTGTAAATTGCTGATTAACCTAAAAAAAAATACAGCATGGCCTTTGCAAGCGGTTCCCAGGAAAAGTTCACTGTACCTATGTTCGATGGTAAAAACTATACGAACTGGAAGTTTAGAATGGAAACGCTGTTGGAAGAGTTGGAACTGAAAAACGTAAACGAAGAAAAAGTTTGAAATGATAGTATCATTGTCCGACACACCAGAAGAAGTCACTCGTAAGGAAAAGCAACTAGAACTGTGGAAGAAGAGAGACAATAGGTGTAAGTCACAGATCATTCAAAGAATAGCTGACAGTCATTTGGAATATGTAAAAGACTTCAACACAGCATTCGATATGTGGAAATCACTACAAGGTACGTTCCAACGAAAAAGTTTGACAAGTAACATTTTAATTAGGAAAAAGCTCCTACAATTGAAATATAAAACAGAAGATAGTATGGAAGAACACTTTTTAATATTTGATCGATTAATAATAGAACTGAAGGAAACCGGAGTAACACTAGAAGAGAATGATAATTCAGCGGTACTGTCATTTAACTTTGACCTCGAAGCAGTGCTTACGACTCCAAAAGGTCCAACAAGGCAAATATTTTACCTACGAAAATTGAATCAGGACGGAATCTGTTACCTTTGGGATGAAACCCAAGAAAAAGGGGGTCAAACGAGATATCTTCGTGTATGTACAATTATATTATCAATCAACCAAACATTACTGAGGTTCGAATGATGTCGGACGGGTGTGGCGGCCAACAAAAAAATCTCAATTTGCTGCTATGTGCTTGAAACTTCTTACGGATCACACTAATTTACAAACTATTGATCACTGTTAAAATTATATAATTTATTCTAGTATGTATGTGTGTCATCATGACAGTAGTTGTTGTTTTGAAAATATTTCTGATTAAAGACGAATTATAAATTCATATTGTTTTCTCAATTGATTCCTATTGGAACATTAGTTTTATCAATGGTTATGGGCCCAGAATTTTTTATTCAAACCCGAATCCTGAAGCATACTACGAGCTTTTTCCATAATTGTCCTATTAAATCGTTCCGCCACACCATTTTGTTGTGGCGTATATGGAATCGTGGTTTCTTTAATAATTCCATTATTTTTAATGAATCCGTCTAAAGAATTATTACAATATTCACCACCGTTATCACATCACAAACGTTTGATTTTACAATTAGTTTGGTTCTCAACTAAATTCTTGAATTCAATAAATACTTTCAATAAAGTGTTGTGATCTTTATTATTCAAGAAATAAACGAAACTTTTCCGAGTGTAGTCATCCGTAAAAGAAATAAAATAATTCGATTCGCCAAAGCTAGAAGGAGACATTGGTCAACAAAGATCTGTATGTATTAACTCTAAAACTTGAGTAGCTCTACGTGCTTGTCCCTTGGGAAAAGATTTATTTTTGAGTTTACCTTCTATACAGAGTACGCAAGATGAGATTTCATCATTTTTATAGCTAATACCTGTTGCTAGAGAACATAGAGAGACATACCTCGAGCACTGAGATGACCTAAGCGACGATGCCAAAGTGCCATAGAGCTGCTTGCGGTGATCAAAACTGAATCATTATTTTTACTGATTGATTTCTCATGATCAAACATACATAATACATATGTAAACCAGTGTTAAAATTATATAATTTATTCTAGTATGTATGTGTGTCATCATGACAGTAGTTGTTGTTTTAAAAATATTTCTGATTAAAGACGAATTATAAATTAATCTTGTTTTCTCAATTGATTCCTATTGGAACATTAGTTTTATCAATCACAGGTTTTTTGAATCAGGACATACCGAGATGGAGTGTGATTCACTATTCTCGAAAATTGAGGAGAAGTCAAAATATGTTCCTATTTATTCACCCGAAGGTTGGGCTCAGATAATAAGAAGTGCTCTAACACACCCTCGTCCTTTTGAAGTCAGATACATGATGTTTGATGACATCTTCGATTTCAAGTCATTTGGAACAAGAAATTATAAATTGAACCAAATTCATTGGCAAAGTTTGCTGGTTGCAATACGTTAAAACCGATGACGTGGTGACAATGTCCTATGAACAAATTTTGGAGATGAATTTCAACGAGTAAACAGCATCAAAAGGATGATTTGAAGAAAGCTTATGATAAACGGTTGCCAATTGCGATTGCTAAATATAAAGATCTTCATAAATCGTGCAATGACTTAACTATTCCAAAGAACTATCATAACTTTTATAATTCTACTAGAAGACCCAACAGACGTTGTTCTGCATACACAAAAATTCATTCAATTCGATCCAGCCGTTAAGTTGCAGAATGGATGAATAACCTAGATAGCGACTACAGCGCCATCTGTTGATCTGATTTGTGATCATTAACATACGGGCATCAGGCAATCCAAAATACATTCACATTAGCCTAGTGCCTACCTCGGAGACGCATTTTGGTGCGATTTCATCTTCAACCAAGTTCGACAAGTATCAAAAAGGAGCCTTCCGAATGTTCATTAACACTTTAACTGTTATTTCCGTAAATATACGTTTCGACCGTCCATATAAGTATCACATTTACATAATTCTCTGCGAACTTTGTGTTTAAACATCCAAGTAATATTGGAAAACGTTCACATTCATCTCGAGAAAGTAGAAGAATTTCTCCTCTAAAAGCAGATCAATTCCATGAAGATAGGCTTCAACAGTATCATCAATCTTGAGAACCTTCAGCTCTTTATTTCTGAGGAATTGATCACCTTAATTTGTCTTCCTTTACTTGAAACACTAACCCAACACCATTTGTACGCAGTTGGAACAATACGATCAGACAGAGTGGAAAAAGCTCCCATGAAAGATTTGAGAAAAGAAAAGCGTGGAACTCATTTTACTTTGTACGACAAGAAAGCTAATATTACACTTACACGTTGGCATGACAATAGCCAGGTGAACTTGGCTACCAACCTGAATGATGAAAGCATTGTGAAAACCAAAAGTACATGCACGCGTTGGTCTAAAAAAGAGAGATCAAAAGTTGCGGTGGAGCAACCATCAATTATTAATTTTTATAATAAGGGAAAGGGAGGAGTTGATCGATTTGATTAAATGCGTGGACTTTACAGGTCTAAAATAAGGTCTAAAAAATGGTACTGGCCCTTTTTTCGCTTTTGTTTGAATGGTGCAGTTGTCAACATGTGGTACTTGTATCTGAAATGTTCAACGAATGAGCCCCTGTCATTATTGGAGTTCATAAGAAGAATTGTTATGTCAACACTCTCTCCACCACAAAGACTTTCCAGCGGACTCAGACCAAGAGTGCTGTCAAAAATTCCTGACGAAATTCGCTTAGATGGCAGGAATCACTTGATAGACAGAAACGAAACTGAACAGCGATGTGCGGAATGTGGGAAATGTTGTAAATTTGTCTGTCTGAAATGCAATGTTGAGCTTCACCAAGATTTTTGCTGTCGTTCATATCACGAGAAATGATTTACTGCATTTATTATTATATGTTTGAATATATCTTAATACCATCATTATTGAATGTTTATTCATCCCTTTGTCCCCACCGTATGATATATCATACGTCAAAAAAAATACACTTAAATACATCCATTTGAGAAATTTCAAAATTTACCCTTTAAAATAAAGCCAAAGGAACCCCCAAATGAAGTTTTATCAAAAAAATAATTGTGGGCAGTAATGGGTTAAAATCATTTTCTAAAAAATGCAATATCAAGCTGTTCAATACTGTACCGTACTGGCAACAGATGAACGGTGAAATCGAGCGCAAGAATAGAGATATTCTTAAGCGCCTCAACATAAGCTCTATATAGAAAATGAATATCAAAGGAGCACTATAATATTATCTGATGATGTATAAGTGCAGAAAAACCTGAAATGGTAGAAGCCGACAAGGTATATGTAAAAGAAATGAACAGAACAAATAAACTCCATCCGACGTTCAGTTCCGTACCACAAACGTTGCAGAAAATGACTGGTGGTGACAACTATAAAAAAATTATGAAACTGGACTAATTTTAAGGAGGAACATAGCACACCTGAAAACGGTGAATTCGGAGCCCTCAACGGAATGAAAAAAATTCTTGAGTTTCTGAATCTTTTTCAGTTTGTTATTATTATTATTTATTATTATTAATGTAAATGAGTTGGAAGTAATAAAGTTAATAGAAAGGGAGGAATGTGGTGTTTGTATCTATGCTTACCACATGCCCATATAGTCGTAACTTTTCATGATGACGATAAGTTGAGAGATGTCGGGATGGTGGATAGAATTATTAGTGCTCGCATTCCGGATAAGGTAAGTCAACCTTTCCTTTAAAAATTGGTTGGTGAGTTTCAACTGCATGAGCCATGTGGACGTCTTAATCCAGATGCTCCATGCTTGATTGATTGCAAATGTTTCGAGAAGAAACGGCTTCTGCAGTTGGTCATAACAAACGTCCCGAATATAGGAGACCAGCTGACAGTGGAGAAATTTTTGTAGCGAAATGGCATAGGTCAGCGAACAACCGAAGAGTCGTTCCCTATAATGCGTATGTTCTGTCTAAATACTATTGTCATATTAATTTCCAGGTTGTTGGGTGGCTTAATACTATCAAATATTTGTATAAATATATCAGTACGGGCCCCAACTCGATCACTTTGTATGTAGATGAAAACGAAACTGGTGTGCAAGGACACCATATCGATGAAATTCAGCAGTATATTGATGGTAGGTACGTGAGTGCCATGGAGGCAACGTGGAAAACCTTCAAATTCAAGATGCATGGTCGCTCTGATTCTGCCTTGTTCTTGCGGTGCATTTGCCGGGTGAAAGAGAAATTTATTATGATGAGGATGATGATTTCGAACAGGTAGAACGAAGGTTGCAAAAATCTTCTAAATTAGAGGCGTATTTTTCACACAATCAGCGCGATGAAGATGTCAGAATTCTTAGGTATTTTAAGATACCTGAGCACTATTCATGGGATGACAAAAATTCGAAATGGAACAAACGCTCTCTGGTGAGCAAACAAATTGGTTGCATGATTGAGGTTAGTCCTTCAGAAGGACAGCTGGAAAGGTTTTATTTGAGGGTGATCCTGAACAGGGTTACAGAAGCAATGTGTTTCGATGACCTTTTGACGCTAGAAAATGGCATTGTCTGTGTATCTTTTAGGGAAGCTTGCCAAAAACGCAATCGTCGATCTTGGGATTGTTCCACGTACGGATGTTGACAGTATTGGCGAAGATTAAGAGGTAACGCGTCTTTCGAATTATGTATATGAGGTTCAATCTCCCCCAAGTTTCGAATATAAAATTTCTTTGTTGAATAAGGATCAAAAAATGTTTTTTTGCAAGTTTTGAAAGCTTACGCAAAAAATTTAATCTTCACATTCCGTTAGAGGTTTACGAGGAGTTAGGTTCAGACGTCGGTGCCGATCAGATGGCTGATCGATCGCACGAAAGAGTTTTTTATTTGGTACGGGTGGTACAGGTAAATCGTTTCTATACAATACTCTCATTACGGTCATAAACGATATAATAGGTATGAAAACCATTGCGGTTGCATGGACCGGAATTACTGCCAATATTCTCAAAGAGGGTCGTTCAAACTGCCCCTTTCGCTGCCTGAGGAGTCGAATTGCGGATTTGAAATGCAATCTCCTCAATCGGAATACATTAGGAAAGAAGTCGCTTTGATTATATGGGATGAGGCCCCTATGACTATGGTTTGCGGTTGAGACTGTTCTAAATATTTGATCGATATAGAAAGACTTGCTGAACCTTTTGGGGGGAAGTGTGTACTATTTTGGTGGAGATTTCAGAGTAGATATAATGGCTCAATGTTTGAAGACCAGTCCATTGTGGCGTTCTTTCACTAGATTGAAGTTAACAAAAAATATGAGAACTCGTCAGTCGATTATCCATAAGGAATTAAAAGATTTAACATACGCAGAATGGCTTTAAAATTAGGAGAAGGTTCATTGCCATATGCCATAGATTGAATAAGAAGGCAGCTCCTGTCGCACCGGAGGATCTGATCGAAATTCCCTCCGTCTCTCAAGTTAGTTCGATAGGGTCATTGATTGATTTTGTCTATGAGCGAGATTATACTTCTAATGTGAATGGTGCTAGAGCTATTCTTTGTCCGACAAATGATGCCGTTGATAGTCTCAACGAGTTAATTCCTAAGCGGATGGATGGTGAGGAGGCAAGGACCTACCTTAGTGATGATACGTACGTATCTACGGAAGATGACGACTTTTCGGCTCCTCTCGATCTGCTTCATTCTATTAATTCGCCTTCGTTACCACCTCATGAATTGGTTTTAAAACGCGGGGCTATAGTTATGTTGTTGCGTAATTTGGATGCAAATGTAGGAGAATGTAACGGCTCTAGGTTGAGGATAGTTGGATTAGGTGATCATGTGATCGAATGGGAGTTATTAACGTGAAATAGGGTCGGTGAAACTTTGCTTTTACCACGAATTAAAATGAAGGTACAGCATACGATGCTTCCAAAGGAAATTGTGAGACTTCAGTTTCCTGTAAGGTTAGCCTATGTGATGACTATAAACAAGTCTCAAGGACAAACGTTAAATAAGGTTGGAATATGTCTGAGAAGGTCGTGTTTCACTCACGGTCAGTTATATGTAATATTGAATCTGTTCGCATTTTCATCGAGGACACCGGCAAGCAAGGTACTTTTAAGTTCAGGGGTAGAAAGCGATTTACAAGTAATATCGTGTTCGGCGGAATTCTTGATGATTCTGATCTGAATCGGCAGAGTATTGTCGATAAGAATTTAGATGAAAGTCCAGAAATTGACGACGAGGATCTAACACCACATGCTGGTGCTGTGGTAGGCGATCCTGACAGTTATTCAGATACTCTTTCGGATATGATTTATGACTAGGATAGTTTTGATATTGACGATAAAACTGGTCAGATTGTTGATGATAACGAGAACGATAATTTTTGGAAAGGTGGCGTTCCGTCGAGAACTCTAAGTCAGTTGGAATCTAGGGTTTCTGTTTTTGATCGTCCAGGAACGTCAGGTGTTAATTTACTAGGTGGAGAAAGGGTCAGGAATTCGTCATACCAATCGAGCGATAGTGATATTGTCTCATGTATACCAAAGAGTGGGCAACGTCAATCGGTATCTGACATTGAATGTCGAAGAGAAGAGGAAGACGTTTGGTCTATTATATGTTGTAGTAGTAAGCCAGTGGGATACCGAATAGTGATTACTATACTCATTGTTATCAGCGATTTAATGTTTTGTTGAATCAAAAAATGCCTTGTACAATTTCAAATGAGGAATATGCCGATTTCATATTTCTTTATGGTTTTTGAGGGAGAAAAGAGTAGAAACTAAAATGGAGTACGAAAGGCGATTCTCTGACCGAAGAGTTCCGAATAATGAAACATTTGGGAAAGTTTTCAATTACATACGAAGACATGGACGATTTCCAACAATAAAATGTAGTGAAAATCATGGAAAAAGACATATTGCCATGGAAGAAAATATTTTAAATAGAGTTCGAACTAATCCACAAATAAGTACCAGAAGGATTAGTAATGCCTTCAATATTCCTCATACCACAGTTTGGTATAATGAAACAAAAAGCTTTTATGCTTTTCATATTCAAAAAGTACAGATATTACAGAATGCGGACAATATTCCTAAAACAAACTTCTGTAGATGAGTAGACATCCTCGAATATTGAATAGATGTCTGTTCGCAGACAGAGACCAATTTACTCGTGATGGTATAATAGAATGTGATAATGAAAGCGAACAACCAGAAGTAGTGAGCAGAAAACGCTACAATTATGCTACGCTATCTGGTAGATATCAGAATAACTCGACCCTGGGGCCCGATTCTTGAATATCGAGTAGAAATTGTCGCATGTGACAATTGTCACGGGCCAGTCTCGAGTGACTTTTAACAAAGCGTATTCTTGAACGTCATTCGACACTTTAATTTTTAGCGAATAGTTAACAACGGCAACAGCGCTTAACTTTATGAGCATTTTCGCAAAGAATGCGTTTATCTTCTATTTATGTTCTGTGTTCGATGATTTGAAGACAAGTGTAAGAATAGATTAGTCGTTAGTTTTTAGTTTAGATCTTTAAGTATTTTTCAGTTGTTAACTAGTGCATAATTGTTAACATACTGTGATAATTATCTATGTTTCATTAGATTAGTGTATTTATATATTGTAACTAAAATAATGGAAACCAAAGTTTATTGTTCGCAAGAACAGAAATCAAAATTAACAAAGTTAGTTTTAGCTGATAGTCAGCTCAACAAAGGAAAATTCTCAAATTCTTTCACTTTTAAAGGAAGTGAAAGAAGATGGGAACAAATAAGCGGCATTCTAAATGCTATTCCATCCCAGCAAAGATTGGAAGCAGTGGAGAAAGGTAAATATTTTTGTAATTTTTCACTTTCATGGTTTAAAAGTATATTTATTTATTTCAGACTTGGCAAGATATGAGAAGTAAGGATAAGTTTAAAAAGGCCAAAGAAAGTAATTATATGCGGGTACAGGAGGTGAACCTTCTATGGAAATACATACACAATCGGAAAGACTCATTATTGAATAAATGAATCCACAACATTAGAAGGGAACAGCAACGTGGAGGAATCATTCACAAATTTTATATTTCCGGGAAGTAGCTGAGAAGTAGATGTATTTGTGGAAGACCACAATTATAATATAAGAGAGGTACCATCGCCAACTGCATCTAGCACGTCCCAGGTACCAGCTGCCGAAAGAAAAAGAGTCTCAAAGGCAGATCGTTTAACAACATCTGCAATTGCCTCAACTGCTCTGGCAGAAATTTCTAAGCAAGATGTGGAAGTTAGAAAAAATTATTATGACCGCCAATCAGTATTATTGGAACGGCTTGTCGTAGCAGTTGAGGAAATTGCCAGGGAAAGTTGAAAATTTTCTATTTATATTTTCTGTTTGTTTATTTGTATTATATTTTTCGTTGTTAGTAGCAAGTTTGTATGAGTTTTTGTTCAAATCTTTTTTTAATTATGTTTATTCGTTTATTTTTATTGTTTTTCGTTGTTAGTAACTAATTTGTATGAGTTCCTGTTCAAATATTTTTTATTTGTTTCAATTTCTTATTTAATCTTATGTTAATTTGTGTACTGAAATTTTCTAGCAGAAACATTTAGCAATAATATTGAAATAAAATTGTTCTATAAAATCAGTCTTAAAAATGATATAAAGCTATTTATTCATTACACGAAAATTTATTTTTCAACTATCTTCTTCGTGACCGGTTCATCAGTTGCCTTTGAATCCTTCTGCCAGCTACCAAATCTGGATTCATTCGTCCAGTTGCACTTTCAAAAACTTGAGGATCTACATCAACCTCAAATTCAAAATTCAGTTCCTCATCTTCTAATTCCACTTTATTATGAATGCACTTTTTGTGTAGCACAACACAAGCATTAGTAATTTTTGAGCACATTGTTGGGGAAAAATGTAAAACTCTATCTTTCAACAAACAGCGGAAACGATTCTTTAGAACACCATTGCAGCGCTCAATAGTAGCTCTAGCATGTTTTGTTTATTGTTATAATTTTGCTTCATCTCCCCTTGTGGATTCTGCAGTGGAGTAAGTAGCCAAGGTCATAAAGGATAACCAGAATCCGCTAAAATTAAAAATGAAGGATATTTTGAGTATATTTTTTTTATTGTACGTATCGAATAAGAAAAAACCTTCACCCATTCTGTTATAGATTTCCCTGAGTAGTGGCTCGACATTACTTGAAGTCCAAATATGAGAATCATGGGTGCTACCAGGGAATTTTGCATTCACATTAAGTATGCTAAGGTCATGATCACATATCTAGAAATAATAAAAATATTCTCAAAACAAATCCAATCATCCGCACTCTGTAGAGCCTTATTTCAAAGGAAGACACAGTTTCGCTCTCAGAGTAAGAAATAATTGTAGAGTACAACTTACTGTCGCCAGATATTTACAGTAATTGTTAAAACACCCTACTGATGTATCTCGTTTTATTATTTTGTTGTTGTTTCATAATATGACGGTGAGTTTTATTGTTCAGGAAAAAGATGTACCTATTTACTGCCATTTTTTATTTTTTTTGTGAGATTTTTCTGTACGTCGTTTGTTTTATATTTTCAGCTGGCCTGATGATGGCCAACGGCCGAAATCGATAGCCAATAGACTATTAATTAAAATTTAGTGTGTTTTCATTTCTTAATACAATAATGCTCACACTAATAGAAGAATTTACAAGTATTATCTCAAGATCATCTAGAAATATTTTTCAGCTGCATTAGAAGCAAAGGGGGATATAATAATAATCCCACATCTTATCAGTTTCAATCAATTATGAAAAAGTTGCTTATCCACGCTGACATTTCGGGAAGCAAATGTGCAAATGCTGTTGCTCTTGATAGCACAGCTATTTTACATTGTTCATCTGCTATGCCAGTTGTTGAGGCAGTTGCAGATGATAATATTCTAGATGATTTTGAGAAACAATTCTTAAGATCAAACTTAAATTTGAATTTGACCCCATACTGCCAAGATATAATTGGGTACGTTGCCGGTTTTGTGGTGAGAAAACTGAAGAAAATCATAGTCTGCGACTTTTGTTTGAAAATTGTCGAAGTGATGAAGTACAATCTCAATTACAAATTAGAAAAACATTCGGGGCTTTGACCAAAGCATCACAGTTTGTAATTGAGTATTGTAAATTAATTGAAAAATGTTTTCGAACATATCAGGATCAGTTCACCATGAAAACAAAAAACGTTAGGCATATAGTTCACTGCATTAAAGTAAAAACAAAAATGAACATACCAAAAAATTCAGTTTAGCTTTTTTCGGATCACATATTTGATGATGAACCCTTGAGTAATCATTTCAGTGTAATCACTGATCTCATTTTTGATAAATATTTCGAGTTGAGGTTTCATCATCAAATATCTGAGTTCAATAAAGAAAAGGAAAGGGTTAGATCTCGCCTTACAAAAACAATATTATTCAGGAGCCAGTGAAACTTTTTATATGTGTACAAAAATCTTTTTATATCCTTTGATTTTTAAAACTTATTGTTTATATATTCAAAATTGTATTTTTTTCAATTGATAATTATTATTGTATAACATTATTCATTAGATTATTTTATTTAATCTAATTATTTATATATAGGTGATGGGTTAAGTTATATTTATATTATAATTTTATCTTATGTATTTATTTCATTATATTATATTGTTATTATTACAGAGATCTGATGTAGTTAAGATTTGGCAGTTGAGTTATATTCATAATATCACATTCGTGATACTGTTAATTTTTCAATATTCAATGTATCATACTTGCCTTTGTTTGAGAACAAAATTATATTTTTGAAACTTTAAATGTTGATTCATTCCCTACAATTTCATCATCTGACATTGACAATAGTAATGCTCATAACAAGAAGAAAACTCTTCTTCGTGCTCTGAGTAGTGAAGTGTATTATCTGAAAAACACGTTTTTGAACTTCGCACAATTATAAGGAACAATAAATATTGCTGAATATGAGCATTATGAAAAGAATTGATGGAAGTTATGAAATCCAAGAATTTTAAACATTGAAAATTGAGGACACATCGAGAAAAGTTTTTCAACATAAACGTAAAAATCCTTCGTTTATAAATTCTGAAAAATTCTTATCATATGAAAAAGAGTAAGTATATCAAAAATGATTCATTTCCAAGTATTGAGCTTAATGAGTTCTTGTATTATGCACAGAGAATTCATAATAATAATAAATTATTTATAACATGGAACGAGCGAATATGTTCAATATATCGCAATTTATTCATAATTGAATTGATTTCATGAATTCCGACAGTAATATTGGTTTTCTGAATTCTTATGTATGATGGAAGTGAATGTTTACTTGCCAGTAAACATTCACTTCCATCATACATAAGAATTCCTTTATCGAAGATTATTTCGAAATATTCATTTCAACCTCAACAACCCACAATAATCCACGCCACTGAATTGTTTTGGTAATGTTGTTTACTTCACCTCAGTGCGGCAGTAAATGCTTTCCATCTCACTCTAATGCTTGGTTGATTACAATGCAGTACTATTCATGCGTAGGGGCATCTCTATGTTATTTCTTACTCTCAGGTTTCGCTCATATCATTCAAAATTTTTCCAATGTAAGTAACTAAGACAAGACTCTCGGTAAGTGCCGTTTCACATGAAGCGTATCATCAGCGCTGACCATCCGGACGGATAACCAAGTACCATGCAATAAATGAGACTACATTAAAACCTACGGATTTTGAACCAATCAGGACGAAGTTGACGATTTGAAATTTGACAGACCGCGCTTGTTTACATTTTCATCAGATGTCAGATTGACGTATGCGAAAGTCAAGTTATTTGTTAAAATTGTTTTCAAGAAATTCTAATTCTAAAAGATTGCAGCTCGAAATTTTCATTTGAGCGTTCAAGAGTTTGTGTTAATTTGCTTTAGTTCAAATTATTTCGTTTTTCAACATAGATATGGGAATAGGAAAATCGTTGTTGACTTTCCATCAACGAGAACCTATTACGGTATTGATTCAATTTTCAGATTACTTCTTATTTGTTCAACACACCAGGAAAAACATGCAATGAGTAACAAATGAAAATGCAGAACAATGAAGTTAATGTTCCACTATGTATTACTTTGACGGATGGAATTTCAATAACTACGAATTCGAAGAGTATTTAGAAATTGTGTTTTTTATGGATCAGTTTCAATATGTTCAGTTCTCTTTTCAGCAAGTGTAAAAGTATAATAAAGTGGAAATTGGATTACTTGATTCTTAGTCTTCGCCTAGCATATAAAATAGTTATCTTGTCTTATGAAACTACTGATTCTAAAGGATATCGATAAGTAAGGCATTAATGCGATGAATTCATTCATAGTCCATTTCTTTTTTCAAATAAGTAGAATATTACAGAAAGAAAGAAATGAAGCATTTACTCATAACAGGTGAACGATTGCTGATTAATACAGAATGATTTATCGCACAAATGTTTTGAGGAGCTTAACTAAACGAATATAGATTGACTGAAAGAATCTTAGACAAAGGAAAGAATAGATGTAAGATTTCATGAAAATTATCAATATGATCATTTTTCAACATTTATTCAGAAAGAAAAGCCAGAATACATTTCACTGCTAATTTAGGTAATTCACTTTTATGTCATACAACTGAAGAGGAATATTAGGAATCAATTATTATTTATAATCAAATGATTTATATGAATCATAACCATAACAACCTACTACTATGTATATTAAGTACCCTTTTAGGAATTTTGAATGTTTATTGTTGAGTTTGAATGCTTCTTCTGATTTTGGCCTAAATTCTAGAACAACAGGTACCAGATATTATATTGCTCATTCAAACAGAACTGTTGATAAGTCGATAAAGATTACCCATTTGAATATTAATCCAATACAAATTAGAAGAGTAATCTGATTCTAAGTCTGCCTCCAAAATGAAACTTTTGGTAGATTCTAACAATGTGGATTTCTTAAAATTTGACTATGAGCAATAATTTCTTCTATAATTCCTTAGTGCTATCGATTGAATGGAAAATATTATAGTAAGAAAGAACAGCGTATATTGTTTTTAGTGAACGATTGCTGGACTCATACAGCAAAGATACCAAGGCTCCTAAAGCACGAATGCTGAAGGGATACACCGAAGGGAATATAAAATTAAACAGGTTGAACTAGTTTATGACAGAAAGGTCACATAATGTTGAACTCATTATAAATCCTTTATACAGATGATAATTCATAAAATATTATTGTTTTGGTACTTCTGTAAATAATAGTGAAGTTCATTGAATCTTGTCTTAATATTTAACGAGTAACCTCTCTTCTCCAAAAAATATTGACTGGTAGAATTATACTAATAATACTTTCAAATTAGAATAACTACTGCACAGAAGGCTTATCAATTAAAAAGAAATTATACCTGATTTATAAACTGAACTTCCATTCTGAAAAAATTTTGAGAGATTTGTACTCATACTACTTTCGATTAGAATGACTCCTACACAAGAGGTTCATCAAATAAAGAAAATTCATAATTTTCAATTATAGAGTAAATTAGGTATATTTATTACATGCTAAAATGTATGATATGTAGAAACAGATGAATTCTTTTATGTGCATATTCTTCTCTTATTGGGAGTCATTATTCTGATTATTATGGCATGTTTTTCCTGGAATGCTGGACAAAAGTAGTGAAATCTGAAAATAAAATCAATATTTAGAGGGATTCTCAATAATGGTAACTAGGGATCAACTTACCTTTCAAGTCAATAACACCGATTGCCCATTTTCATATCATTATCGAAAAAGATTTAATTCGAACAGTTCGAACTATAGAAAATTAGTAGGTAATTATTTAGTACTAAAAAAACTGTACTGGAGATCAAATTCAGTATTCAGTTATTAATAAATTCAAGTTCCAAATAACTTTGAAATGAAGAACAACCGAAACTTTCGCGAGCTTGTTTACATGTCAATATTGTCAATCTGACGTTTACGAGAATTATCTGTCTGTCAAATTTCAAATTGTCTACTTTGCTCTGATTGGTTCAAAATCCGTAGGTTTTAATGTAGTCTGCAATAAATGTAGCATTTCACATGAATCGCGGATGATCGGAGCGGTTGATTCCATAGACGACGGCCATACGACGACTTGCTCACGGCGTATGTCGGTTAACGCACGAGCCTTGTTTTGTTATGAGGGATTTCACATGATTCACTGACGATCATTGCGTACGAGCTTATATTGCTTTCTGTTAACGTCTTTTACGAATCTTCTTGCGATGAATTTCAACTGACAACGGAGATCCGCCGCATGTGAACAACACATTAGGCCAAGCAATAAGATATATTTCCTGACAAAAATACTACCTGGGAAGCCACCAGTGCCATTCCGAGCAGGACATTCCATAGTTTATTCCCACCATGTTTTAAACACGAAAATGCCATTTTTTTATTTGTTATAACAAAAAACAAAAAATACGCGTTCTTTTTAGTTTTTTCGTTGCAGAATGGAAACTATTGATGCAGTGATAACGTTGCAATGGGTGAATTGTAGAGAATTACATTGTGAAGAGAATGATGGGTCAAACGATCGATCGAATAATTGAAACTACTGGAGAAAAGCAAAAACCGGAAAATTGCGTGCTTTTTCTTTTTAACTCATAACTCTGCCATTTTGAATGTAGCTCTGACTTGGCATTCAATGTGTGCAAATTGGATTGGTCGGATAAATAGTTTTCACATAATTCCATTATTTTTTTTGGACATAATTTCGCGGAACTGGATCCGTTTGAGGTCGTCCGATAAATAAAAAATTGATTTGGAAAGAAGACGTTATCATAACGAACGTCTATTCTGATTTTTCAATAAACGCAACTTATGTTTGTAAATAATTAACTTTGATTTTTAAAAAGTTTTATTGATTATTAACCAAAGTGGACAATGTTAAAGTCACGACATTCAGTATAATAATGTCTTATCTAATCTAATTAACATAACAAGTAAACTAGTGTTCCCCTACTATGGGATAGTTCCTGGTATCGTAACACAGGAGTCAGCAAAATATATATATTATAATAATACAGGGGGAATCCAACATATAACTCCTCCGCGCTTAAGAGAAAAAATTGGGGTTTTTAATTTTTGAAAACATTAATTTTTGAGCTCAATATCCTCTAAAGGATTATTTTTACATCTTTTTGTGCGAATTATTTCTGGTTTTCTTATGTTACATTTATTGACTAAAAATAATAAAATAATGATAGCTAGTACTATATATGTTATTAAAGTATAAAGACTCAAATTATCATAGTGGAAAATTGGGCTTTTTATTGAAAGTATTTGTTTCTTTGAATGTTCTATTTGTAGCCCAATATGCCTTATATCATCAAGTTCAATATTGTCTAATTCTAGAGGAACTTGATCAATTTTTTCAATTGGATGATTCATTTCATTCATTTTAATGTTCGGTAGTTGAATAATCTTAACTCTAGAAGAACTTTGTTTCCAGTTTTTGAGAATTTGTCTGTTCACATTCATTTCACACTTTTCAGGAACGAAAATTACGTATGTTCCGCACAACACTGTTTTTTCGTCATTATTTCCGCACTTCATTCGGGCGATCTTCTCTTCCGTGGTAATGACCATCCAATAATCGGTTGAAAGTTGATGAATACTGGAACCCTTCAGGCTTGTTATTTTTGGGTTGCATTGTGTGTAGTTCTTGGTGACACTCAATAGTTCGACTTCGCATGGGTTGCTCGCTGATATAGGTTTTGTACTTTCTTCACATAGGTAATTAGCAGGAAAAATTTCTTTGCAAGGTCTATTGAATAGTGCGTATTTTGTTTCACTTAAGGAAAGGTATTTTGTGTGGGGAATGATAATTTGATAGAAATTATTTTTCAGGATTGGTAATGGAAATAATTCATAATAGTTGTAATCATCTATTTCTGTGAGTGGAATTTCTAGAATGAACTTGACTTGATTATTACTTATGAATCCCTTAACCTTTGTACAAACATAATATAAAATTATATTTTCGTCTTCGACTGAAAAAGGTAATTTGTTTTCATTTATTTTCGTTTGAATCTTAAGTAGTTCTTTTTTTAGATCGTCATGCGAAATGATAGATGTGTGAAGAGTTTCCAGATGAGCAAAAGAAATGGCTATTTCTATGTCATTCAATATTTCATTAATTATATCGATTGCTAACGTAATATGTGTAACTACTGAGTTGAGAATAATGAAATCGGAGTCGTCCCACGACTCTATAGTCGATGTATTCATCCAGAAATTAATTTGGTTGATTTTGTTTTCCAAAAGTATTTGATTATGCTGCAACTTGCTCATAGAATTATTAAAAATGTTTATGGAATTTTCTGTTAAACTGATCTGTGAATCTGCCACCTCAATCAATTTCTGCTGCGAGTTTTTAAATTATTTATGGCTTCGTCATATTTATCAGCATCACTTTGGTCTAAATTTCCCGTTATTGATTTCCAAATGGAACCTAATCCATTGATCAGCCCTCTTTTTTCTCTCTTATTGGAGTTTGGTATTAATTGCCTGAGCTTTTTATGAGTTTCGTCGATTTTATAATCTAAAATATATTTGTGATTGGAAATTTCCTGTAAATAATTTTTACCGTGTTTTGAATTATGAAAAGAAATATTCATCTTTTGATAACTAGATATTAATTTATGAAATTCCGACGTTATGTTGGATAAATCGATGATTTGTATGAGTGTCCAATGATTCACAACATTTTGAGATAAACCTTTTTTCATGGGTAACAAGCCGGGGTTATCCGTGATTTTCAATATCTTCACTTCTGTACATTCTAGGACGAGGGTCCCGCAGATTGTTGCGAGGGTGATGATCCTGCAATAATAGGTTGTCTTAGATTTTTCAAATGAACTGTCCGGCCTACATTTTGTTTTGATTTATTTCCCTCTAATTTTTGAATGAGGGCTTTATTGCCTGGTAAAATTTTGGTTATAATGAATGGTCCGCTAAATTTAGGTCCGCTCTTGTTACGTGCGTATTTATAGCTTTTTTCGTAAACTGTTTGGCCAATTTTGAAAGGATTTTTTGTATTCTCGTTAATTTTTTGGACAATTTTGTTTTTATGGGAAATTAAATTTTCATTTACTTTATCATATACTAGTGCCAGTTTCTCCTTATGTTTTTGTAAATAGTCACTGTACATTTGTTTATCGTAGAGAATGTCTAGAGGATCTTTCAATTTCGTATGACCGAAAGTTAGTTCAAGTGGGGTAAGCTTTGTTGCAGAATGAATAGAATTGTTGTAACCTATGATGGCATATTTCATAATGATTCCTATAGAATCTTTGGATTGTGATCTCAAAATTCTACAATGTTCTGCTATTGTTGAGTGGAATCTCTCAATTATTCCATCCGAATCGGGGTGATGTGCTGTTGTGAAATGAATATTTATTTTATGTGTTTCTAATAGTTCTTTTACAACATGTCCGAAAAATTCCATTCCTTGGTCCGAACTAATGAGTAAAGGTGTTCCGTAAAAAGAAAAATAATTTATTAACGCATGGAATATGTCTACCGAGTTTTTGGATTTTAGTTCTATCGCTTGGCCTAACTTCGTGAATGCGTCAATTATTGTTAAAATTTTGTATTTTCCAGTGTATAAATGTCTAAATGTATTTTTTCAAAAGGTCTATAAGGGGTGTCTGTTAGCATCATCTCGATTCTAGGGGGATTTCTTTCGTATTTATTTTTTTTACAAATTTCGCAGTTCGCTATGTAGTTCGAAACGCGTTCTTTCATTGATGGAAAGAAATATTTCCGCTGAAGTTGCCTCAATGTCTCATTTACACCTCGGTGATTTGTTTTTCCTTCGTGTTGGAATTTTATCGCCTGAATGATAAGCTCTTCGTCTTGAATTACTTCTCTTCTTTCAGTGCAATATATGATCTCTGGGCCGTTTCTGTTGAACAACTTGTTAACAACGTTGCTAAAATTTCTAAACATATTCTCGGATTCGAAGTGGAAATAATATCTTTTCTTATCTGCTGTGTATTCTTTCAGGAATCGTGTGATCTCAGATTCGTTATTCGAGCTAGTTATCTGTACGTAGAATTTTTTTATGTTTCCCACTGATTCTTTTCTCACAGGTTTTGGGTTGTTATATATTTCCTGAATAAAATATTGATTAGGTTTAGAGTCAATTATATCGTTCGATATTTTTATCGGTGATGAGTTTTCTGTCTCCGTATTTGAAGAATGTATGGTGTCTTGACTCCTTTCTGACTGTTTATCATTACCTTGTTCTGTGGTATCCAGTTTTTCTAGTATTGCATCTAATTCTGAATCAGACATTTCGATTGACGATGCGTCTTCTAATAATTTATCGATTTCGTTTTCGTCCACGTTATTTATTAGAGATCTGTGTCAATAGGGTTCAATTGAATTCTTGATAGTGCGTCGGCATTTCTGTTTATTGACCCTTTTTTGTAGGCAAGTTCGTAGTCATATTCTTCTAATCGTATTTTCCATCTATGTAATTTTGAATTTGGTTCCTTAAGTTTATCAAGCCAAATTAAAGGCCGGTGATCGGTACATATTATGAATTTTCTACCATATATGTAGGGTCTAAAGTATTTAACTGCCCAGACTACTGCTAGAAGTTCTTTTTCAATAGTGCTGTAGCGTTCTTCCGATTGATTAAGAGTTCTTGATGCGTAACATATTGGTCTGTCTGAACCAATGGGTCCCTGTGATAAGATAGCGCCGATGGCTACATTTGATGCATCCGTAGTGACTATAAAATTTTTACTAAAATCCGGGTATTGTAAAACTGGAGGATTAGTGAGTATTTCTTTACATTTGTTGAACGATTTCATGAATTCTTCCGAATGAACTATTTTTCTTCTTTTTTCAAACAAACGGTTAATGATTTTGTAATTTTGGCATAGTCCCTTATAAACTTGCGATAATATCCTGTGAGTCCGAGAAATCCTTTCAACTCAGTTGGTGTTTTGGGAACTGGGTATCGTAAAATTGCATCAATTTTTAGAGGGTTAGGTTTAAGACCTTCTGGTGTTATGATGTGACCTAAGAATTGAACTTCTTTTTTTAAGAATTCAGATTTATCCATTTGAATCTTCAAATTTGCTTCTCTAATACGATCAAAAACTTTACGCAGTTTTTCTATGTGTTCTTGGAGTGATGTTGAAAATATTATTATATCATCTAAATAAACTAAGCAACATTCATTCATTATACCTCTAAGAATATTATCCATTACTCTTTGAAATGTTCGTGGTGCATTTTTTAGTCCAAAAGGAAGTCTTTTATATTCATAATGACCTCGTTCCGTAGAAAAAGCTGTTTTGGGAATATCTCTAGGGTGCATTTCGATTTGATGGTATCCTGATGCTAAGTCAAGTGTAGAAAAATATTTACATTTTCCGAGTTTGTCTAATACATCACTGATGTTTGGGAGAGGGTATTGATCATCAATGCTTTTTTTGTTAAGTAATCTATAATCAACACATAAACGATATTTTTGTTGTCCAGATGCATCGACTTTCTTTGGAACAACGACGACTGGACTGCTCCACGGACTAGTAGAGGGTTGAATTATGCCGTTCTTCAAAAGTTCTTTGACCTGATTTTCGACCTCTCTCTTTTGCGTTTCTGGCATTCTATAAGCCTTTTGGAAAATTGGAGTTTCATCTACAGTTCTGATTTCATGTTTAACTACATTAGTGAAACTCAAAGGTAACTTTTTACAGTGAAAAATGTCTCTGTATTCGAAACAGATTTTTCGGATAGCGTCTTTTTCTTCTTTATTTAGATGTTCTAACCTGAGATTTTTCATATTTTCTTTCAAAAGGTTATCGGTTTCGATGTCATCTGATGGAATCGATATCGGGGTTATATTGGACTCATTAATTTCGACAATTTGTATAGGTTTATTATAATATGTTCTTCTCCTTCATTGCTATTTGTTACTGTTAGGTATGCTTCATCATTTTCTATTTTGACTAGACATTGTGGAATTTCGATACCTTCTCTTAGTTTGATGTATTCCACAATACCTTGATTAACTTCATTCGAATTTATGGGTACTTTTATTACTTTTTGAGACCTAGGTGGTAAGACGTATGAGTAAGATTTTTTCTTGAAATATAAAGGAATAGGTCCGTTCTTTGTATAAAGTACGTTTTTCTTTAAATCAATATTTGCGCCTAAATGAGTCAATAAATCCATCCCTATTAATCCGTCATATTCATCGTTGAACTCGAAAATGTGAAAGTTAAAATATTCTCTAGTTTTGAAAATTTTTGGAAGTGGTATATTTGCAACATATTCATGAACTGTGGTATTATGAGCTGTTTTTATTTTGAATGGAGCATATTTAATATATTTCTGATAGTATTTATCCACTATCCGAGGACTGATTAGAGTTCTTGAACTTCCAGTATCAATCATAAATTTAAAACCAACTCCTGGAATTTTTATGAATGGTAAGGAAGGAGTATTTATATTTGAAATATTTATTACGTTTGTTGCTGGTGAATTTGTGGGAACTGAAAATTTTCATTCGCTAAATCGGAGTATTGATCATTTTCGTATTCAGTGAATTCATATTGATCAGTTTGACTATGATCTGCTGTATAATAGTCATCGTAATTATAATCATCGCTATTATATTCTTCTGTTTCTTCCTGAATTTCTTGCTGGAAGAGTTCTTCGGAGATGAAATTTCTTTGATTTGGTATTCTATTAGATTGATTCATTCTACTTTGGGGTCGTTCTGTTCGTCTTGTATTAGCTGAGGACGTGTCCATAGGTACCGGTTGTGGCCGTATTTGTGAGGGATTTCTAATTTGCGCACTTCTTGGACTATTGTGATTTGGCTGAATTAAATTTTGACGAGTTTGTGTGAACGGTATTTGATTAACAGGGCTCAAGTTTTGATATAATGGACGCTGTACATTTTGTCTCCAAGGGGGAGAAGTTTTATAATGAGGACTCGGAGGCTTGATAGAATGTTGGAGTGTTAAATTTCGTCTGGCATACATGAAATTTTGTTCCTCTATCGTGAACGAGATAGCTTGTTCTAAATTTTGTGGATTTCTTAATCTAATAGGTAAATTTGAGTGAAGACCTCTAAGGAACGCATTACGTGCTTGATTTTCATATAAATTCTTTTTTAAATCTCTGATATTCGGATCGACTTCCGTTAATTGAATTTTATTCAGTAATAAACTCAGGAGATCCTGACATCTATAGCCGAAATTTACAGGGTTTTCGAATTTTCCTTGTTTTAGATGCATCAAGTCTCCCACTAAACAGTTTTCGTCTCGCTGATCTGAGAAGAACTGAAGTAGTAAATTTTTAATCGATAACCAGTTTCTGAGATTACCTCTACTACCTACTAAATTTAGGGCTCTGCCTGTTAGCTTTCCTATTACAGCTCGCAAAAGAAATTCATTTTGTGGATTCGCTGCATTATTCGGATCAGAAAAATTATTGATCAGATATTCACTCGACTGAATAAAAATAGCTAGAGTTGAAGGGTTGCCGTCGTATTCTGGTACGCAATCAATATGATGTTTTTGAACTTGTGGAACTGCCATTCTTATTGCTTGTCTGTTTTCTCTTCTTAAAGGACTACGATCTCTAATATTATCGTTCATATGAATATTTTATTATATATTTGTACCGAAGTATAATCGATTCACAAAAATAATCAAGTTTTCACAAAAAAAAATTATATATATCTATGAATGAAAATAAGGTGATGGGATTTTTGGGAAAAAAGGATGTGAAACTTACGCTACTGGCTTCATAAAGATTTCTTCTTTCTTCTTTTCTTCCGTTTCAGGGGATACAGCGATTATAGCAGGCAGTTTCGTTCCAGAAACTCCGTACCAAACTATAATTTCTCCACCTGAAAGCTGATGACTTTGTGTGGTTGTCCTAACTATGAGCTTCCGCGATGTTGACTTCCGCTCGCTGGTTTTGTTGCACCACTGGGTTGAACTTGGTCAATTTTGGGGCCAAGGTTCGTTGAAAATTTCGGAATACCCAACTAATCGTTGATACGAAAACAATTTTCTCTGCGATTTTGGTCAAAAAAAAATGTTTTGGGTATCCTACCGACTGCGCCACTTATGTTTGTAAATAATTAACTTTGATTTTTAAAAAGTTTTATTGATTATTAACCAAAGTGGACAATGTTAAAGTCACGACATTCAGTATAATAATGTCTTATCTAATCTAATTAACATAACAAGTAAACTAGTGTTCCCCTACTATGGGATAGTTCCTGGTATCGTAACACAGGAGTCAGCAAAAATATATATTATAATAATACAGGGGGAATCCAACATATAACTGGAATACTATTGAGACATTATGGAAACGACCGACCAAGCGAGAGTGGTCGATTGGTGTGGGAATGATCGAATCGAGGGGAAACGGACCGCGGAAGCCAACGTCGCAAGCGCACCAAATGTGTACACAATATACGTTTCCCCTCGATTCGCTTATTTCCTCTCCACTCGCCGCTCTCGCTCGGTCGGTCGTTTTCCCCTCATGTTCTCACTGGTTTTTAACACACTTAAACGGGTTTTATTGAAAAATCAGAATAGACGTTTTGTTACTGATCACGTCTTCTTTCCAAATCAATTTTTTATTTCAATCGGACGACCTCAAACGCATCCAGCTCTCCGCGAAAATATGTCCAAAAAAAATTCAAATGGGAATGTGAAAACTATTTGTCCGACCGAATCCAATTTTGGCACACATGATTTCACGTCAATAGCTACTATCGTGTTAAGTTTCAGTTCTTATATTGCAAAATGGCCAGAGTTATGAGTTAAAAGAAAAACATGCATTTTCCGATTTTTTTCGCTTTTCTCCAGTTTTAATTATTCGATCGGATCGTTTTGACCCATCATTCTCTTCACAATGTAATTCTCTACAATTCATCCCATTGCAACGTTATCACCGCATCAATAGTTTCCATTCTGCAACGAAAAAACTAAAAAGAACGCGTATTTTTGTTGTTTTTTGTTAATAACAAATAAAAAAATGGCATTTTCGTGTTTAAAAACATGGTGGGAATAAACTATGGACTGTCCTGCTCGGAATGGCACAGGTGGCTTCCAGGTAGTATTTTTGTCAAAAAAACTAATCATTTCTAGCTCTGTTGCTTGGCGTACATCGAAACGGATCATCAGCGCTGAATTCCTATGCTGACAGTCAGTGCTGATGATACGCTCCATGTAAAACGGCACTAAGATTTTCTTCAAAAGATTCAATTTGGATGGATATGGTATGATATAACAAATGTTGAAGAGGAAAAGAAATCATTGAATCAATCTAAAATACACTTTACTATATGAAACTAATGGTCGTGTTCTCAAAATTCAAATGCATTAATAATCTAACAATTGGAGTAATGAATTATGGAGTACTTGTGTGGATTGACTTAGAGCACTCAACTTTTAAAAAAGATTCTCATACTTAACGTGGCAAAAATGTTTCATTTCATGAAGCCTCTTCAAAGAAGTGGAGAGAAAATTAATTATATGCTCTTCAAATTAACTTGGATCATATCGAATTGCATAGCTTTAATTTTAAGAATTTTTTCTACATACTATATTGATGCAGAAATAATTCATCAATCCAATGTTTTGTGACGAAAAAAAACATGATGAAACAAATATTTCGGTTAAAATTTTATAAATTGATTTTACTCGTTGGATGCGATTTTATATCATGTAGCTTGCGATAGCTATTCCGCATTTGTACAACTTTTTTGCAGTTGTCCGCATTCATTGTTGACTTTTTTATGAGATTAACTTGGTATTTATAAAAAACATGTTTTCATAAACATAACGAATAATTCAATTTGATTATTCTCTCGTTGAAGTGGATATAAAAAATTAGGAAAGATTGTATGTCCATAATTAATTTCAAAATCGTAGGCACTCACATAAATGATTGTTCGTGATATCTCTATCAATGCGACAATTATGGGTAAATGTCAGGTGACTTCAACAAAGCGTATTATTGGACTTCAATCGATTTCAAAATGTTATGTCGAATAGTAAACTATGGCAACAATGTAAACTTTATTAAATGAGTAAAACTTAGATTGCATTCCGAAATTAGGTATGTGTACTAATATTTTTCGTCATTTGAATATTTTAATTCATTTCCACACCATGAAGAGTAGAATAAAATGAAATATGTCGAGTTCGACATATTTCGTTTCACATTGCATCGAGTGGTAAAAAGCTTTGCGACATCGAATGTCGGGGGGCATTTTGCTGATAACGCGGTGTTTAGCATTTATTTTTATGTGTAATGACAGTCATTTGTTTATGTTTACGAGACGTTTGATTTGAATTTGAATTTTGAATAATTCACATTTTGAGGTCGAAATGGCAAATACACCTTTGAGAAATCTTGCGATTAGTATTGAAAACTTGGAAAATCAAAAGGAAGCAGCCATAACCCGACAAAGTTTTTCGGCTTTGGATCCATTTGAATTGAATGATAGAGAATTTCCAAAAAACATTAGATTAACCAAGGATTTAGTTTGCGAACTAATCGCGTTGCTGTCAGTTGTTGTTGATGAAGCTACACGATTATCATCTCTGAGTGTAAGAAAGGAGGTATGTTACTTTTCCATTAAGGTAGCGGGTATATATAGCCCAGCGGGTATTATGGCCGTGCATCATAAGATCCTTTTGGAAGGAAAAAAATTAAACCTGGCAACACCGATTCATTCTCTAGTAGAGTGATATTCACCCATACGAAGGGGGGCCGCGAAAGATTCGCCTTCAGTATTCACTACTATTCAGTGTACCTGTACGCTAGAATTTCATAAGACGTGTTTCGAGCCTCCGTTATTAAACAAAGTACGATTCACGCACACATTTTTCGTTAAATAAAAGATTTTGAAATAAATAGTAAGTACTGAAGTTGTTATTCAATCATTACATAAAACTGAACGTTTTACTGAATTTTTGTTGTTGTTTTCTGTTGATGAGTAAATCACCAGCTTTTAGGTAATATGGCCCATCAACGAGACGTGAAATATGACTCCCAAAGGCATAATAAACTTGCTGAGCCATTTTACCAGAAAATCTGATTTATGTATATTTTAATTGCAGATGATATCAACAATGGTCAAGCTAAAGCTAAGACTAGAAATATAAGGAAACAGTGAGGAAAATTTAGAAAATGCTTTGAGGGCACTTAAAAATAATCAGTCACAAAGAGAAGTGTCAACAACATTTGGAATACCACGTAGAACTCTTAGGAGTCTCAGTTAAACGCTTGGGAAGACAAGGATCTTATCACCACAACAAGAACGAGAATTCGTACAAATAATTATCAGATACAGTGGAATTGGTTTGCCTTTGACATCTGAAAAGTCCCGTCATCAAGCTTATAGATACTGCGCTCTCGCTTCAACATTGCCATAACTTCAGAGATTTCCAAGAGAAAAGCCCAAGCATGAATCCCGCCCGAGCGCAGAAAATGAATCGACACTTGTAACTGATTATTTTCAAAAGTTTGGTCAGGTTTTAGATGAACTAGATCTTAAAGATAAACCACAAAACATCTATAACATGGATTAGAAGGGGTGTCGCCTTACAATCCACCACCAACAATCCGTCCTCGCACTTAAAGGTAGCACCCGAACACGCAGAAAACGTAAATGTAGTTGGGTGTGCCAGCGCAATTGGAAGCGCAATACTGCCTTATGGTAATTTTTAAGGGCAAACGTCTGAAACCCCGAGTATTGTGACAATGTGCTGCCTGGTACTTTGATAAAAATGGCTCCGAAAAGCAGTATGGTAAATGAACTCTTCATAGATTTTCAACTCATTTAGCCAAACATAAAGTAAATGGCAAACTTTATTGATATTTGATGGTGCGTCAAGCCTCCTAGATTTAAGAAGTGTTGAAGCTGCCGATGAATTGAACATAACTTTATTTTGCTTGCCGTCAAATACTACACATGAACTGCAGAGCCGTTGGATAAATCGGGTTTTAAAATCTTTCGAATCTCATTGGGATCAGGAGCTGTTGAAATATTGGGATATTAACCCAGAAAGGAGGAAACTAAATCACGTTTCAATATTATTTTATCTAAAGTGTATCCCAAATGCATGACTCCTGAAAATATTACTCATGGATTTAGGGCGACTGGTATATTCCCCTTTAACCCTCTCGGTATAACAGATTCTGCATTTTTTTTGTTGGAGATGAATCCTATCTCCATTATGAAGAAAATTGTAGATTATCGTTCTTGTTGTTCAGTATTACGACAACAACAACGCCCGAAACAGCAAGCCGGCAACATGGGAACCCCACCCAAGAGGACAGCGTTACTGCGTCGGCTGGCCGGCGCACAACGCGGGAAGCAGTGTTACCAGAAATGCAGAATTTTCTGCAATATGCAAAATTTCAGCCTTCAAAAGGGCTAATGAAGAAAAGAAGAATATTTCACGAAAACCACTAAAATATGCAGAATTTTTGAAATTCACATGTATTTGAAATTATTTTATTCATTTCATCTCTCAGAGAAAAGTTTTCTTTTCATCATCCATTTGTGACAGAGACATCTCACGGTTAAATGATTCAGCTACGAGCTACGACTCAAAATTATTGGCAATTCGCCATCGAGATGGCGCTATCAACAGCAAAATATTGCAGTGTGGCTACATCCTTTTACAGAAACTGTAAACTGGTAAAGTCCCGACACTCCCGACTGTCGGTAATTTATATTTCATTATTCTTCTGCCCTTCTACTCAATAGTGCATTGTCGCCATTGTCATTTGATTTATGCTAGTTTACAGATTTATTTAAAAATGAGTTCAGTGAAGAAGATTATCAGGGGTAAGAAGCATCATTATATAAAAATATGTACGCATATTTACTAATTAATTATTTTATTTTGGCGAGACTACGACTTATACTGGGTGGGCCATCTGTTGGTTTTTTTTTTAACCATGAATTTCGATGTCTTGCAACAAACTTCATGATTTTGTGTTTTGACATATGTCAAGAGAAAACTATGCCAAATTTAATTATGTATTCTTACAACACAAACGAATTTTAGTTATCGAAACTTACTACGAAAATGGGCGATCTGTAAAAAGTACATTCCGCAAACTTCGTGAACGTTTCGGTCGACATAATCGTCCTACAGAGGCCGGAATTAGCAAAATTGTTTCAACGTTTTTAAGAAACAGGTTCCGTAGAAGGTCGTAGAGCATATCAACATGCTCGACACCAGTTCGTACTCCTGAAAATGTATCCGCTGTAAGTGAAAGAGTGCGTGAAGAGCCATCAACATCGACCAGGCATCGTTCGCAAGAATGGGCATACCTCGAACCACTTTACGTCGAATTCTGAACGTCGATCTTCATTTCCATCCATACAAGA